>CM076580.1:1007715197-1008315197 GCA_034641835.2 Pinus albicaulis | reverse complement strand
CATTAAGATTGATTGTATCATTATCATCCTCAATGTTTAAAGCCTTAAAAATTTGGGTCCTATATACATTTTGGGTAGCTAACTCAGTCAGGGGAACAAAGATTTTGATCTTTGAAATTTCCTGCTCTAGGTTGAAAGGAATTTGGTTCTTTGAAGAACTTGTTTCAGCCTTACTAGCTGCTAGCCTATCAACAACATCAACTTGCTGATTTGTTTTATTTACATTTGACAAAATTGTTTTCACAGGAGTACTAGCTGAAGTGTTAGTACTGCTAAGGTCTGCACTTTGTTTTTCATCGTTTTGAGTGCCTTTCTCTTTAGCTTTATCAGAATTTATAGCCACTGTTTTGTCCTTTTGTTTAACAACTTTAGGCTTGGCTATAGTGCTGTTTTGTGAAGATTTATCAGAGGTTTTGGTGTTGGGAATTTGTTGACTAGTTTTGCTTCTAAGGTCATATTCTCTTTGAGAGTCTATGAAGACATTTTCCATGTCTTGATAATAATTTTCATCACCATCTCTTTTGTCATCATAAGGTGTGTATAGACCTTGTTTTCTATCATAATGAATTTCAAAGTCATCATTATCTACCCCCAACATGTTGATATCATCTTCCTTTGTTATATCATATGTTTCCTCAACCTCACTTACATAGTTTTGATGAAAGGGAGGAGTGATCTGTTGATCATCTTCACTAGGTCTGTTTGGAGGTTCGTTCCTTCTAAAATTCTGATTCTGGTTCTGGTTTCTGTTTTGAGGAGCATTTTGGTTTTGGCTTGCTTGTGCTCTCTCAAGGATGCTCATTTTCTTCATCATCTCCTCCATCATTCTCTCCATATTTGAGTTGGAAGTAGATGGTGTGTTTTCCTCTCTAAAGGACACTCTCTTCTCATTTTTCATTCTTGCTCTCTTCTCCATCAAGTTGACCTCCACAGTAAGAGCTCCTTTTTGCATCTCTTCAAGAGTTTCAGGATCTCTCTCTCTTAGTTGATAGGCCATTTCAGGGTCAAACCCTTTAGGAAACTTGTTTAAAGCTGAGCCTTGTGGAGGTTTTAGATCTGGGGAAAGTGCATTATATGCACTGTTAAATATGGTGCAATAAGCTTGCACACTTTCCCCAGTGTTTCTATGGAGGTTATTGTAATCAGAAAGGACTTGGAGAGGATTCTTCTTTACTTCCCATTTGTTTAATAATGTCTGATGGAAGACTTGGAGATCATTGATACTATGGGGGGTTAAGCCTTTAAACCATTTTCTTACTTCTCCCCCCAGACTTTGAGCAAATAACCTAAGCTTGACAGAATCATCATCAATTTAATTTCTGTCAAAGTAGTCATTCATCTTATCCACGTGTTGTGATGTATTTGTAGCATTACTAGCATCATATAATGGAATTTTGGACTGATAGTCCTGTGGAAGATTGACTAATGGAACAGGAAGGACTAAGGGAGCATACCATGCAACCATGATATGTGGTGGAGGTGGATTAACAAAAGGAAAAGTGGGCTGAAGTGGAGTGGTTTGGAGAGTGGATGTAGGGTGAGCAGAAGTGGATGGACCAGGAGTAGATTGCTGAGCTGATCTTGGATGAGAGAAACCTAAGTTATGAAGGAAATGTAAATCAGGAAGTGTTGTTTCTCTGTTACCAGGATGTTCACTTGTTTCAGGAGATGAAAGTAAAGACTCAGAATCTAACTGATCTAAATCATCAAGAGACCTAGTTCTAAAGGGATTTTCTAAGTCAAATTTTGATTTTTGTAGAGCTGAAAGATTTTCGGGAACTGAATTAGCTCTCAAGGGCGATCTGAAAACAATTGATAATTTAATCTTAGGAGACTTCCTAAGGATAATTTCTAGGTTATAAACTATCTCAGGTGGATCAGGGTCAGGGTAGGCTCTAGTGTGAATATTTCTAGGAGCCACTATGCTATGTTGTTCAGAGCCAAATAAACAAGAAAAGTTCAACCAGGTATGACAGTCTTTAAAAGGTCAACTAATCTGTTTACACAAATTTTAATCCTACAGTCCTCTAACTGAATTTGAAAGATATTACAATGATAAGGGTCCTTCCCAGTGGAGTCTTAAGGTCTGTTCAGGATTGTGGAGTTTCCAAGTGGAAGTTTTTAGCTCTTTTTCAAAGGTAAAAGGTTTTATGGTCCACCACCATATTTATTAAATACCAATCTGAAATATTTTTGAGTTTTCTGAGTTATTTTTCAGTTGTGTGGTTTCTAATAATGTCCTAACTTTGTTTCACAACTTAGCTACGGTTGTGAGACAAAGACAGTATACTCTTATGGCTAAGCTAGCTGATATTTCAAGGTTAGACAAACTTTTACGAGAATCCTAGGTTTTGCCTAGTTTGTCATTGATTCAAACAAGTTTCATCATGATTACCATGTGTTTGGTAGTGCTTGAAAAGGTTGCTTTTTACTCACTAAACAATGTTTGTTGGCCAGAGATGTTATGCCTAACGGTTCAACCAGCTAACAGAACAAATTTCATTAAATCTAGGGATTATTGAGATATCTAAAGTATTCAACAAGATAATAACTAGAGATTCTGGGTTCGATCCCCAACAGAGTCGCTAGAAATGTTAGCTCCCTGTGTTTTTTGGATGCGATAAGCACCTGGATGGCTAGCACTTGGTTCTAGCGCTGGGGCACATGGAGGGGAAGTGGTTTTAAGGTTTAGCTTGAGGGGGATTAAACCCATATACAAAATATGTATTTTTCATGTTTTTCTCTGGTTTTCAAAGGGTTTTGAGGGCTTCAATAAGGCAAAGAAAAAGTCTTAAACCTTATCAAAGGGGATTTGATGGAGGGAAAAGGGAAAAAATATGAAAATGAAGGATTTTTATGGGGAATAGAAGGGGTAAAAATGAGGTTAGTTTTGGAAGTGGAAGGAGGGGAAAAATGGCCTTTGCAGTAGTATTTTCACTTATGGAAACAATGAAATTTCAGAGTATAGAATGGGAACAATAGTGAAGATTTGGACAGAGGCATCAGGCATTCTAGAGTCTTCAAGAGATAACACTTTTTAGCAATAAAACATGTTCCTTGAAGGCTCCAAAAATTTTTAGCCACATTTTGGTATAAAAAATTTCATAGGTGGCTAACAGGAGGGGAGGACTGTAATATTCCAAAAATTTAGCCTTCATCTAAATGGAATATTATAGTTGGTTTTATCACTAGGCAGGTGAATAAGTGGGTGGGGAGACCCATAAAACCCATTTAGAAGGCATAATAACACTCCTAATTTGAAAGGAGGAAGAATAAGAAACTGGATTAAACACCTTTAGGTGTGAACATGGATTGGATCATGTTGATTCAGTCAAATTTGACCAAATCAACAACGCTGTCATAGAGGAGTGGTCTTTATGATGAGACACCACAGTTTTAGTGGATGACAACTTGCATGAGCTTGGTGGCAAGTATGGATGGGACCAAATTTGAGGAGGCTCTCATGCTATATATGGAGGGGATGGAAACCATTGTTATTCATGTTTTATATTATTTTGATATTGGTCTGCTTAGACTTTTCTTCCTCTTGCTGTTTAGCAGGGTTGCTGTGCTGTTTAGCACAAGGGTGTTCCTGATCGGGAATCCCTACCTCATCCTCAGGGTAGGAGAGGTTCCTTGAGCTGCATTTCCTCATTCCAACATTCTTTCCAAGCTACCTCCTTCATCTACAACGTAGTTTCTATTTAGAGCTGGGTTGTGTTGCAAGGTGCAGCAAAGGAGGATCACATTGAGTCATTTCTGGGCTTGTTTTAAGTGGAGACGTAGCCTATCCATTGGAGGATCAGCAAGGAGGGCTCATGGGCATATTTTCACATCTTTGGCATTAGGTCAACCATCTACCATCCCTCAAAGTGCATTCACATTTCTGAACTGCGTTATTTTTGGAGGCAATTGCTAGGAGGGTTCATTGAGCTCATCAGGAGGGTCTATTTATGAGTAGAGGGATCAACCTTCTATTTATAAATACCATTGGAGGAGGAAATCATAATTTTATATTTTTCATAGCCTCATTTTTTTGAGATCCAGTTTTCAGTGACATCTCAACCCCAGGGTTATTTGTCCCATTGTACATTTCTCGGTATTTCTAGCAATCTTTTCCGAGTTGGCTAGAAATCATGTATTAGAGCCCACATATTCTTTTATGGGAATTTATTTTGTTTCTATCAGCCATATATCATTTATGTATGTTTATAGCAACAACTACACTGATATTGACAATGCTGTCACTGCTCTCCGGCATTCTATGCAGTTGCAGCAACTCATGTGCTGATTGTTCTACTCATTGGAGGCTTGTTTTATCTTCTTGAGTGGCTTGTCCCTCATGATATTTTTGTATATGGTTGCTAATATTCTAATAAAATGATGACTGTATATTGATCCCTCTTTTTTCACGTTCAGATTTGCTGTGCTTTACATTTTTATGTCTTGCATTGCTGCTATTTCCCTTTTGGGATATTACATCCTTATAAATTAGAGTTTGACTCTACAAATAATATAACTGAGTATGAAGCTCTAATTATTGGTATACAAGATGCTAAGAATATGAATATTGAATGTATTTTTGTTTTTGGATATTCAGAATTAGTTGTAAAAAAAATAAGAGGGAAGTGTCAAACAAAGCACCCAAGGTTTAGAGCTTACCAAGATGAAGTTTTGGATCTGATGGAAAACTTATTCTCAACATTCAATATTCAATTTCTTCCAAGAGAAGGTAACACATTGGCTAATTCACTTGCAATGGCAGCCAACACTTTTAGACTTCCACAATATCCAAAATTGAGGTATGAAATATAAGTCCGAAATCGACCTTGTATACCAGACAATGTCAAATATTGGCAGGTATTTGAATATGAAAAAAAAATCAAAATATTTTTTGAAGTGGTAGGAGAGTATTCAAATTCTAAGATTGACCAGGAAGAAGAAGTTGAAAATTCTAGATGAAGAAATTGAGGAAGAATTACCTTGGAAAGATTCCATGGTTGGCCAAAATATTGTTCAATCGAAAGGTAATGTGATTCCTGAAGGTATAGTACCTCTGGAGAAATTATTTGATGCAAATTATGTTCCAGTTAATATCAACGAGCAGAGTTTGGAGGATGATGTTTAATATTGTACTTGGAACTAAACAACAACTCGGAATTTTTTTCCACATGAAAAATTGTAATTTTATTATGAGAAACAAAATTAAATATTGCATCAGATGATAATAGACCAATAACCAACCGAGACTGGTGTTCATAAAAACATGCAAGATACCATTAATATACAATGGGGAGAAAAACTATGTTTTTCTCCCTTTCTTTTTTTCCACCTTCCACCATGATCCTTGAGATGACGTGTAATATTCCCAAATGGGAAAGAAGAAATACATGAACACAATAATGGAAATAGCAGTGAAAAATCAACACATGTAATATAAGAAGATCATATAGCCATCACATTAAGGTCATAGCAGGAAAATATATACAATTCCTTGAGGAAATAGTCACTCAAGATTGGCAAATCAAGCCTCAAGAGAACATTTACATGAAATATAAAGAACACTGATACACCACAAATGCCCAAGGCTATGACAACATAGTTTTATTAGATATAACTACTACTGGAAAATTTAAATACATAGATCTGAAGTTATAGGGCTCAAATAACTCCGGGAATAGAGATCTATGCTCCCAAACACATTTTCAAGACAACCCAGGAAGGATTTCCTGAATTATACAAAAATACAAAAATGCCGGAATGCAACCCTAGGGATGAATAGCAGCTGCTACTGAATAAATGGATGAATATGGATGTAGATGACACATAAAATGAATATATCTCCTCCAATAGATCCTTCAAGTGAAAGGCTGATCCTAACACTGAAGATCTCACCCTCCAAATCAGCACTAAAACCCCCACTGCAAATGCTCACTAAAATAAATCAGTCAAAGAGGAATACTGCACTATAGATGATGGGGACTATGTTGGCCTGATGCCAAGATGTGAAATATGCTCAATAATCCTCATGGCTGATCTCCCGAGAAGAGGAATCCTTCCTCATATGAAAAACTAGCTTCGGAAGTGGGTTTCTCAACCCTCCACTGCAACACCCTGCAACACAACGCAATACTCTGCAGAAACTGAGTTGTAGCTGAAGAATGAACCTTGGCCTTAAGCCTAAGTGTGGAAAATGAAGTTAAATTCTCCCCCAATAGGCCTCTCAAGAAAGGAGATGGGATTCCCACTCGGGAACACCCGGTGCTAAACAACACAACAATCTCAACTAAACAGCCGAACAATGCAAAATAGTCACGCAGACCATAAAATCAATAATCAATAACATGCCTCACTATGGCTTCCTTGCCCTCCTTATAAAAAAATTTGAGCCTTCTCACCTTGGGTCCCACTTATTAGGGTTTCCACCATCATGGAATCTTCCTCCCGTTCACACTGCGCTGTCTCTATTGATGATCCACTCCTATCATACCAGTGCTGTTGACTTGGTTAAAATTGACCCTTTCCACATGCATTAGCCCTTGTTCACACATGAGGGTGTTTTATCCAACTATGGATATGATCCCTTTTCAGATTAAGAGGGATTTTATGCCTAATTAAAATATTTATGGGCCTCCCTACCCATTTATTCATCTAACTATATGTCAAGAGAAAAATTAATATTCCAATTAGTTGCATGCTAATTTAGGAATATTACAGTCCTCCCCTCCCAAATTTTTCTTGTCCTCAAGAAAATGCAAGGATAGAACTAAAGAGCCTCCTCTCCTCATACTATAGCATCCTCATATGATAAGCTCCTCCAAGGAACAAGATGCTGTCTCATCAATAAATCTCCAAGTTTCCCCTATCAAGTATGCAAGTTAGCTTTTGGTGACCACCCCAAATAAATATCATCATGTATAAGTAAAACACCCATGGAGGCAACAATGTGTTGTGTAGAGGCTTTCTTGAGCCATGGAATCTGAGATATGTTGGGAACTATCATTCTCATGTGAATCTCCCATCCCCAAGCTATCATTTATACAAAATGAGCCACCCTCCAAAATGGTAACTCATGAAAAATATCCTCCACCTTTGGCTCCTGCAATGTAGGTGGGATGTGTAACTGAACATGGTAGAAAAAATAGCCTACCCAATGTTGTATCTCTCTCCACTTATGATAAGTGTAGAGTAGCTACTGATTTTGGGATGCAATAATTTTTCCCTCAAGAGGCAAGAAGAAGACTGGATCTTCAAAGATCCCCTCTCTAGATTCATGAATCATGCTAGCCCAAACCATCCCATGCAAATTGAATGGTACATCATCACCATATGGTATCCAAATCAGAAAAATTATGAAGGTTATGTGCAATTTTGGATGATATCAATGGTTTCTCTAGTGGATACAACGCAATTTTATCAACTGCTGTTTTAGAACATCATGTGGCGAGTTGTCTCCCAACAAGTTGCTAGCTGTGCCTGTTTTCTCATCTAATATGAGGTAGTAAATGGAATTATATATTAGATGAGCATAATACAAATAACACGATACTTTCCCAAGGTCATGCAAAGGAAATTTATATCCATCAAAAATGTTGGTCCTAGAATGACCATGAAACCCAAAGATAATCTTGCCCTTTTGTGGAGCAAAGCACTGTACATAGATGGTGAGAAGATGAAAATACTTTATGAAATGATCAACAAGTACAGAAATACATTTATTACCATGCATAATGAGTAGGCTGAAAGTGAGATCCATAGATGAGCCCTCCCAAGAGAATCTCCTCATAAAGATCTGAAAAATGAAGGGATGCATACTCCCCTTGGAACACTCCATCAATAAATGCATACTCCCAAGTAACAACGTTTTTGGCCTTAGTGAAAAGGCTCTTTCCACTCCATGACTCCATTCTTTGGCATGCCATATGCCAAATTCATCCACCAACATGCTGCTATGTGTGGAAGTACCTCCTGGTCCTCTGATGCTGAAGGGTAGCCTCTTTGCACTTTGATTGTGCCCTTCCTTTCTCCCGAAATATCATGCCAAGTATGGGAGAAATTCTGCCCATACTCTCCCAAGAGTAGCCAAAGAAACAATAACTCTTGCTTTCCCCTCACACCTCCATCATACAAATCATGAGGTAAAAATATGATGATTGACATGGAGAATGTCATATCAACACAATGCACCCAAACTCCTTGCTTCCATATGATGCAAGTGCCATGCCAAGTTACACCCACCAACATATCCTTAGAAGAAGGATTTTTCACATTATGGCCAAACTATCAAGAGTAGTCAATGAAGCCATGCCTCTTGCTACCCTGTTTCATAGATATGTAGGTGACTCACCAACCTCTTGCTTACCATCCACACCCTTTCATCCTAATGTGGGTGTCTCCTACCATGCCCCATATTGGTACTCCTCCAATGGAGAACACCATCCTCCCATATCAGATTTCTACCTTTGCATTTCATGGGTTGTTGAAATGCAATCTATTGGAGATCCCCAAGTGAATACCACTCATCAATGACCATATTGAATCCATAGGGATCCAAGTATGCTGAAGGCAAAGGCTTCTCGTTGAGCTGTGGAGTGCTCATTAAGAAGGATCCATCACAACAATGAAAGATAATATGCCTCTCATCACTCACCTGCCCATCCAATATCATACAAGTAAAATGGTCATCAGAATGCTCCAATAATAATTGGGCCCCCAACTCATCACTGCTGCTCAATGACAACACTGCTGATCTCCATAATGGTGTTTTTTCTATCTCATGCTCATGCTCAATGCTAGACACATAGTTCTACATTTGATTGTTTAGGACAATGCTCATCCTATCCTTCAGGAATCCACACTCCAACCCCAGGAGTTGTGTGCATCTCAATAATAAATAACTAAGATGATTTTTTATCCCCTCATTGAACAACTTAGGGCTGCTCAGTGTAGTGATAGTCTGCTGCTCCAAATCAACAATATGCTTGGACCGTTGGTCATGCAATGGTATATTCCCACAACCCTCCATAAGATGTGCTAAAATAACAGAAAGTGGAAACATATGCATACCTTGGTGAAGCTTGGGAACATCTTGTACTACTAAAAGGGTTCCATCCTCTGGTGTGATGACTTTCCCAACTACTGTTGATGATGGCTACTCCTCTATGGCTATATCAATGCTAGTTGCTATAGGGTAAACTGCTTGGGTGGTTGGTTTTCGTATATCCCTCTCAGGGCTTTCCGGTGCCCGAGGCAGACAGTAAGATTAGCTATGCTGTTCACAAAGACGGTATGAGCATGTTCATATTAGCTTGAAATAACTTGAAGGAATACAATAGAGAATTACCTCTTTGACAACTTTAGAATCCTTTGGAGAGCGCTACGCAACAAAGCAAGAGTCCTTCTTCACCGGCTCCAAATCTGAGTCCTACAATCAGTCAAAGCACCCGCGTAATTTCTAATATAACAAGTATTCTATCAATTAAATCAATAATAAACATCTAGATTATACACATCTGAGCCATTCATATCATACTAAGCAAATATTGAAACAACAATATAACATTAAGCATCAAATGGACAAAACGAACATAGTTCTATTGATTTTGAAAGAAGGAGGATTACAACCATCGGTTGTACCAAGCCCTCCTCAGTCTCCCAATCTCTCTTCTCTATCAAGTGAAGAAGTCCAAGCCAACAAGCTCTCTAGGAGCCTCTTTTACTCTTGGCCTTCACAATGTCACACTATTCTCTATTCTACAACTATACAAGAACTTTTGAGCAATCCTTCGACCTTCAATTAAGAGCCTTCAACTCCTTCTTATAGGAGAGGGAGAAGGCCATTGTTGCCCTTCTCATTCTACTAGTTTGGAATGGAAAAGGCTTAGATGTTTCCTTGATCTCCATGCTTTTTCCTCTCTTGGAGTTCAGTCTTCTATGACAATGACCAATAATGAACTGGTGCTTCTGCAGTTTCCTTTGTGCACTGACTCCTTTGTGAGGGAAAGTCGGAGATTCAAATCTTTCTCCACGCTCTTTTCCCAATTCAAACTTAAAACACGGGTAATGCGTCCCTCCAGTGTAAACAGAGTGTTGCCCTAGCCACTAACGCGGCCAATGTATTGCTTGCCTGCGTTATAATGCTCTTGTTCTGTTCTATATATGCGTTACCCTGGCAGAAATAGGTTTAATTTAGGTCTTTGTACTTCTTCCATATTTGTCTTCCCCTCTGAGCTGATGAGGAGGTATTTTGACCTGTAACAAATGCCCCCTAAAGTGTGAGGTCAGAGACGAAGACGATGGCCGAAATACTTTATAATTTGTAGAGAGAGAGAGATTGAAAGACTGAGGAAAACCTGAAACAACAACATATGTCAGAAAATATAGTATTTGCCTAGAGTCGAGCATGTCCCATGCTCATTAGCTTTAAACAACATGATTTCTCTAGAATAGAGATATGAAGAATCTGTCCACCAATAGGCACAATGTGGAAGTGTCTGTCATAACAGGATCAGGCTGAAGAAGCTGTCTCCATAAACAATATCGCAGCTTGGGAAAGGGAACACAACTTTAATGGTGTAGCCTTTTGCCCCAAGGTCTTGACCGCCGATTCACTTAAACTGCATATTTCTCAACATGTGAATGAAGGAGTTGTCGTCGAACATGTGAGAAATCATCTGATTACCAGTCAATAATGAAAACTGTTAACAGACGCGAAGGTGGCCACCGATAATGATGATGGTCCCTAAGATGCCCAGTACAATCTAGCGAGTGTGAATAAAAGGAGTTGAAGTCGAACACTCGTAGAATCATTCGACCCAGATCCAATGATGAAGACCCTTGATCAAACCTGAGACCACACCTTGCGATGTGCAATAATGCAGATGTGATGGTTTACGGATCAAGTTCCTAGATAAGATGTTGAAGTCGATAGGAAGTGATCTGTCGAAAGGTAGGCACTGAGGCGTCCTACATCAGTCAACACGAAACGGAAACCAACTGATTTTGTTTATGATTTGATATAAGGAAGAGTAAATGGGAACATCAGATGACAAATAATTTCTGGCATAATGAACGGTTTGGTTGATAACAGGAGCAGTAGATAGCGAGATCTGCTTGAACAATAGAAGGCACTCTAGCAGGGTACTAGGCAGCTGAAGCGTGTTGAACACCAAAGAGTGTGTTAGGATTTTACCGGTGCAGGGACACTGGGAAATGAAAGCTAATACTCATAGATGGTAGGGTTCGGCTAACTGCGAAAGAGTTTTCTGGGAAGTGCCATGTTCAAGAATTTTGCTGCCAAATCGACCTTTTTTGAAAATGTAACAGAGGTAGTATCCATTTTGTCCAAATTTTTCCCCGTCTGATTAAGTTTAACGAGTCCAGACGAGTAAACTCGGTGAATTTTTCATGTTTGAAGAGTCTGAAAAATTTCAGGAAAGACAACTCTGTGCCCCATCTGATTAGATTTAACGAGTCCAGATGAGCAAACTCGGTGAATTTTTCATGTTTAGAGAGTCTGAAAAATGTCATAAAAGACAACTCCATGTCCTGTCTGATTAGGTTTAACGAGTCCAGACGAGAAAACTCGGTGAATTTTTCATGTTTAGGGAGTCTGAAAAATGTCATAAAAGACGGCTCCATTGGGGTACCTTTGTCATGTCTTGATAACCGGGCACGACAAAGGGGTAATAGTAAGCCCGAAACAGTTCATTTTCCGTTAGTTAGTCCATTGAATCCGGAAAAGTGAGAAATATATGTTCAATGGACGTCTACCTCATTTTGTTATGAGTACGAGGAGACGAAGTAAACTCAATATTCTTTGTGAAATTTTAACGAGTCCAACAAAGAAAACTCGGTACCTCCGTGAAATTTTAACGAGTCACGCGGAGAAAACTCGATACCTCCATGAAATTTTAACGAGTCACGTGGAGAAAACTCGATATACTTTTTCTGTTTAAAGAGCTTTGAAAAAGAGGAAAAGAATGGCTCCTTGTTCTTTGTCTCAGTAGTTTAACGAGCCTGACAAAGGTGACTCGGGATTTTTTCGGTTTTATGAGCGAGAAAAAGATTCCTAAAAAGAATGCTCAGTACTTCTCCATAGTTTTTACAAGCCTGAAGAAGAAAACTCTAGGTTTTTCGGATTAACGAGCAAGAAAAGACCAAAAAAAAGAACGCTCGATGCCAACTTGGTGTAAGTTTAACGAGTCCGAAGAAGAGAACTCGAGGTTTTTCGGATTAACGAGTAAGAAAAATACCATAAAAAGAACGCTCGATAAAACATGAGTGTGTCTGCTCATAAATCTTGATCCCTTATTAGAATCATCAGTACCAAATCTCAAGAGTTGCGACATGTGTACAACGAGGAATCACGACTTTGCCGACTGACTTAAGAGAGTCATGCCCCAGAATTTGCTATAAGAAGGTCAGAAGACATTCATTTTCACTGTTTTGAGTGCTGTGAAGAAGCTCTGGAGTGCAAAAGGGGTGAAAATTTCAGCTGACGATTACGGTCAATCCGGGCAACAGTTTTCTATTCCGCGAGATCCATGTAAGAGCTAGAACCTCCTGTTATCATTTAATTGCCAATTTTTTAGTTTTTGTTGGTTGAAAATTAGGAAATTTTGAGGTCCTAGAAAAATATTTGCGCCTAACGTGGGTCAGGAGTACAACAGCCGCGTTAAACGCATAACCCATGAGGGAAGTACGCGTTAGAACGCTTTGTTTTGTATTATCTCCCGCGTTAGGCGCAACATGCTTTCTAACAATTCAATTTTTCCATTTTTGAAGTGGTCCAGGCAAATTTTAATCGGTTGGAAATGTTTCATTTGCAGGTGTTCAGCTGTTAATCATGAGTATCTAGCGAGAGAGAGAGCATGAGCGGGAAGAACGAGAGATGGTGACGGATGCGGCAAGTTTAATGGCTCTCCGCAGGTGCGGATTGCTTAAGTATGCCCGTTTAGAACTGATGAGGGGTCAAGAGGACCTCCTGAGGTGGCTGATCCAGCAGTGGGACGAGCGGCATCATGTCTTTTGGATTGGTGGCAACGAGCTCGCCATCGAAAAAGATGATGTTTACTTTTTGACCGGCTTGTCATGTCGTGGGGCGAGGCCCAATTTGACGGGGTCCAGAGCTGACCCTCGTTCCACTACTGATTTGATCCATGCGCACTGCATACGTGGCACCCAGGCTGTGAGTAACTGGATACCTATTGCACAGGTGACTTTGATACCCTTACGGTCTATTCTATGGATGATTGTTCGCTTGGCAGGTGCCAAGAGTCAGCATGTGGCGACCAAGGCTCATATGCTTTTAGCCTTGGATTGTATGCAGCCTCAGGTTTTTGACTGGTGTGACGGTGTGGTCCGTCGGGTCCGAGTAGAGCTTATTGCATGCAAGACCCGTACTCAAAGAGAGTTTGGGTACGGTACACTGATTGTTTCTTTCATACTGGAGCGGATACCACTGATGAGGCCCAGGATCCCTACAGCGCCATTGGGTCCACGCGAGCCGAGGCAGGCTCGGTGGGCCACTTTGCTTCCACGGACTAGAGAGGGTCCCGTCCGTCACTGTTTTGATGAGGGATTTTTTGATTGGCTAGACTCTCAGTTCATCATGATTGAGGATTATCCCTATGAAGGGATGAACTTCACAGGCGATCCCGAGCTAGTCTTTCCCCCTGGCACCCAGTGGGGGCCCGATGGTAAGAAAAAATGATCAGTTGTTTTCAAAGAAGTTTTTGTTTTTTAGCTTTTGAATGTTTATGTAAATTTTTTTTGTTTTTTAGAAAGGGGTGAAAATTTAGTTTTGACATGAAACTTTTGCTTGCTTGACACAGATGTGGCACCTGTTCATCCAGCTGGGGCCCCTCGCTATGCATGGCGAGGATTGCAGCTATCTGGGGCTGGCGCACCTGTAGAGGATGCGGAAGCCGGCGACGACAATGATACCCAAATTTTACATGAACTCTCCAGGAATTTGGAGGGTCTGAGCATGGGTATACCGCCGCTTCCTATGCAGGAGGTTCCGGTTCGTCTGCAGCGGCATACTGTGGGTGTGCCGGAGAGATACCTGGTTCCTCTGAGGAGGATAGCTAGATCAGTTGTATGCTATTATGAGCATCAGGCTTAGCTGGTGGAGTAGATGTATTAGTGTCAGAGCATGGCTTAGTGTAGCCAAATTTTGTAAAACACCCCAAGTTTTGGGAGATTTTCTTTTTGATGTTTTTTGTGTACTGGACACGACATATATCTATATATATATATATTTTTTTTTTTTGGTGATTTTGTGTTTTTAAATTTTTATGCATTTTTTGATGTGATAAAAATATATGTACTCATGAGTAAATATTTTACAATAAATGTGACAAATGCCAATCTAACACATAATTTGCCAAAGAATCAGCGAATGCATTAAATTCCCTAGGAACGTGCTCAAATGTGATTGTTTGAAATTGACGTTCTAAAAGTCGCACTCGTAAAAAATAACGTAACAACACAGGGTGGCGGACACGGTAATGATTGTTTAACTGCATAATGATGAGTTGGGAATCTAACCTGACCACTAAATCGGAGATGTCACGAGATGTCGCTTCCGAGAGGAGTTGGATCACTGACATGTACTCGGCCACATTATTGGTGGTGTTACCCAGGAAGATCCCCCCAGAACCAAGAAGGTCCGACTCAGGAGTATAGAGAACCCAAGCAGTGGAAGCAATGTGTCTAGTGTGACGACTAGCACCGTCTGAATACCTGACGTATGATAACGAATGTGATGACATCTGTGCGAAAGAAAAAGATTACATGAGAAAAACACCTTAAACCAAACAAATAATCCAGCAGCATCAAAATAAAAATAGGCAAAATTTATATACATAAAATTACAAAGCATATGCCTAGTGTGAAACTAGGAAAAATACTTCTTCAGATAGAGCCCGTTGCGGGGCTCCTCGAGTGGAACTCCATTACAGTCCTGTAGTTCGTAAGCTCCTTTTGAGAGGGCTTTAGTAACGATGTAAGGACTGAGCCATAATGGTTGGAGTGTTCCTGCCCCCAAGAGGTCATGTTTTTGATCATAAAGTAGAACAAGATCGCCCTCTTGGAAAGAACGAGGCTTGACAGATTTGTCGTATTGATCTTTAACTCGGCGCTGGTGAGATTCGAGTGCTAATGTAGCATCTCGACGAGTTTCGTCTAAATGATCAAGCGAGAGCAAGCGCTCTTCTGTGGCGGTGGTGCCAGGCAAGAGTTCAACGGCCAGTTTAAGCGATGGGATTTCGCACTCGATTGGAAGTATTGCCTCCAGGCCGAAAGCAAGTTAGAAAGGTGTGGTATTTGAAAAACAATACGGAATATTTTCCATGATACCTGTCTTGACTGAGATATCAATGAGCAGAGTCTTGGAAAGATTACCCATGTTCCCTTCTGAATCGATAGTGTGGTCAGTCGTATAAGAGGAGGGAACTATCTCAGGTTGGTCAAAAGACGGGATTTCAGTTTTTATCGCCTCCAAATCAATCGTCGAAGTGTGATGGTGGAACTCTCCCCAAGGTCGTTCTTCTAATGACATGATCTCTCGAATAGCTTCGTCTGTAGGCCAGACTTCATTGAGGAGATCCTTAGAGAGAACTGTTATGGGAGAGAGGGTCATACCTGTGGTCGAAACCATATCAGTGGAAGGTTCAGATGCGGTTTGGATGGCTTGGTAAGCCAACGCAACCGGCGAAAGTGGCATCTGATCTCCATAGGAATCAATATCTGAAGGTGCCGAGATGATCCATGGGTCGATAGAGCCATCCGAAGAGGTGGATATCATTGCGACCGTGTTTGGGATCTGCGGCGGCGGTAGAGGAAAAAAACCTAGTAGGGAAGATGCCTTCAGAAGACCGGTACTGATACTGACGTAAGAGTCAGGGACACCTCCTATTAGGGGTACCGAGCTACTTGGTAAAGTGGAATAATCAGGGGTGCAGAAGGATAGTTGATCGACCGTGACTATTCTCCCATCCAATGGAAATAGGATGAGTCGGAAGACCGAAGACACGATGGCGGTCATAGCATAAGACCAACTGCGACCGAGCAATAGATTATAGTCGAGATGACGTTCCACGACTTCAACGTCCATGTTTACCATTTTCCCACTCAGAGTGATGGGAAAGCTAGCAAGGTATCCTTTGGGTAGGAATGTGTGGCCATCGAAGGCTTTGAGGGAATTCGATGGCGGGGTTAGAGTAGGCGAACCTAAATTCAGCCAGCAAGCTTGTGACATAACGCAGGTCGAAGCACCTTCGTCTATGACAGTGCGATGGATGGGTCTCCCTTTCGACACAACCTGCACCTGGAATGCGAGTTGATGTGAGAGGCGAGGTTTAGCCTTTTCCATATCAAAGACTGCTAGCATCGAATCCTGGGGATCTATTCCACCAATGGCCGAAAGCAAGGCTTTCCTTTGTGCTGGACAGGTTTGTAATACTTCAAGTGCAGACATAGCTGACGGTGCTTGCGCCAAATCTTCTACAATATTGTAGTTTTGGGCTACACATGCAGAGGTATTATGAGTCGTGCATCGAAGTGTCCCTTTGGGGGGACGAATTACAGGTTCAACAGTAGGCCTTTCGATATGTAAATCATTGGGCGGTGGCGGATTGGAACTAGTTCCTGGTTCCTGAGCATCTATGGTAGGAGTTCCATAAAGCTTGGCGCGAGTTTGAAGGTCAATACTCTCGATGCCATAAATGGCAGATGGTCCTTCGCCAGAAGGATATGAACCACCATTGCCCTGTTGATGGGGTTGTGGCAGATTGTCAACCATATGTTGATGTTGCTGCTGTTGATTGGGGAAGGGATTGTGAAGAACGGCAGGTGTTCTCCCAGAATCCTTGTTAGCAATAAAATCGGTGCATTCCTGCAACCGAGGAAATTTGTATGTCAAGTGGTCCTCCGCACATATTTTAAAAGGAAATTTCATGGGTTTATCCTTTCCTTTGTCATTTCTAGCAGCATTTTTCTGATTAGCGTTATTCTAATTATCAGACTGCTCTTCCAAAGAAGATGTTTTCTTCTTATTCTTCCTATTTTTTCCGCTAGGTCTTTGTGAGGTTTGCACCGAATTTACCTCAGCGGAAGGGAGAGGAGTCGTTTGATGGGGGGCGGAGGCAACCGAGGATGGCTGGGAGGTTTGCCCCCGAGACTGATTGGTGGCTACACTAGAGATCGTGCCAACAAGACCATCGGCATGAGCTCTAGTTTTCTGAGTAGCCGGAGGGTTCGGGTTACCAGGGGCGTGGGGGAGCAGATCATAAAGCGTGCCAGATTGTGAATAGATTAAATCCAGGTGCTGGGCACGACGAATACATTGATCTTCTGTCACCGCACCAGAAAGGCCAATGTCTTTAGAGATATGGGGTAAAAGAGACTTGTGAAACCAATTGGCTAAGAGATGGTCTGGTATTGGCGCTTTAACAAGCCTCCTCCTACGTCTCCATTCATGAATATGGTCAGAGATATGGGTGGCGGTGTCTTGGCGCAGTGATGTTAACAATTTTGTTCCGGTTTCCACTCTAATTGGTAGTTGGAAGTTCTTTAAGAACTCCGTCGCTAAAGCGCCAAACGTATTGATGGCGGCATGTGGTAATTCAATGTACCACTTGGCGGCATTTCCTGTAAGGGTGCGGGAAAACAGTCGAAGTCGGACACTATCATCTACCATGGAATTGGATACGGACCACAAATGGAAGGTAGTGATGTGTGCGGCCGGGTCGTCCCCATGCTTCCCGTCGAACTTCAGGATATCAGAAGGAATCTTATGTGGTATTGGAGGCCAAAGCGAGTTGTGGTTGATGGGGTCGTTCGTCAGCTTATGGATGTCGGGTATGTCCAAAGCTGCCAAGAATGGAAATTGTGGATTTTCCCTCGAGTCTAACCAAGGTAGTATGGGCTGACTATTGGGACCATAGGGTCCTCCCATCCATGTGTTACTAGAAGGGTAAGTGGGACTTTGATAAAAACCTCCCATAGGTGGAGGAGTAGGAACATACGGTTGCTGTCCATAGGGCATAGTGTATTGAGGGGAAAATGGTTGGTTGCCCCCAGCGTAAAAGTGCCCTCCCACTCCAGACGAAGGTTGGGGTTGGTTAGTCCAAATGGATGCAATAGAGTTTCCCGGAGGCATACTAGTATTTGCATAATTTTTTCAACGGTATAGATCCTACACCTATGTTTGAACCACTTAAGGGGATAGTATTTACAATGGGTTGTCCCATTTGTCCTAAGGATTGCATAGCAAGAGAAATATTCCTGCTACCTGTGTACTGATAACACTTCCCCCTGGTTTAGTGGCCAGGGGGTTTGAACTCAACAGAGGGTTCCAACCGAAAGGGTTGCTAAAGGGCACCGAAGTAGTCGTGCTCGTGGGAGGAGCTACCGTGGTCCCCAACGTGATCACGGTAGGAGTAGATGCCGAAGGGTTCGGTAAACTACTGACAGTTGTGTTGACCATAGGGTTGGGGGTAGGCATATGTTGACTACTGGGGTTACCTAGTAATGGCATGGAACTGACCACTGGCGGGGAGGATGGTGGCAAACCAAGGATGGTTGCCATTGGCATCATCCCTGTGGATGCCGACGGAGAAATAGATGTTGGTGTTGCTGCAGACATATCTTGGCGTGGTGGGATCTGGACTATCATAGGTCCTAACGGATTAGTGAGTGGAGGATTGTAGTTAGGTACAACACCTTCAGTGAAAGGGTCCTCTGGGATTTCCGGCTGATAAGGGTTTATGTGATGATCCAGATTAGTCAGAGGAGACTGCTCTTCCATAGAAGGCCCGCGTTCACCAAGGTTCAATCTTTCCTCTAGGGTGAGAGGAGGTAGACCTTGCTGTCGTCGAGACAGATGGCGTGGGTCAGGGGACGCCACGGTGACCGGTTTAATTTTAAATTTTTTTTTTTAAAAATGTGATGTATTATGAAGTCTCAAATGACAGTATCCACACAACTACTAAAAAGAAAAGACTCTCTAAAATCAATCAGCAAGCAGCCAGTATAGGGTGCCTTGTCTGAGTACTACCATTCACTGGTGATGAAATCCAGTCTCACAATAGCATACAGAGAGGGTTGGTCGAAAGTACAGTTACGGTCACTCTAGAGCTTCGCTCAAACCTCAGACAATAGGTGTAAGCACTCTCGTGAAGACGAGTACCCTCCTAAAGACCGAAGACAGAGTGGGTCCGTCTGTTTCAGGTACCAGGACAGCCCGTCCCAGTCACCTTGTGTAAGTCCCTAAAAAGTATGGCCACTAAAGATACCTCAAATCACAGACATCATTAGGGGGGTCCACGGTCAAGGACAATGTGCTATATGGGCAGAATACCTAGATCCCCGATCTAGTTTCGACATCCCTGAAGGGAACCCCAATATATAACACACCCACAGGATGCAGTCAAAGGCGGGCTACCTTCTAGTGCACCCAAGTGTTGTCTCGCGCTGAGCTCCGGTAAAGGAACGGTCCCAATAATGTGAGTGCAACAGGATTTCACTCGTTAATGACTCTAGTTTTCAAGTTTTTAAATCTTGGGTAGTTTTCTCACTTTCCTAACCCAAGATCCTAGCCTGAACTACTGTTTGTGTGAGCTCAAAAAAGAGTTATTAGATTGATTTTATTATCGCTTTGTTTTTAGTGTACTTTGTTATTAGTCTTGCGGAGGGGGAATGGACGTATGAAGTATAGTGAGACTCTTGACTCAATAAACCATGCAAAACATGCTCTAAATATTAACTTCAATGAATAATGTTTCTTTATCAATCATCCATGCACCAACATGTAAATAACATAGCTCAACTTTCAAGATTCAGACTTCTATATACCTCTTTAACAGTTGTGAACTAAACTTTCAAAATAAACTCAACTAAATGCAGAAAAAACAAATTTCTCTTTAAAAAAGTAAATGCTTTGCACACTAACTAAATAAGAGAAACAAATAATCAATGCCAGCTTTAGCAGACAAGCACAGGGATTCAGTTTGTGAAAGGTACTGGTGGCCAAAAAACTCTACAGCTAAAACACAGTCACAGTAGTGAACAACAGGGTTTTTGGCTGAGTAACTCTCTGTCTGTGAGAAAATAGAGCATTATAATGCACTGTATTTAAGCCTAGACCGCGTTATAATGCACTGGATGAACTGCATAGGTCGCGTTAACCAGGGAAAAGTTCTTCAGTTGGCCAGACAGGAACAGGGTTGAACTCTGCAAGCGTTTGGTATGTCTGCTGGGCATCAAAAAATGGTCGGAAGGATACTGAACAGAGGAGAGAAGAAATGAAGGGAAAAATAGTCCGGAAACTATGGGGACACTCCCCAACGGAGTCGCCAATTCTGATATAGGGTAAACTGCTTGGGTGGTTGGTTTTCGTATATCCCTCTCAGGGCTTTCCGGTGCCCGAGGCAGACAGTAAGATTAGCTATGCTGTTCAAAAAGATGGCATGAGCATGTTTATATTAGCTTGAAATAACTTGAAGGAATACAATAGAGAATTACCTCTTTGACAGCTTTAGAATCCTTTGGAGAGCGCTACGCAGCAAAGCAAGAGTCCTTCTTCACCAGCTCCAAATCTGAGTCCTGCAATCAGTCAAAGCACCCGCGTAATTTCTAATATAATAGGTATTCTATCAATTAAATAAATAATAAACATCTAGATTATACACATCTGAGCCATTCATATCATACTAAGCAAATATTGAAACAACAATATAAAATTAAGCATCGAATGGACAAAACGAACATAGTTCTATTGATTTTGAAAGAAGGAGGATTACAACCATCGGTTGTACCAAGCCCTCCTCAGTCTCCCAATCTCTCTTCTCTATCAAGTGAAGAAGTCCAAGCCAACAAGCTCTCTAGGAGCCTCTTTGACTCTTGGCCTTCACAATGTCACACTATTCTCTATTCTACAACTATACAAGAAATTTTGAGCAATCCTTCGACCTTCAATTAAGAGCCTTCAGCTCCTTCTTATAGGAGAGGGAGAAGGCCATTGTTGCCCTTCTCCTTCTACTAGTTTGGAATGGAAAAGGCTTAGATGTTTCCTTGATCTCCATGCTTTTGCCTCTCTTGGAGTTCAGTCTTCTATGGAAATGACCAATAATGAACTGGTGCTTCTGCAGTTTCCTTTGTGCACTGACTCCTTTGTGAGGGAAAATCGGAGATTCAAATCTTTCTCCGCGCTCTTTTCCCAATTCAAACTTAAAACACGGGTAACGCGTCCCTCCAGTGTAAACAGAGCGTTTCCCTAGCCACTAACGCGGACAATGTATTGCTTGCCTGCGTTATAACGCTCTTGTTCTGTTCTATATATGCGTTACCCTGGTAGAAATAGGTTTAATTTAGGTCTTTGTACTTCTTCCATATTTTTCTTCCCCTCTGAGCTGATGAGGAGGTATTTTGACCTGTAACACTAGTACAAGTCTCCTCCTCCTCATTCATCTCCAGAATAGTGCATGGGGCTCTAAATGTTAAGAGACCAAGAACACTTTGCAAAGGTGCAAATGTTATTTTTCCTAATGCAAGTGTTCCTGCAGCAAGTGGTGGTGAAGGCCTCTTCTCCTCTGATTTCTTCTTGTCAATTTTCTTGATAAAACTTTGAGTAAAATCTGCAAATGCAGTCACTCTTGCATGATTCAAATGGCTGAACCACCAAATGTTTGCTTCACCCTCAAGGTGCAGTGCTGCAATCTCAACAAATTCTCTTTCTACCACTGGATGTAGTAGGAAGAATGCATCCAAATTCATTCCCCAAGCCCTTTCTATACATGTGGATGACCCATCAAAGGTAGACAATATAATCTATTGCCCTTTATTTTCCTATTGCTGCAAGGTCTCCTTTCTTCTTCGAGCTGAATGAATTTTGGGAGAGTTAGAGTCTCCTTGAAAGCTCTAGGTTGAGACTTATATTCTGCCAGGTATTCACTTAGAATTTCATGTTCCAAGTTCCCTCCATCTCCATGCCTCTTGCCTTCTTCCTCAAAAGAGAAGGGCATAGTGTATTGCTTTGGAGTTCTATGCAACACCGGTCCTTTCTTCTAATAATAGGAAGTACATGGACTTCCCTCTTCTTGAAACCATTTAAAGATTTCATTACATCTCTCCTCTTTCATATGCTTGACCTCCTTAGAGAGGTTCTTTATAGACCTGAAAAGTGATGAGATAAAGCTCATTCCTTCCATAATTTTATACCTCTTTTTCTGCTCTTCTTATTCTTATAGCATATTGGCTTGAAACTCACAGGCTGAGACAAGATTATGCTCTGATACCACTATAATATTCCCAAATGGGAAAGAAAAAATACATGAACAAAATAATGGAAATTTCAGCAAAAAATCAACACATTTAATGTAAGAAGATAATATATCCATCACATTAATATCATAGCAGCAAAATATATACAAGTTCATGAGGAAATAGTCACTCAAGATTGGAAAAACAAGCCTCAAGAGAACATGTACATGAAATATAAAGAACACTACTACACCAAAAATACCCAAGGCTATGACAACACAATTTTATTAGATATAACTACTGTTGGAAAATTTCAATACATAGATCTGAATTTACAGGGCTCAAATAATGCCAGGAACAAAGATCTATGCTCCCAAACACATTTACAAGACAACTCGGGAAGGATTTCCTTAATTATACAAAAATACAAAAATGCCGGAATGCAGCCCTAGGGCTGAATAGTAGTTGCTACTAAATAAATGGATGAATATGGATGTATATGACACATATAATGAATATATCTCCTCCAATATATCCTTCAAGTGAAAGGTTGATCCTAACACTGAATATATCACCCTCCAAATCAACACTGAATCCCCCATTGCAAATGCTCACTAAAATAACACAATCAAAGAGGAATACTGCACTATAGATGATGGGGACTATGTTGGCCTAATGCCAAGATGTGAAATATTCTCAAGAATCCTCCTGGATGATATCCTAAGAAGAGGAATCCTTCCTCTTATGAAAAACTAGCTCCGGAAGTGGGTTTCTCAACCCTCCACTGCAACACCTTGCAACACAACACAGTACTCTGCAGAAACTACACTATAGCTGAAGACTAAAGCTTGGCCTTAAGCCTGAGTGTGGAAAATGAAGTGAAATTCTCCCCCAAGAGGTCTCTCAAAAAAGGATATGGGATTCCCGCTCGGGAACACCCGGTGCTAAACATCACAACAATCTCAACTAAACAGCTGAAGAATGCAAAATAGTCATGCAGACCATAAAATAAATAATTAATAACATGCCTCACTATGGCTGCTTGGCTCTCCTTATAAAAAAATGTGAGCCTTCTCACCTTGGGTCCCACTCATTAGGGTTTCCACCATCATGGAATCTTCCCCCCATTCACACTATGCTGTCTCTATTGATGATCCACTCCTGTCATACCAACGTTGTTGACTTGGTCAAACTTGACCTTGTCCACATGCATTAGCCCTTGTTCACACATGAGGGTGCTTTATCCAGCTATGGATATGATCCCTTTTCACATTAATAGGGATTTTATGCCTACTTAAATGATTTATGGGCCTCCCTACCCATTTATTCATCTAACTATATGTCAAGAGAAAAATTAATATTCCAATTAGCTGCATGCTAATTTAGGAATATTACATGACGTGGGGGAGACAAGGGTGAGATGATTTTCAACTGTAGCTGATCCAACATCCTTATCCGAGTCAGAGGTTTTTGATGAGTGATGCCATTTTTTCCCACCACATTCTGATACAACTGGTTCCTTTATGGGAAATCCTGTAATGTTTGTATTTCAAATGGATCTTGTGTTCCTTTTTCTTGTGCATCCGGGACTATTGTTGACTATTTGTTCCCATATAAAGTGGGTAATTCCACTTCTTATTATATCTCCTATTTTGAGTTGCATGGGGGGAATTTCCATCCTTTGGTTTTTTTTATGAACCTCTTATTTCCTTGTTTATCTCTCTTTGCTTCAGGACAAGTATTTTGTAGATGATCGGTCGGTCTGCAAATTCTGCATTTGAAGGCTGTGTTTTCATAGTCTATATGTTGCATCCATTTTTGTTGTTTATGTACCAACTGAATGATTTATGGCAGTCCTTTGCTGAGATATAATTTTACACAGATACGTGCGAAGGTGAACATTCTCTCCTCCATTCTATGTGTATATGTTTTGATGTATCACCCAATGACGTTCCCAATGCCATGAAGGACGTTGTCACTCCAGAAATGTAGGGGGAGATTATATAGCCTGACCCAAAGCAACATTCTAGAGACAACCATAGTGTTAGCATCAAAGTCCAGGAACCATGGGCTGATGTAAAGTCTGGTAGAACCCCAAAACCATGGACCCTACTGGAGAATGTAGTCTCCAATTTATGAATGATGGAATTTAACTATCAAGAAGCCTTTTGAACATAGATGTATTTCACACTCCATGGTCCAGTTTTTGAATATCCATTGAAAGAGGTCCATTGGTTTGGGCCAGAAGCTATTGAATAGGCATATAAGTGCTTGTGCCTGATATGTGTTTCAATGTTCATCAATCTCAGGTATATCTATGGCCAGTTCATGAGTATGATTCAACTGCTCTACTATGTAAGGCCTAGGGGCATTTCCCTCTGGTTCTGTAGGGGAAGTTGGTTTTTTTTTCCCCTAAAATATCTTCTTGAAGGAGGGCCTTGTATTATTGTGATCCTATTTAGAGGTACTTCCTCCTCCTGTTCCCCCAATGCTTTTAGTTTTTCCCTGGTCCCTGTTCCTCCTCCTTGCAGCCGAATATTGAGGATAATGGTGGAGCCAGAGGATATGGTGTAATACTTTATGGATCTGTGATGTTGAAGTGCTCCGCCTTCATGTATTAGTGATTGTAATGGTATTGGGTATTTCTGATCTTGTGTGATTTTCATTTTGAGATCTATCACCTACTCTGTATCATCTGTCCATAGTACTAGATTTTCCCCAACAAGGGTTTTAATAAAAAATTGAAAATGGTTTGTGTATACCTGTTCCATGGTATTTGTTGCTCATTTGTTTTCTCTCACCAGAACCATTGCTGGGTCCTTCTATAGACTCCATTTGTGATGAGGGAGTCCATGTGAGGACAAGTCGTATTAAACAATATACGGGGCATCTACAACTATCAGGGGCTGGAAGTTGGTGTACCAAAAGCAACCCCATTCCGAGGGTGGGAGGAGGCCTCGAGCCGCAGATAACAGGGTACCCAAAGACTACAGATGATGTAGTAGATAGGGTGGTCTGTGGCCAATGTATTCTTGGAGTAGCCTTGCTGTTCCTCCCGCTGCCACCGAGCACCTTCGTTGCATGCATCCATGGAGGTTCCATGCAGATCTACCAGGTGCCATCGGGAGCCATAGTCGAGAGCCACCAATCATGGGAGCTTGATAGTAGAGAAAAGGTCACCGTTCTGTCATTTACAGATGAAGGTGCACTGGGTTAGTCCAGAAGCCGCATGGGTCAGTGTCAGAGTCGGTCGTGTGCCTTGGGCAATCGGCGTAGTGAGGAAACCATACTAGACCATTGAGCGATGGATGTCTGTGTCCAATAACGATGGAACTTACGCTATGCTTTCATTTTTGGATTGCAACAAGATTGAGAGGTGCCGCCGCATAGCTAGAGGTGGCCCTTTTTCTGAAAAACCTAGCTTTGATCACCATTTCTCCTCCTTCCCCTATTAGGTATCAACAAAAACCCAAACTTGTGAAGCTCACAAAATTAATTTCCAAATATTATAAGCACAAGTATGTAGATCTATTTAAAAAGTATTCTGATGTTTTTGCATGGTCTTATGAATACCTTAAGACTTATAATAAGGATATTATTCAGCATAAGATCCATCTCAATCCAGGGGTCAAACCATACAAGAAGTTGAGATAGATGAATCCTTTGTTGTCTCCTTCAATAGAAAAGGATGTGAAAAAGTTATTGCAGGCAAACAAAATTATTCCTTTGAGATATTTAGACCGAGTGGATAATTTAGTGCCTGTAAGGAAAAATAATGGAGAGATCAGATTATGTATTGACTTCTCAAATCTGGATAGAGCATCACTAAAGGATGATTACCCTCTTCCATAAATGACTTATATCTTGCTGAAAGTGACAGGATCTTCAAGGTTGTCTATTATTTATGGATTCTTAGGGTACAATCAAATAACAGTTCATCTAGATGATTAGAAGAAAACAACTTTCAAAACTCCATGGGAAACTTTTATGTATGTAAAAATGCCATTTAGGTTGATGAATGTTGGTGCTACCATTAAGAGGGCCATGGATAGAAGGATAAATTTGCGGCCATAGACTTTGATGATATCACAATGTTTTCTAAATATGATGGTGAAAATTTCAAACACCTTCAACAAACTTTTGAGAAGTGTAGGAAATATGGACTATCACTAAATCGAAAGAAGTCTCATTTTTCTCTAAGAGAAGGGAAATTGTTGGGACATATTGTGTCAAAGGAGGGAGTCAGGATTGACCCAAAACGAGTGGAAGCAATAAGTAATATAGCTCTACCCAGAAATATAAAGGAGATTCATATTTTATTAGGAAGAATAAAATTTCTCAGGAGATTCATTCCCAATTATGAAAAAATTATTAAGGAGATCACTGACATGCTGTTACACAACATTTTGTCATTGTCCCTGCAATCCCAATCCCACACATTGGAGGATCATTTCTGCGACTAACAAGAAGTGTCATGCCTTGCAAAGACCATCATTGCATCCCTTTTCATGAGGACAACATTCCGTTTGTTGACAATTCCCTGAGCAGACAATCAGAAACATATGTTTTTTCCTTGGCACTAGTAGACCGTTATGCCCTCACGCTAATGAGGAAGATTAACACTGGGCCCCGTGCCCATTGGTGCTCTATCCCAGTGAGCTACCCGCGCCAAAATATTTATGGATTTTTTTTAAATATAGAGGTGAAGTTTCTATCCTAGCAACTTCGTGGGCAAGTCAGCTGGAGTGGTTCGACTGAATAACCACAGCCCCCTCCTTTGGCCTCTTGTTTCCACCTTTTGGGGAAACCTCCCAAGGAAAAATGCCTCCCTTCCACCATTATAGGGATCCCAACCTCCTCCTCTCCCTCTATAAATAAAGCTATACCTCATTGATACACTAGATAAACCATTATAGCTGAAAGGCTGAAGAGAATTCCTGAACATTTTGCTAGAAAGATAGAATAGAGAAAGAGACCTTTGTCGAGAGAGCTTAGGCTTGTGTACTCACACCGTTCGAATTCCCTGACGATCCTTCGAGACGCGCTTCGACTAAACCCCACCGAAGGAGGTTGCAACGTCAAGGCTTCATTTGTAACTCTTTCTTCTATCTATATATATACATGACTATTGTCTAGTTCCCATCTTGTGTTAATATGTTTTATGTGATGCAATGTGCTTAACCTTCCTTGAATGGTTAGTTGATTATGAATGAAATCATTGTCTTGTTTGATGCTCTTGTTTGCTGATCTTCGTGTAGGTATCAGAGCACTGTTGCAGAAGGATTGTGACCCGTTGAGACAAAGATCAAGAGGCCACCACCTCTACAATGACGACAACTTTGGACTCCGGGTAGGTCAATCTACCTTGTCCTTTTCATTCATTAATTAGGAACCTACACTTTAGCTTGTCCCTTTGTTGCTAGACCCACCCTAGGGCTAGAGGGATCATCTATATCTGCAGAGAGGATTTACCTTCCCAAAAATTTGGTGACTCCACTGGGGATCGGTGTGAGTTTGTCATTTCGTTGCCCATTAGGAATTTTCCTTGTCAATTCAACTTCGGTCGTTTGCTTGCTTGTCTGTCTTTTTTGGCTTGTTTTATTGACCTCTTCTCATTGGTTCTTCCCTCCTCCCATAAGTATCGGGTTTGGCGCGAGTTTTCCTTGAAAAATCATGCCAATTGGCACTGGTTGCTTTTGTTGCAGAAGTTCCAACCCCTGTTTGGCGCGGATTACTGCCTCACAGTCGCGCCGAATCCTGTAGGGTTTGGTTTGACCCTTTTGCTAAGTTTTTGGTCAGTTTTGCTTGACTCTGGGTTGTTTTTTGATTAGAAATTTGTCTCTTGGAGTTGTTTTGACTGCTATAGGCTTACTCTTCTCAGCTGTTTGTCTATTCTCTCATCGGTGTAGTTCATAGCCCCAGGGTTTCTAAGTGTCTTTGCTCACTGAGCCTTTTGATTGAAGTTCGAGTCTTTTTAATTTTGGTCAGTTCGATTCCCTGATTAGTTGTATTAGTCTTTCTTGATCCTTTGAGTTTTCAGTTTGTTGAATGACTATTTTTTTTTTTTTGACTCTCCATCTCTTCACTTCAAACATAGATCACATTTCTCGTTTGGGTCATTTTGAAATATTTCTCTTTGATTGAAAGAATGCATCATTGGTTTGAGTACGTTTTTATGTCTGTATTGCTTTCAAATTTTCTGTTTTGATATCTCTACATTCATAAGTGCTCTAACTAGTGTTTGATTTGATTTTTAATCTAATTAGTGCATTGTGTGCTTCATTCATTCAAAAAACAAAAATTTGCATACTTTCATTTGCTTCGAAAATGAAAAGTTATTTTGCATAACTAGTACTTGATGAACTAGGAAAGAGTTTTTCATTTTTCATTTTGATTGTATTAGATGCATTAGAGGACTCCTTTCTATGTTTTCATTGTTTGCTACTTTATGAAAGATATCTATCCTCCTCTTTGTTAGCATTCATCGAACGAAAAATGGTGATCTATTGCATGTAGCTTGCATTTAGGAAGTTTGAGATAAAATTTGGTAGGGCCTTGAAACTGAAACATTAATTCAAGATCAACTGTAAAATTAATTTAATTAACCTAAGGAAGCATTGGAACCTGACACAAACATTTTTAGAGATCTAGGCTAGTGACGTGTTCTGACGTTGTTAAACCTAGTAGCTTTCATTCTCCATTTGGCCTTAGACAACAATAGTACGGACTTATGCTCCCCGTACCGTCGTGTATATAAAGGGAGACCCTCATAGGTTCAAATCCTTTATCCATAGGAAGCCGATTCTTCTACCCTGTAACCGTGATACACCAAACACATCATTCCGGGAGATTACCTGCACGTACGTTAAGTCCTTTGTCATTTCTCTTTCATTTTATCGCCAAGGTGTATATGAAATTTCACGGAAACTTGGTACACCCTCTTGCTTAGATTACATGAATAGTCATTTTGATATTTTTGTGGCTCCTTAAAAAGGAAAAGATCATCAAGCGCTTGTACTTCACGCTTGTTTCAAAATGAAAGTGATAGAGTCACCTTTTGCTTGTTTCTCGACTCTTAAAATATGAAACAACAGAGTTTTGTTTCAATGTCGTAAAATTAACTGCACCCAAAGTATTCCTGGTCAAAGTTATATTCCTTAGTGTTTTTTTTTACGGTTGTTTCCAATGGAAAATTTTCCAGAGTTTTCCAACCAAGGAATCCCCTCCGAAGGGAATCCTGGTCCTTTTCCTACTTTTGGGAATGTTGGTGCTCCTTATATGGCAACATTATCCCTTCCTGGGTTAACTGTTGGGTTTCCTGTTTGGTTATTCTCTACCTCGGTGGTCTTGAGTGTTCTGCCCACTGTACAACCATCCCCTCCACCTAAACAACATCATGTTGATTCTACGGTGGACCTCTCTGCTTCTTCGCCTGTTTCTTTTTCCTCATTTTCTACTTCGCCTGGTGATAGTCTATATTCTAGAAACTAGGTGGCTACGAAGAAGAAGAAGAAGACAAAAAATAATAAGTCAGATAAGGGAGAGGCCAGCTCTGTGGCTATTGCGCCTTAGACACCGTCCATTGATAAACCATCCAACCTTCCGCGGAAAGTCAAATTTCCTTGCATGTTGTGTAAAGGTGACCACCTTCTTCGAGACTGCCTTGGCATTCCCAAGGTACTTGAAGTGTGGTCTGACGACCATCCGCCGTTGCCTTTGGCTTCTGGAAGTCGTATTGGTGGCACATCTTTGACTAGTAATGATAAGATTCATAAGAAACATGGTAATATTACCAATCCCTGTAAGTTGTGTGAAGGGCATCATCCCATTCACCTTTGTCCATAAATGGATGAAGCCACGAGAGTATTGGAAAAAATTGCTATTTCTTCACCCTGCCTTCCGACTAGCTACAAGAGGCTTTCTTCGAGTCCTCTGCTAGTTGATTCAACGATCGGTCAAGAGTCATCCTTGGTTGATCCCCTTCCTTTGGAAATTCAAGTTCACGAATCCGTTCCCAACCAACCATTGGTCGTGGAATCGGTTGATATGATCTCGCCTACGATTCATCAGGTATTTTACGTTGAGAGTGGATCTCATCCCCCTCACGTTCTTCTTATTTCTTCAAATTTCTCGGACTTGGAGAAATACCCTCCCATCCCTGTCACTCAAGAATTTTCTCTTCCTGCTCCCATGTCTGAGGTTCAGGAGGATGCTCTTCTTGCTTCGGTAACACCAGGGGATGACCATCTCAGTTCAATGGTACCCCCTCCAAGTAGTTTGGTCGCTTCCTTCGTTTGGAGTCGATTTGTGGGATAACACCTTCCTTCTTATGTGCCTTTCGAGATCACGGTACAGACCTTCGATGTGGCCATATCTAGCACGATTATAGATGAAGGCGCATATATTAGTGTTCTATCTTCAACTACTTGGAAATATTTTGGTTCTCCACCACTTGTGCCTGTTACTCAGAATCTTCTCGCATTTAACAAAGGAACTAGTCAACCATTAGGGATCCTTCCAAAGTTGCCTATCACTTTGGGAGGGAAAACCATCTATATAGACGAGATGGTTGTTTCGGGCCCCTTGTATTTCAATTTAATCCTGGGGCATGACTATTCTTATGCCATGGGTCCACTCGTCTCCTCCCTCTTTCGTGTGATCTATTTTCCACACAAAGGTCGGATTGTGACCATTGATTAGATTTCATTTTTTGGTCCAGAGGTGGAAGGTGGCCCATCATCATCCCTACCGAAGCTTTATCCACCAGTTGTATCTTCCCCACCACGGGTTAATTATGTCACCACTTGTTTGTTTCCCTCATCCAGTGATTGTGCCGTCAAGTACCATCTATTGGGGGCATTCGATCGCGATTTCCAAGATGTTGTTCTCCCATCAGATGTGAACCTCTTGGAATCCATGACCTATTATTCATTATGGTAAAGGTCATGGGGATCATATTTCTTTTTCTTGTGTCAATCTCCTTAAAAAATGAAACAAGCTCATGAGAAGAGTCCCTTTTCTTGTGTCAAGCTCGTTAAAAAATGAAACAAGGTATCACGAGGATGGTTCGTCTTCTATGTCAATCTCGTTAAAAAATGAATTAGGTCACGAGGATAATTATTTTAATGTGTTAACCTCGTTAAAACAATGAAATACACTTTGTTCAATTCGAGTCTTTGATTAGATCTCATTGATTCTTTCTCTGATCTCATAATTTGAACCTTTGCTCCATTCGATTTTTATTCATTGCAGCTGGACTGAAGCTTGGGGGGCATGTACCTCGAATTGAGTCAACATGCTGGGGGCATGCCCATTTTTAAAGCATTTTTTTACCTTTGTTTCGAGCTTGTGAAAAAATGAAACCAATTTCAAGCATAGTTTACTTTTGTTTTCGAGCTTGCGTAAAAATGAAATCTTTTGCCTTGGTGTGCTTTGTGAATGTTTTCCTTTCTTTTGGGTCCTTACTTATTATGCAGACTATTTAATTGATACATTAGCTAACATTGTATTAGGCATTTGCATAATTTGTAAAAATCATCATCACATGTTAGGATCCATACAGGGAAATAGATGTATATATATATATATATATATATATATATATATATATATCGAATGTTTGCATCAGTGTGCATCATAAGTACAAAACTATGTGTGTTTCTGTTACATCCTGAGACATCATGACTCTAAAAAATATGCAGAAATAAAAACTAGGTGTCTAATCTGCATGATGCTCATGATAACATATCACTGCCCATACAAGCTGCCTCAGCAAGCGGTGAACTCAGTTTGACACCCCTACAATGTGTCTCTGGTATGCAGGAGGAACATCGTCAAATCGTGCATAGTCCAAGATCCCACGAGAGATTCCCTCCAAGTTGCACACGATTTCCTCCTCCTCGCCTCCCTCACCATGAGGGGCAAGATCAAAGTCAAGAAGGAAATCACCTCGCTATTAGAGACATGCCTGCAGGTCTCTCTGGGCCAACATCTGCATAACACATGGATTTAATGTCAGAACATACATAACAAAATAAAATCATAATACTCGTGAAAATAAAAAATGAATCTTACCAAGTGCTTCATCCCAATCCTCTCCTTTTGGGAGTGGGAGGTTCGGATCACCAGTAAAATCTGTGCCAGAGTAGGGCCAGTCCTCCAAGCCAATCAACTGTCGGCGGAGCCAATCAAAGAACTCCAGTCTCCAGGACATCTGTTGATCGCCCCCTAACCTTGGCATCAGAGCTGCCCAACGGGCCATCCTTGGCTCCTGTGCTGGTGGTGTCAGAACTATCACTTCCTGTCACTGAAATATTTGTAGTCATTCTAAGAAGAAAGATATTAGGATGGATCCATATCCGAACTGCTTTAGTTTGGTCTTCTTTCATTTCGTTAGTTGAAGTTTCATATTGATCGTCACTTCCTCTGTCCAATTGCAGAGGGTCGGTGTCAGACATTCTATTTCAAGAAGTAGCTGTGTCTTTGTTGCTTCATGCAGTGCTTGTGATCCCGCAGCTTGCATGATGGTGTGTAGCACTAACTTTAGTGCTAAGTCTAGGATAGTCTGGATATCCACTTTCCTGCTTCCTGATCCTTTCCGCGCCCCTCGACATACCCTGTCGATCACCATGCTCATGTTCTCCATGGTGGGTCGAGTGCTGGTCAGGACTGGTGTTTCCCTCCTCCGCGACAGTCCTGTTATGAAATAAATGTCTGAGACATCAATCTCGAGTTCCTGATCACAAAGAATGAATTTTTCCTGGTCCTCATCCCAGATACTGATTAAGTATTGCAGAAACTCCGGTTGAGCTCTGAGGCATGGTGTCATGAAGAATTTCTTTATTCCACAGTCTCTGAGAGCTTCCACGCATCTTCCATTTTCCATGGCAAGCTCGTCTTGTTCACTGTGTTCCCATTCTTTCCATTTGATTACCATTTTTCTGCTTCACACCTGCAAACATGTTCATATGGACCTCATTAGCCAAATTAAAAGCTTTGAATTAGTGAAAATTGGGCCTGCTTACTTGCATTGTAAGCTTAAAAAGGTTGGCATGGTTGGTGCGCCCCTGTTCAAGAATTTTGGCAATTGATGCGAGTCTGTGCTCGATACTCGCGCCAACCACCATGCCCTATTTTTTACAAATTCCCCTACAGAATTCCAAATTTGGGGTTGTAGGTGATGAAAGAGGAATTAAAATGCAGGGAAGGATGTCAACTCTTACCTGGAACTGACGGATTCGAGATTGGTCAGTCAGATTGCTCGCTATTGCCGCCGCAAAATCACAGTGTAAAAAGAATAACTATTGCTGCACAAGAGGTAAAAGTGAAAAGTGATTATTTTTTACTATTTTTGGCATTTTATAACTTTTCAAAACCTTAATTAGGTTTTAATACATATTCTTCAATTATTTCACTATGTTATTTCGAGAAATGGGTTTTACGTTTGTCTCCTGTGCAGCGACAGGTCTTTAATGAGATAGCGATGAAGTAATGAGTTGTATTTTATACTTTTTCAGACTTGGTAAAAACACGAAAAAATCACTACTGGAGTCATCTTTCAGCTCTTTCTGACTCTCTAAAACTGAAAATATTTTCAAGACTCTTGTCGTTTTGAACTCGTTAAATGGCTGCGAAACGATATATACCCAGTATACGTTTACCCCTTTTTCAGGCTGGGATAGATTATTTATGAAAAAGGAATACCTTAGCCTATCGCGACTAAGAGGTTCTCTTAGATATTGTTTTATACCTTTTTGAAACTAAGAGACTATTTACGAAAAGGGACATGATGGAGTTTTCTTTTCCGCTTCTTTTCAAACTCTCTAAACATGAAAAGATGCCGAGTTCTTCCTTTGTCAGACTTGTTAAACTCTGATAACATCGGATATCGTCACCATGACGTTCACCTCCTTCCTCCTTCCTAGGGCTCGTAAAATGTACTAGGATGGATTTGTCCGAAGGAAAAACTTACATTACAAGCATATTCTATCCCTTTCCAGCTTGTTTTTAAAAAATAATTGGGGTACTCGCCAGAAATGGTGGGGGAAAATGGAAGCAGAGTTTAGTCGTGTCGGAAATATGTCACTCTTGAACATGACACTCATCTGCATTCGTGTCGGGTTGGGAACTTCTCATTTCACCATTTTTTCCTCCATGGGTTTGGGTAATTTGTTTTGACCTCTCATCTGCTCTTTGCCATGTCATCATGACCTCAGATCCCTTGATGTCAAATACTGCCAAATCTAGAGTCGTGTCATTGATATGTTCAAGAGAAGTTTGCCTTTGTAGTTTTCAACTCGCCTCTGTTTCTTTGTTGGTCCTGATTCATTATCATCATGTTCCTCTGTCTCACGTCGATGATGTGGGAAACATTATGGCCCTCATTTTATCGGGTCACTTCCTATTGAATCCAACTCATTATCGAGGAAGTTGATCTAGAGACTCCCTTCCGGTACCTTGGAGCTTGCATGCCTCAATGGCAGGTTCTTCACATTTGACAACAGGTCCACATCATTGACCTTCGATCGAGTGATTCTACAGGTGTTCGATGCCGAATCACTGTTCAAATTTCGTGGATTGTAGATGTTGTACCTTGAGAGCCATTGTCATTATTGGTGGTTTCTCTCGTGCATGTTAATAACTTTCATCATTGGCTGGTAATCAGGTGATTTTCTTGCATGTTCGACTACAAATCACATATTCGCAATGATTGAATTTGTACTTGTTTGGGTCGAGATGGAGCACAAGACCCTGGGTTTTGTCTGATAAGATCCAAGGTACGGGATATTATTGTTTATTATGAATATTTTTATTGGATGGCTGCGTCCATACCTCGGATATCAGTTTATATATGTACTCTATTATGGATGGCTACACCCATGCCACATGTTCATGTATCGGAGATATTAGTTGTATTTGTACTTGCAGGTCTTCTGACAACGGTGTTTGGTTTGAACGCATTCTCGTAAAGCATTTCACCCCTTCCTCTCTCTCGGACCTCATGATTTAGGGGGCATATGTTACACAAAATTTTGTCACTGTCCCTGCAATCCCCATCCCGCACATTGGAGGATCATTTATGTGACTACTAAGAAGTGTCATGCCTTGCAAAGACCATCATTGCATCGCTTTCCATGAGGAAAAAATTCATTCTGTTGACAATTCCCTGAGCAGACCATTAGAAACATATGTTTTTGTCTTGGCGCTAGTAGACTATTAGGCCCTCGCACCAATGAGGAAGATTAACGCTGGGACCCATGCCCATTGGCACTCTGTCCTAGTGAGCTACCCACGCCAACTTGTTTATGGAATATTTTTTAAATATAGAGGTGAAGTTTCTATCCTAACAACTTCGTGGGCGAGTCAACTGGAGTGGTTCGACTAAATAACCATGGCCCCCCTCATTTGGCCTCTTGTTTCCACCTTTTGGGGAAACCTCCCAAGGGATAAGGCCTCCCTTCCACCATTGTAGGGATCCCAACCTCCTCCTCTGCCTCTATAAATAAAGCTATCCCTCATTGATACACTAGCTGAACAATTATAGCTAAAACGCTGAAGAGAATTCCTAAACATTTCACTAGAAATATAGAATAGAGAAAGAGACCTTTGTCAAGAGAGCTTAGGCTTGTGTCCTCACCCCGTCTGAATTCCTCGACGATCCTTCGAGATGCGCTTCAACTGAACCTTACTGAAGGAGGCTGTGACGTCAAGGCTCCAGTTGTAACTTTTTCTTCTATCTATATATATATATATACATGGCTATTGTCTGGTTCCCATCTTGTGTTAATGTGTTTTATTTGATGCAATGTGCTTAACCTTCCTTGAATGGTTAGTTGATTATGAATGAAATCATTATCTTTTATGCTCCTCTTGTTTTCCGATATTTGTGTAGGTATCCAAGTACTTTTGCAGAAGGATTGTGAACCACCAAGACAAAGATCAAGAGGCCAGCACCACTACAACGACAACAACCTTGGACTCCAGGTAGGTCAATCTACCCTGTCCTTTTCATTAATTAATTAGGAACCTACACTTTAGCTTGTCCCTTTGTTTCTAAACCCACTCTATGGCTAGAGGGATCATCTCTGTCCGCAGAGACTATTTACCTTCCCAACACATGCTAAATAAGGATGTAGAGGTTAAATGGACTCTAGAAACTAGGGAGTCTTTAATAAGAATAAAAAATTGTTTTGGAGAAGCTCCAGTTTTGGTAAGCCCTGATTACCAGAAACCCTTCCAATTTTTTTCTTTTGCCGCACCTTCTACTATTGCAGATGTTCTTTTGCAAAAAAATCAAGACAATAAGGAGAAACCTATAGAATTATTCAGCAAGGTATTGAGGGATGCTGAATTAAAGTATAATATTTTGGAGAAAAAAGCTCATGCTTAAATATCTTAGAACGTACATTTTTCAGTCCCAAAGTACTGCATATGTACCAAACTTAACTCTTAAGGATGTGTTGACAGAGAGTTACAGTGAAGGAATAAGGGGAAAACAAATAGCTAAAATTCAAGAGTATCACATGGACATCAAGCCAAAAAAACTAATAAAGGGATAGAGATTACAAAAGATTTTAATAGAGGAAAATTACCAAGAAATGGGGATTAATTTGCTAGTAACAATTCTGAATACAAAATATATGATTGTGGACAAAAGTATCTTCCCTAGACTAGGTGTCCTAGCCTATAATAACAAAAGAAGCTAATATTTCCCTTGAAGTAAATAGAAAATGGGATGAAGCCTACATGCAATCCGTAGTATACTTCGCTCCACTCTTGGCTTGAATGCTCCAATCGTAGCTCCGATCGCTATAATTAGAACCTGCACAATAAAAAAACACAAGAATGACTATGTAGCATCATATAATCACTTCATTCAATGGATAATTGTGGCATCGAAATACATGAAATCATAACATCATATATTGGAAAACAAAGAACTCTTTGCATTAATATAAAGGGAGTGAGTTACAACCAAATATAGGAGTTGATCTTGCAGAAGAGCTTTTACAAGTTGAATTTTTCCTTCTTTTCCACAATGTGCACCTCTAATCACCCTAATGCATGGGATAATGACTCTTCACAACAACAACATGAAGGTAGAATCTATCTCCAAAATCCAACCTCTAGCTTGTGGATGGACAAAAATATATAGAAGAGGATGGTAAGTTGGGAGTTCTTATCCATTTACCAATCTAGGCTTGAGATAAACTCTTGATGGGAGGATGGTAAGTTGGGAGTTCTTATCCATTTACCAATCTAGGCTTGAGATAAACTCTTGATGGGAGGATGAGATCAAGGGACAAGGGATGGTATCTCCAAGGTACGATAGGATAAGATTCAAGAGTTTTGTATGAGTTAAATAATTATAACAAATCTTGGAAGCTTGTGGAAGAGGAAGCTTCAAAAATATTTTTATTTTTCCCTAATTTATAGAATCAACGCACCCCAACATAGGGTAACCTACTGCTGATCAACCTTGCCCAACATGGGACAACCTGCTGGTGAACGTAGGTCCACAGGCTTATATACTGTGTTGGTGCTTAAAATGACTGATTTGAGGAAGTTTCAGGCACAAATTCTGGGATTAAGGAGAGTCATGCTTAGGGATTTGTGTAATGATGATGTCAAGGGGTAAAAGTATGTTGAATCATCCAGTTTGTAGGCCGATTGACCAAGTGTGACTAAATGGCCTATAACCGATTGCCCCCTAAAGTGAAAAGTCATAAATGGAAACTTATGACTAAAGTGCTTTACTTTGTGACAATTCAAGATCAAGAATAACCGATGAGATGATATTCTATTACAATAAATTTATATCATGACATATTTGGTGAGGGAAACATACCCATACTCAACACATAATCTAACATTACATGTTCAATGATCAAAATACACGTCCATAGATGAAAAGAGTTGGACCCATGACTGGATGACTGTCTGTATGATCATAACCATCATACATTGTGATCTTGTATTAATACTGAAATTACAGCTTGGATGGATGAAAATAGATCCAGGTCTTTTATCTCGTTTACACAGTTTTCCAATGTACAAGTCTAAGCATGTGAATTAATGAGCTGGATTCGAACATGGTAGACACCTTCTAATTATGGAACAATGTTGTAAGTCATTAACAGATATGAGAGAAATGACCAATGATGTTAATGTATCTAAAGGTATTGAAGTACAATGCTTATAGTTTGAATAAATGAGTTGAAGTCAAACACCACAAAAAATATTTTGGTTGAAGGTAAATCATGCACCTCGCCGAGAGTGAGGAAAGTTTCCATTGATGTATGCAAGCAATAAGGTATCAAAGGGTTTCTTTCTAATTCAACTTCCTGGATAATGAGTTGATGTCAACATGAAGCGACCTGTTGCATGAGGGCCTTAATATATCCCCCATCAACGACACAAAACAAGTATCATGATGTTGGAACGGGGCTCCCTAAGCTGCAATTTTTGTATATTTTTGTAGTAATTAGTTTAACGCAGGGGTTTTGGAGTAGGTCAAAGCCCCAAACATATTGTAATGGGTCAAAGGGTAGACCTAGAGTCCACAAACCATGGTTTGCGGACCACAGGATAACGTAGGATATGTTGATATAAATATATGGATAGTTTGAGTCTAAAGGTAGGCATGAAGTAAGATTGATGCTATGTGCAAATTGTTGAGATCTATTTTGTGTTGTTTTCGGTTGTTTTGGGTAAGGACTCTTGCTAGCTGTGTGCGTGGAGATCCTCAGTCCTGCTGTGTGTAGACCCCGCTGGCTGTGTGCGCGGGCTGTGTTTTGGGTTGTAACTTGTTTTTGGATACTAATCAATGCATAATATATTTGAAGTTTCTTGTGATATCTGAACTGATCGTGTTTATTAATGAAGTGCATCTGTGTTATTGATTTAAGCTGCAAATGTATTTGTGATCTATGATTTAGCTGCGATTATAAAGTTCTATGATAGTGACTACTAATGAGCACATGGATGCGAATGTATTGATCATATTTGTTAATGATAGTTGCTTTGTTATGGTTATATGATGTTTATACTGTTAAACACCTGCAAATAAACTCATTCTGTGTGAACTTGATAGTGGCGATGCTGATCTGCCTTAATTACCTACTCTCTCTTAGGGTGCGGAAACCTGGTTCCAGCACCCTCCCATACTACTTCAGGTGAGACCTTGGCCTGCGAAAGTATGTCATTGCCAAAAGGGCTAGTAGTATAGGAGTTTGTTGGAAAACCTTAACCTCTGAACCTGGGTCAGGACCCCTCAAGCCAAAAAATGGTTCCGTTGCTAGGACCAGGAACATTTTGAGAGAGAGATCAGGTAATGTTTGAGAGAGAGATCAGGTAATGTCACGAGGCCATTGGAGACCTGAGAAGTTGGAGCTTGAAGAATAGTTCGAAAGACAGATTCAGGAATTTTATGTAAAAGAGAATCGCAGCACAAAGCTGAAAACTGAGAAGTGGAAGAACAAATACATTTTCACCGAAGTCTACAAAATTTTCTTTGCAAAGTTTGCACGTGAACTCCAGGAGTGGTTAGCAAGGCTCATAGAGTTTCAGACATGTTGGAAAGACGACCAGGTTACACAGTGGACTCTGGAATTGATTCAATAGTTGGAGAAGGCTAAAAACACAATTACCCGGACTGTAGATCACTAGGTGGATAGTGTGCTAAGGGGATTTGTAACAGAATTCATAGTCAATCAATTTGTATCTTACTCTGAAGCGGAGCGAAGGTTCTTCAAGGGATTCCGAGGTAAGTTCTTACGAATGTTGCCGCTGCTAATTAAAATATTACTGTGCGAAAAGGGTAGTTTGTGTAGCCACACCGAATGAATGACCTCTGATCAGGGTGAGATTACAACAATAAGTGTTAGGTAGTACCGAGTCAACCACGAAGGGGAAAGATCCATCTACAACCCATTAAGAGAGTCGGTTGCGCAAACAAGAAGTAGCCCTCCGTCTACACCACCTTCGAGCCAGCACAAGGGCAAGAACTCACCCACACCTCCTCCACCACCAGAAGAAGATATGTCTGCACACATGAAGCTACCCACCTTCAAGGGTGTAGGAGATGAAGATATGGACTGATTTTGGTTTGTAGTGGAATTAGTATGGACTGCACATAATGTGGCTAGTGATGCTATAAAGAGGGCGCAACTATCCCTAACATTTGAAGGGAAGGCCCTAGATTGGTTCATGGGGTACTTAGGCTAGCATGTGGATCCATCAATAAAATAAATAAGGATGCTTTGAAACAAAAATTTCAAAAGCCTAAGTCCTACTCTCAAGTAGTGGTTGACCTGAAAAAATTTAAACAGGGAAATACTGAGTCGGTATGGCAGGTTGATCAATGGCTAAAGAAGGTTATCAGAGATGGGGAATTTTAGTATGATGATAAAAAACACAAGGAATGGTTCATCGCCATGCTATTACCTCACCTGCATGGACCTATGGGCCAACAAGTGGTTGAGTTGCAAGAAAAAGCCTTGGATATTGCTATGAAGCTAGAAGCTGCGCCGAGAGACGATACACAGTTTGGGGTACAACAGATCTATGGATAGTTGGAAGCTATGCACCTTGAAATCTAGAATTTGTGAAAGGAGTGAGGGAAGGAAGCTAGTCTAGATGTATGGTGTATAAGATGCCAGGGGTGGGCCACACCAATCATCAGTGCCCTCTGCTGGTAGACTACATGAAGGCTGGGGGGCCCAACCCATTGCGCCCAAAGAACCTGCGGGACCAAGTGGCCCCACGTTATGGTGTGATATGTAGAAATTAGTATACAATAAGCATGGATACATCCATATTCTCTTTATCTCACAATATTTAACTTCTTTCTAAATACATAATCCTTCCACTGTTAATCTTGTGGAAATTCAAAACTCAATTCCAAAAACATATGAAGCAATAAAAATAATCACACATAACACAGTTGTTTAACGGGAAATACTGAAGCTAAAAACCCCAACTGTCATATATTATGTATCATTGAAATCATGTAACAATCTCATACAAAGCTTAGTACATCAAGCTCTCGGTACAATACAATCATCACACACTATCAAGAAGAAATCTGCAAATCCATGCACTGATTTTTGCCTCCTGATAACTTGCCTCCACTGCGCAATCCAAGTTGATTACAAAGACCAATTCGATGCAATCCCACTCTCCTTGACTGCATTATTATCATTGGAAACTCCAATGTATATGTAGATGCAATCCATGCATCACTATGGTCACAACAGATAGTCTATCTCACCCTTTCATGTATCTCTGCACTGGGTCTCCACTGGATCTGAAATGCACTGTAGTTAACTGCTGTATTTGTTCAGTTGATTAATGAGTTATTATTTGTGAATTAATTAAATAATTAATTCACTCCACTCTCACTAGTGTATCATTCAATTATATTAGATACAACTAGCTCAACTGAATCTAACTAAGTTAAACTGAATACAACTCCATGAACTACTCTTCCAAATCTGTCATAACTTTGCAACTTCAGTTCTAACTAAGTCCTCCATGCATGAACTCTAGTAAACCCTTAGGAACTGTGTAATTCCTTCAGCCCACTGATTTGACAAATTTTTATACTGAAATTAAGTGCTCCAAGAGAATAAGTTGCTATTTAGAGTATGATTATTATTAAGAGCTAATAATAATCGACATGTATCTATTTTTAGATCAACGATCTATAAATAGACTTCACCCAATATTATAAAAATATAATTTCATCTATTTTTCCAACTTGACCAACCATCTACAAATAACATCATGCAACTTATAGAATATGCTCACCATGTCTATAAATATACATAGTCTAAAAATAGACATACACCTAAAAATAGCTCGTGTGGGCCCCACCTAGTTTAGGTGATTATTTTCCAAATAGGATCAAGGATGATGTTTCAGGATGCCTCCTTCAATATTTCTTGTTGAAAAATTCAACACTCCCTCTCAACAAGAAAGGAATTTCTTTGCACGTGACATGCAACTCCATGCATTCGCCCTGCAACTCTTGTTGCAACACTTTCGAAACTGAAAGGATCCAAACAACTCAATCAGTCTAATGCATCTATCATCAAAGTCTTCGACTTCTACTTAGCTACTGCACATGTATTCAGGAACCACTGTGCTTTTTAACTATGCACCCATGCACTCTACACTTGCTATCAACTTTGAACCGCGCTCCAGTATCCGACACTGTCACTTTGATCTGCCTGCATCAATCCAACTGATCATGCTACTGTTGCTCTGTGGGTGCCTCGTAGCCAGGTTCAATTCATGAGATCCACACCATCTCCATGAATCCTACCCAGAAATATCCTCTTGGGATTACCCATGCATGTCGCCCCACCTCTCACCTGGAAATATAGCTGCATGCACTCCCTCTGCCCATCTGGCATGAAATTTCTCTGAATGAGTGGTTGCTCCCACTCCATGATCCTCATATTGTGGTTGCTCCACATCCTGAGGTTCACTCTTACCTGCATGAAAATCCTGCTCCCTCTCAAGCTTCAATTGCATGTCTTTCTTGCACTTCCCAATAGTAGGAAGCTCCGTAGAAATCCCATCTACTTCAAGTCTGTAGAGATTCTTAGCTCGAATCCCAACCTTATTGAATTTCCCTGTTGCTTTGTGCCCAAGGAAAAATTTTCCTTCACTAAAGACAACATCATAGCCTTTATCCTCTAACATTGTGACTAAGATTAAATTCTTCTTTAAACCTGGAACATGCAAAACATCTTGTAAAATAATGAGTTTACCTGACACCCTATGAAAGGTAATGGTACCAATTTTGGTCACACTGTATTGTCCATTTTCACCCAACTCAACATGCAACTGGAGATCTTTCTCCACCAAGCCAGTGAAAAGGTTCACATCTCTTGTCATGTGAAAGAAAGCACCACTATCAAAGTACCACCCCGATCCCAATGCACTAGACACCATGCATGCGATCAATGAGAATTCAAACTCAATTTGGGAGGCAAGAGCCTCACCAGCTGCAGCTCCAGTGGCCATATTATTCTTCTTATTATGTGGACAATATGTGGCAATATGTCCAAACTTGTGACAGTGAAAAAACTTCACTTTGGACATGTCATGCTCTTTGCCATCTTCACCGGCCTCAGATATAGAATGGAATTTATTCCCCTTCTTCTTATTTGCCTTGGAAATCAAAGCATAGTCCTCTTCATCATCATGCTTTGATGAAGAGCCATCCCTGGTACTTCACCTTATCTCCTCCTGCACAAGATTCGACCAAAGTTGCTCCCAACCCGACAGTTTCACCGTCCATTGACAGAGTCTTCGTAGCTATTCCAACTCTTCGGAAGCCCAAGGGGAGCCAAGATCACTAATTCATCATCATCGACACTGACTCCTACATTCCCAAGCTCATCCCTGCATTGGAAATTTTTTTTTAAGTATACCAGAATAGTGTCGTTCTTCTCCATTTTTATTTTTCTGAGCTTATCTTTCAGCGCCAACTTCCTCTGGTCGCTGCTGCTTTGGAAAAGATCCGTCAAAGCCTTCCACATAGCATATGGAGTGGATTTACCATGAATGCTTGAGACAATATGGTCTCTCACACCTTCCAATAGAATCCTCCTTGCCCTTGCTACTTTCTTTTGCCATGCGTCAAGTACTGCCGCATCCGCCGAAGTGGGATTAGGAACATCTCTCTCGATGAATTCCTTCAAGCTATTATCTTCAAGCACTGCCTCCATCCTGTCCTTCCAAGATATGTAGTTAGAGTTTCCCTCAAGTGCATACTCCAACTGAAACCCATTGAAATACATTTCAATGTATACTCAACTGTCGTACCAAGAAACTCCTGCAACAAATTCAAATTTCTCCACCAGCACAAAACTCAACATCGCTTCACAATTGCAATCTCCAGTAATTAACACAACTTTGATACCATGTAGAAATTAGTATACAATAAGCATACGTACATCCAGATTCCCCTGATCTCACAATATTTAACTTCTTGCTAAATACAGAATCCTTCAACTATTAACCTTGCAGAAATTCAAAACTCAATTGCAAACATATATGAAGCAATAAAAATAATCACACATAACACAGTTGTTTAACGGGAAAGCATGAAGCTAAAAACCACAACTATCATATATTATGTATCATGGAAATCATGTAACAATATAATACAAAGCTTAGTACATCAAGCTCTCAGTACAATACAATTGTCACACACTATCATGAAGAAAACTGCAAATCCATGCACTGATTTCTGCCTCCTGATAGCCTACCTCCAGTGCGCAATCCAAGTTGATTACAAAGACTAATTAGATGCAATACCACTCTCATTGACTGTGTTATTATCATTGGAAACTCCAATGTATATGCATATACAATCCATGCATCACTATGGTCACAACAGATATTCTATCTCACCCTTTCACCTATCTCTACACTGGGTCTCCACTGGATTTGACATGCACTGTAGTTAATTGTTGTATTTGTTCAGTTGATTAATGAGTTATTATTTGTGAATTAATTAACTAATTAATTCACTCCACTCTCACTAGTGTATCATTCAGTTAGATTAGATACAACTAACTCAACTGAGTCTAATTGAGTTAAACTGAATACAACTCCATGAACTACTCTTCCAACTCTGTCATAAATTTTCCACTTCAGTTATAGCTGAGTCCTTCATGCATTAACTCCAGTAAACCCTTAGGAATTGCGTAATTTCTTCAGTCCACTGATTTGAAAAATCTGTATACTGAAATTAAGTGCTCCAAGAGAATAAGTTGTTGTTTAGAGTCTGATTATTATTAAGAGATAATAATAATCGACATGCATCTATTTTTAGATCGACGATCTATAAATAGACTTCGCCCAACATTCTAAAAATACAATTTCATCTATTTTTCCAACTTGACCAACCATCTACAAATAACATCCTGCAAATTATAGAATATGCTCACCATGTCTAAAAATAGACATACACCTAAAAATAGCCTGTGTGGGCCCCACCTAGTTTAGGTGATTATTTTCCAACTACGATCAAGGATGATGTTTCAGGATGCCTCCACTGTTTCTTTTTAAAAAATTCAACATGCTGATTTCCGCATAGTTGGATTGCATGATACCAACCACTGCCCCCGTCTTGGTGCCTATGTTCCAAAATTGAAGCAACAATGGTGGCAATTTTTCTCATCTGTGGGACACGATGAACACAACTATCAGATATATGACCTAATGATAGATCGAGGAAACCTGTATAGGATACAGGCTGACCCTTCATCATCACTATCTCCCTTAGGATGAGGGGGCTCCCCTACCAGAGGCGGGGGTGGGGAGAGGTGGCAGCGCAGGTTGGGGAAGAGGGCAATTGATCTGTTATAACTGTGGAGAAGTAGGCACTTCACAAGGGACTGTCCGAACCCTGCGCGAAAATATTGCAGATATTGTAGACAATTGGATCATGTGATTGAATATTGTCTAGTAATGATAGTGAAAATGCAGGAACAACAACAGACACCAACGCAGAATGTGCAGAGGGTTAAGGCAGAACCACGCGATGAAGGACCAAGCGTTAAGGTCATAACATGTCATGGCATGGCTACTGGAGGAGCTGAGGAGAAAGCTGCGGCTTAACCCATTATTCAAAAAGCTGCTATCAAGAAGGAAAGCTTGGATTATCAAAGCTCGTAAAGACTTTACCAAGGATGAGGCATCTACTTCCAAGGCCCCAATGCACCTAAGAGCGGACAACGAATTTAAACCATTCCTACAAACATGTATGAAGCTGCTATGCAACCAGAAGGCAGTAGAAAATCTCCAAACACTGATAGACAGCTGCGCAAAAAGAACTGATCCTCCCATAGAAGTTAAATATGTTCATAAACTATACAAGCATAAGAAACACACTGGACAAGAAATGCGCCTTATTGCGCAGATTGGTGACTATGAGATGGATAAGGTCATCCTGGATCTAGGATCAGATGTGAATGTCTTGCCTAAGAAAACATGGCATAGGATGGGAGAACCCAAGTTGGAATAGTCTACTATACAGCTGTGCATGGCTAACCAACAAAAGATCATACCGCTGGGGAGACTATCCAATATTATGGTAGATATCACAAAAGTTAAGGTACACGCAGATTTTGAGGTAATTCAAATTGTGGAAGATGCATAACCTTATCCTGCACTTCTGGGACTGGATTGGGCTATAAACATGGGAGGCATTATCAACTTGAAGAAAAGGAGCATTGTTTTTGAGAATGAGGGTACGAGAGTGATAGTCCCTCTAGACCCAGCGGAAGGGGAATGGTATACAAAACCTGTGCGAGAAGAAGATGACGTGGATCACATATATAAACTTACCACCTAGGATGAGGATTGGATTAATCCTATAGTTGATGGTGTGCTTTGCTGGGAAAAAGATAGTGAATGCCTCTTTGACACCGACGGGGAGATTGAAAATTGGCAGAATCAGTTACATGACATATCTATGCTGCGATGTCTTAGGATTACGAAGAGCTTCCAGTGTATCTCCTCAGAGGTAAGAGAACTACCCTAATTTGATGGTTCTAGTAGTATTGGAGTTTTTTTGTGAAAATTTGAAGCCAAAGTCCCAAGGGAGAAAATAATGTGGGCACTTAACCTAGCCATGCATGCAACCCCTACGCGGTGGTGGGAAACGCATAAAGGGACGTTCCAGGATTGGTAAGAATGTTGCGAGATGATGATCCTACGGTTTGAACCCCCATTTCACATATGCGTAAAGACTTTCCTTGGCCCAGGAGACTCGCACAACCACTTGTCTGCATGGATGTAGGACTGGTGTGAAAGGACTACGAATGAATGGGTCCACCTGTTCATTCATGCCTTGGGGCCAATCCCCACCACATGCTATTTAGATGCAGAGCTAAATCAATGCAACTGCCATTTAGAAACCATGAAGGACAAGTTTGTAGGGACGTTCGGGTTGATAGGTGGAACTGAGTCACTCGACGAAGCCCTACAGGACATAGATGCCCTAGTGTTTGATGAATCATGCTCCTGTGTGGCGTACGAGGCACCATATTGGGATACGGAGATGGAAGATATTGTTAAATTTTGCAATATATCAATGGAGGAATGTGATGAAGACCCACAAAATATCACTATCCCGAAATCAGAGGGTGAACGCGCAGTTTCTGGACCCTTGTTGTAGACCGTCGATGTAACCAAGCCTCTTAGACTAAGGGAAGTCAAAATTGGAACATAAAGAAAACCTAAGCTAGCTAATATTGGGGACTACTGGGATGATGATACTGTTGGGAAAGTCACGGAGCTTCTCACGAAGTACACCATCATGCCGTTTGGGCTCAAGAATGCCCCTGCCATATTTTCACGGGTAGTGGTTTCAGTATTCAAGGAATTCATCCACAAGATCTTGGAGGTATATTTTGATGATTGGAAAGTATTTTGTTTCATAAATAATCACGTCTTGAACCTGCGCATGATGTTGTACACTTGTAGAAAGCACCAGATTTCCCTGAATATTAAGAAGTGCATATTTTGCGTACCCTACGAGATATTGTTAGGCCACATAGTTTGTCAGCAGGGAATGATGGTTGACCCAGCCAAAGCTGCGGTGATCATCAATATAGTTGTCCCCACAACTAAGAAACAACTATGATCCATCCTCGGACACACGAGTTACTAAAATAAGTTCATTCAGGGGTATGCACTGATCACGACACCCATAAGGAAGTTGCTAAAGAAGGACGTTTCATTTTTTTGGGATGCAGAGTGTCAGAAGAGCTTTGAGCTACTCAAGGAAAATATGGTTTATGCACCTATCCTCATATTTCCTGACTGGGTGAAGGTTTTCCATGTCCATGTAGATGCTTCAGGAATCGCTCTGGGAGCTATCCTTACGCAACTCGGGGAAGGGGACATTGCCCACCCGGTTGCATTTTCTTGTCAAAAACTCTCTAGTGCGGAGCGTAACTACTTCACTACTGAGTGCGAGGGGCTGGCCATGTTATATGCTCTACAGAAATACCAACATTATCTGTTGGGAGGGAATTTCAAGATGTTCACGGACCACTCAGATTTGAAGTACCTAGTGAATAAGCCTGTGTTGGGGGGGGAATATTTGCCGATGGCTACTCCTATTTCAAGAATATGATTTTGAGATCATCGTGAAGTTGGGGAAACTAAATGCTGGGCAGGACCATTTGTCCCGAATCAAGAGTGGTGAAGAACCAACCAACCTGGAAGTAGGACTACCTAATGCACAACTATTTTCTATTAAGGTGGTCGATGCGCACTTCGCCGGTATCATTCACTTCTTAACTACGGGGGTGGTCCCTGCAGTATATTTCGTACAATAGAAAAAAGAGCTGGTAACCTACGCAACAGACTTTACCATCATAGTGGGCCAATTGTATAAGCTGGGAGCTGATGAGGTATTGCGAAGATACTTTCTGAAGCATGAAAGACAAGCTATCTTAGCAGAAGCCCACAGAGGCGTAGTAGGAGGTCACTACGCAGGCAAAGTGACAGTGCATAAGATCTTGAGAGCTGGGTTATGGTGGCCCACACTGTATAGTGACTCTCATGAATATTGCAAAGCCCACGACACATTCCAAAGGATAAGAAGACTGTCGGGTAGGAACTAGATTCCCTTGCAACCACAGATGGCCCTGCAAGCATTTGACAAATGGGCTATAGACTTTGTTGGGCCCATCAACCCACCCAGGAAGAAGACAGGTGCCCGCTACATCATCATTGCAACTTATTATGTAACCAGATGGGTTGAGGCACAATCCGTGAAGGATTGTACTGCAGACATCGCTGCACACTTTATTTTTTAACATATCCTAACTAGGTTTGGCTGTCCGAAGACCTTAATGAGTGATGGAGGTATGCATTTTTTAATAAGACAATACAGGCTTTGACTGAAGAATTTCGGATCCATCACACAAAAATTACCCCATATCATCCATAGGCAAACGAAACTGTGGAAGATTTTAATAAAATTTTGGAACATGTAATATTCCTATTTTAATAGGAATATTCAATTTCATTTTTTTTTCTTTGTTCAAATAATAATTATGTAAAGGAGGGTCAAAAAATACTAATAAAATAATAAATACATGCCCAATGTGAAAAAGGGTATATCAGGGTTGTCTTAATAAAATCCACTTGTGTGTGAAACGGGATTGAGCCATTTGACTAGGTCAACAGGACCAAATCACAACATAGTCTAGATGCATTGAACCTCCTGGATGATCAGCGCAGTTTTAGAAGGAGGTCCTCCATGTGAAAAGGGTTAAATGAATGAAGGTGATTTAGGGTTTTGGCAAGATCTCATCTTATAAAAGGAAGGGGAAGGAAACATGTTGAGGTTGTTCATGATTTTATTTCTGAATTGCTGTCTGTTTAGACAAACAGCTTTCTTGGCTGCTTAGCCTAGATTGCATTGTAATTTCCTATTTAGGAGTTCCATCTCTTCCCATTGAGGAGCTCTTGGGAGAGCTTGTATTGCTTGTCCACTATCAGGTTGAAGACCAAGCTTCTACTTCCAATTGCAACACAGATCCAGAGAGGGTTTTCTTGCTTTTGTAAGCTGCAACAAGTGGAATACTAGATCTGTTCAGATCTAGCTTGTATTGGAGCCTCTTCTCAGTGAGTGTGTATTTTAACCTCCTAGAAGAGTGCATCCCTTGGTTGAGCTTCAGTTTTTGATCTTGGAATCAGGAAAAAGTATTCTACATCATCATCTGCATAGTTCCTTGAAGAGCCTACGTCCTCCTTGTAGAGCAGAGTTGCAAAGGGTTTGGAAATTCTCTTGGAGGAGAGATCTCTAGAGGAAAGGATCCTTCCTTTCACTGAGGTGATCCATGGATTGGAAAACCAATCCATGTACCATTCAGATATAATATATTACTATTTTATATACTGAAATTTTTTTGAATACTACTGTAGAACTGTGACTTAGATCTAAGATCTACTCACTGTGGTTCATCATTTGTTGAGATCCCCAAGGGGAGTGTAAATAAGGGCCTCTTTGGCTTACAGATCTGTAGTAGATCTATTATTTTGCATATGGATCTGGTCTATATCTGAGATATAATAAAACACTGCTTTAGCCATTTGAAAATTACGCTGTCAAGCTCTTCAATCTTAATACATTGTGCAACACCTCTATTCTGAGGGTTTATTCATGTTAAACCTCTGTTTTTCTCATGTACATTGTATGATCCACATAATATACCTGATTTACTGATTTTTATAACCTTTTTTTATCTAATAGCTTCATAAAATAATGCCATTTAAGCTTCAGTAAATTCTGCATTAGCCAAGCCATGGGGATTGAGCCTTTTTTAGCCCTGTCGGGAGAGGGAGACCTGTTTAACTTAGCTAGAATGATTTTTTTAAGCTGGAATTTGGTATGGGAGTCCCAAATGACCTAATGTAACATATCCAAGCATCAATTTCCCCTATTTTTACGCATATTTCTGAAAATGACTGTTTTAGGGCTTAGATCACTGTTTTCCCCACTTTTGGTTGAAAGGATAGATCACTTTCCTTGATGATGCATATATTAATGTTATTAGAGTGTTTATTAACATATAAAATGTGTTATCAGCCTACTAATACTCCAGTACAGTGTTTATATATTGATGCAGTCCCTCGTTGGACATTTATCAAGCCATACTAGGTGTGGGAGGCCTGTTTTCCTCAACTAGTTTGTTTGGTTTATGATCTCCTCTTGGAATTGGGTCTTATATTATTAAATATAAGGAATCCAAGGGCTTATATTGGTTTCTGAAGCACACATCCTTGAAAAATGAGTTTTTCAGGCCTGTTTTGCTGAGCAGTCCCTTTTGGGATATTACATTGGTATCAGAGCATGATCTCTGGCTCAAACTATGAGATCCAGATATCAGAAGAATAAAGAGAAGGATTAGAGTTCAGAATGATGGAGAGGATGAGATTACTCTCATTAGTTTTCATATCTAAGAATAGCCTCTCCAAAGAGGTTAAACAGAAGAGAGAAGACAGCTGCAGTGAGACCTCTAGAAGGTTTCAAGAAGAAGAAGAAGGACCAGGCACTTCCTATTCTCATAGAGGGAGTGAAGAGCAAGAATATCACTTAGAACATGAGATTCTAAGTAGTTACTTGAAAAAGTACAAGTGTCACTCTAGAGCCTTCAAGGAGACTCTAACTTTTCCTCAGTTCATCTAGATGGAGGAAGAGAAGAGACCTTGCAGTAAAAGGGCGATCAAGAGATTTGAGGAAGAGAAGTCCTCATTATCTCTTGAGGAGATTTGCACCAACACTATGAAAGCCTTGGAGGGGAAGCCTTCAACACTTGTAGTTTAGGAAGCCAACATTGTGAAAGAAAGAACTCTTGCAGCCATGCAAAGTGTTCTCGAAGTCCAACAAGGTATGATTGTGTTTCCACTTCCTATTATTGCAGAAAGCATTTCAGAAGATTGTGGAAATAGGCTGTTGTATGACCCAGGATCATCACTTACTGCTAGTCTAGAGCAACAGGGTGGCACTACGCTGTCCAAGAGTAGCAGTGAAGAGTTAAGGACCCATTCCTCATGGGAACATTCAAATGCCAGCTTCATTCAAGAAGCCATGGAGGAAGAAATTTCAAAGGGTAGACATCTTGGGATGAGAAAATGTTTCTCCTCTCCAGATGAAACTCTCTCAATGAGCATGCCACAAATCAAAGAGATAATTCTACTTGTAGGAGATCCAAGGCCTCTTTGGTTTTGGAAGGCCATGCATGAGGAGGAGGTCTCATCGGGAGATCCCATTGGAGGTGCACTTCAGCATTTCATGAGGTGCAAGGTTCTTCAAAGGTTGGAGGAGCATGGTGTCCTACCTTGGGAGGATCCCAAGCCAAGGCAGAATGAGATCCATCACCCACATTGGGATGAGTGGATGGCAGTATGGAGCAAGAGGTTTCCAAACCCCTTGCAGATCTATGATACAGGCCAACAAGAAGCATGGCTGCGCTGGTTATTTTTGGGTGAGTTTGGTCACCACCCAAAAATTTCTATCTCTTTATCTCATGCCTTGAGTCTCATTGATAGGCTGCATAAGAAGAAGGCATGGTTGTTGTGGCTATTAAGAAGAGAGTTTGGACATCATATGTCAAATCTTATGTCCATATATTTTCCTTTGTTTGAGGTATATCTCATGGGCTCACATGTATTTATGCTTGAGATGTATTTCATGTATGCACAATGTTTTTGGAGGGAGGAAAACTTCACTATGATGTATGAGGGAGCTGGTTGGTACTATGTTGATGAGGCACCTCACATGTCCATCATTATATTATTGCTCCATGATCTGCAAGTTGATAATGCAAAGAGGCAGCAAGAGTCCTTGTTGCTATGGCTATTATTGAGAGAGTATGGGCTGAAATCTCTCCATACTCATCATGATGTTTTAGAAGGAATGTATGGAACATTGTCTTGTTATTTTGATCATGTACAGCTGATATATATATTTTTTTATTGCCACATAGTGGATGAGCACTCATGCACAGCTAGTACCTTGTTGGAGGACAACTTGCCACATGACATTCTCAAGTAGCAGTTGGAAGAACTGCACTGTATCCCTTGGATAGACCATTGGTATCATGGGACCATCAGAATTTTTCTGATTTGGATGCCAAATGGTGATGAGGTGCCATTCCTTTTGGATGGGATGGTTTGGGCCATGACTATTTTCAAATTTGGCCACTCCCTTGATGGGCTAAGGGAGGTTCTGTAGCATGATGGGTGCTTCCCTAAAGAACCAAATATACATTTCACCTTTAGCCTTGGTGGAATGATGAGGGCAGCAAGTAAGTGGCATGTAAACCACTTACCACATCTAGATCTAAAGCAGGGAGGAGATGACCTGCACTAGTTTCTATTGGGTGAGTGTGGGTACCACCCAAGGTTTTTGATTTTCTTGTCTTATGCTTTGTATCTCAAGGAAAGAATGCATAAGAAGAGGGCATGGTTTCTTTGGTTGACAAGAAGAAAGTATGGACACCCCATGATGAATTCCATGTCCATAAATTTACTTATGTCTATGATGTATGTACATGTATTTCTGTTTAGGATGGATATCATAATCATGTATGTACTTAGGGTTTGGAGAAATTGTAACCTTCTCATGAGGTGGCATAAGGGAGCTTGTTTGTATCATGAAGTTAATAATGCTCCAATATTTGTTATGAACATGAGGGGAGGAATGACACATTGTGTGGAGGTGTCCATTGGGAATGTAATATCCCATATTTATTTGTGATTCAAGAATAGGATAGGGCCTTATATGACTGCTACCTTCTATACTATGTTTTCTTATGCAAAGGGTCATGTATTGGGCTTATATCATAAGGAAATATCTCTCACAAGGGAGCACTTGGAGCAAGGCATGTGTTGCTGGAATCATGATCAACCAACACCTATTATCCTCCATCATTTCCAAGCTTTGAAGAAGCTTATTTCAGCAAGGAGGTGGTGGGATGACCACTTATTGCACCATGATTTGAGGCAGCAAAATGATGAACAACACTGGGCTCTAGGGAGGGACTATTGTCACCATCCAATATATCATATGACACTTAGTCCATGTTTCTTTTGGAGCACATATGGTGAAGATACTCTATTCACTATATGCATGGAAGATTGGGAAAGGAGGCTCACTAGAATCCATGAAGGGAATCATGAAGTTCCAAGTCTATTTTGGCTTCATGAGGACTATATTATTGTAGCCCAGGATCATCAGCTCCATATTTATCATAAATGGAGGGAGATACAGCCTGAGTTGAGCATTATTATCTCTAATTTCCAGCCATGGAGCCCCTACACATTTCATATGGTGGGGATTGGTGACTATTTCTTTGAGCTGTAAAGGATGGCTCACTTGTTTGGAATGATAGCATGGAGATTGAAGTTTCTCATGGGGGTTGAAGTACCCAATGTTTATCATCTCTCATGCCTTGAAGGGACCAATGGACAACATATGATTCTTTTATGTATCTCTCATTACTTCGTGATGATAGCTATTTGTTTCGTCCACCAAAGGCAGACTTGCATTCTTGGGAGGAGACAACTCCGTTGGAGATTTGCAAAGTCCTTGTGAGTTGCTTGAGGACAAGCAACATTTGGAGGGGAGGACTGTAATATTCCTATTTTAATAGGAATATTCAATTTCATTTTGTTTTCTTTGTTCAAAGAATAATTATGTAAAGGAGGGTCAAAAACTCCTAATAAAAGAATAAAGACATGCCCAATGTGAAAAAGGGTAAATCAGGGCTGTCTTAATAAAATCCACTTGTGTGTGAAACAGGATTGAGCCATTTGACTAGGTCAACAGGACCAAATCACAACACAGTGCAGATGCATTGAACCTCCTGGATGATCAACGCAGTTCTAGAAGGAGGTCCTCCATGTGAAAAGGGTTAAATGAATGAAGGTGATTTAGGGTTTTCTCAAGCTCTCATCTTATAAAATGAAGGGGAAGGCAACATGTTGAGGTTGTTCATGATTTGATTTTTAAATTGCTGCCTATTTAGACAAACAAATTTTTTGGCTGCTTAGCGTAGATTGCATTGGAATTTTCTGTTTAGGAGTTCCATCTCTTCCCATTGAGGAGCTCTTGGGAGAGATTTTATTTCTTGTCCACTATCAGGTTGAAGACAAAGCTTCAATTCCAATTGCAATGTAGATCCAGTGAGGTTTTTCTTGATTTTGTAAGCTGCAGCAAGTGGAATACTAGATCTGTTCAGATCTAGCTTGTATTGTAGCCTCTTCTCAGTGAGTGTGTCTTTTAACCTCCTGGAAGAGTGCATCCCTTGGTTGAGCTCCAGTCTTTGATCTTGGCATCAGGCCAAAGTATTCTACATCATCATCTATGTAGTTCCTTGAAGATACTACGTCCTCCTTGCAGAGCATAGTTGCATAGGGTTTGGAAATTCTCTTGGAGGAGAGATCTCTAGTGGAAAGGATCCTTCCTTTCACTGAGGTGATCCATGGATTAGCCAACCAATCCATGTAACCTTCAGATCTGATCTATTAATTTTGTATATATTTCATAATTTCTGAATACTGCTGCAGAACTGTGAATTAGATCTTAGATCTACTCACTGTGGTTCATAATTTGCTGAGATCCCCAAGGGGAGTGTAAATAAGGGCCTATTTGGATTACAGATCTATAGTAGATATATTATTTTGCATATGGATCTGGTATATATCTGAGATATAATAAAACACTGCTTCAGCCCTTTTAAAATTACGTTGTGAAGCTCTTCAGTCTTAATACATTGTGCAACACCTTTATTCTGAGGGCTAATTCATGTTAAACCTCTATTTTTCTCATGTACATTGTATGGTCCATATAATAGACCTGATTTAATGATTTTTATAACCTCTTTCATCTAATAGCTTCAGAAAATCACACTGCTTAAGCTTCAGTAAATTCTGCATTAGCCAAGCCATGGGGATTGAGCCTTTTTTAGCACTGTCGGGAGAGGGAGACCTGTTTAACTTAGCTAGAATGATTTTTTAAAGCTGAGATTTGGTATGGGAGTCCAAAATGACATAATCTAACATATCCAACCGTCACTTTCCTCTTTTTGTATGCAAATTTCTGAAAATTACCTTTTTAGGGCTTAAATCACTGTTTTTCCCCACTTTTGGTTGAAGGGATAGATCACTTTCCTTGCTGCTGCATATATTAATGTTATTAGAGTGTTTATTAACATATCCCATGCATTATAAACCTACTAATACTCCAATTCGGTGTTTATATATTGCTACAGTCCCTCAATGGACATTTATCAAGCCATACTAGGTGTGGGAGGTCTGTTTGCCTCACCTAGTTTGTTTGGTTTCTGATATAATATTGGAATTTGGTCTTATATTATCAGATATAAGGAATCCAAGGGCTGATCTTGGTTGCTAAAGCACACATCCCTGAAAAATGCGTTTTTTAGGCATGTTTTGCTGAGCAGTCCCTTTTGGGATATTACAGAACAGGCACTGACCATGATCTGCAATGTCGAGAAAAGAAACTGGGATGTGCGCATCTCATCGGTCCTGTGGGCCTGCCAAACCACCTGCAAGAAATTGACCGAGAAAATACTGTTCCGGATGGTTTATGGACAAGAGGCTATTATACCCATGGAATATATTGTTCCTAGCCTACGCATCACAACCTTTACCAACATGGACGAACCTTTACTAGTAAGTACCTCTTTGTTTTTTAACAATATTGAGGAGGTTAACACATTCTTGATATGTAAGTTCATCCTTCAGATGAATCCCTATGAGTATGTTTAATGAACCCTGAGAAGGAGTGGTTCGGTCTCGTCATGTTTGACAAGTCCATCACTATTTGATGTTCTAAAGAGTCCAGCGAAGCTAAAAATTGGCATCTTTTTCATGTTTAGAGAGTTTTAAAAAAAGGCGAAAAAGAAAACTCTAGATGCTCCTTTTCGTATATAGTCCCCTGGGTCTGAAAATGTAGAAAAAAATAACCAAGAGAACCTCTTATTCATGTTCAACTAAGGTATTCCTTTTTCGTAAATAGCCTATATCAGCCTAGAAAAGGGTTAAAATTATACTGAGTAGACATCTTTTCATTTACTTTAATGATTTTGAAAATACAAGTGCTCGACAATATTTTCATATTTTGGGAGTCTGAAAAGAGGTGAAAGAGGATTCCTCCTGAAGGAACGAGTGGTAAAAAGGGTATAAACTCATCCCGGTCATAATGGAACTACTCAAAACACATAGAGGTTGATAGGTTTGCTAATAAGACCACTCATCGCAATGGTTCATCAGGAAAGTGTAAAACAACCAAGTGAAAGCGTATGATCGAGCAAGTAGATGGTGATGATGGAATGAGAAAACCAAGGCTCATATGGTAAAAATAGGTTGATAAAAAATGACAATAATGAGAGATATAATGATAATGGTTTAATTTTTACAAAAGCTTGAAACATGGGAAACTATGCTTTGAAATTGGTTTCATTTTTATACAAGCTTGAAATAAGGAAAAATTTGCTTGCAATAATTCTGCATGCCCCTAGCATAATGATTCAATTCAAGGTACATGCCCTCCGAGATTTATTTCATGTCCTTAAGTAAACTACTAGTTACTAACACATGGATGGAATGAAGGTTCATTTATGAGATCAAGTGAAAGAATCGACTGGGAATTTAAGATATCTAAACAAAGACTCGAATTGGAAGGGGATCTCTTTCATTTTTTAACGAGATTGGCACATGAAAAGAACTATGTTCAATATCGTTTCATGTTTATGCGAGCTTGAAACAAAGAGGAAAATATGCTCATAGGAACCTATTTCAATTTTTAACGTGGTTTACATAGTAAAAAACTATCCCCCTAAGAGCTTGTTTCATTTTTTAACGAGCTTGACACAAGAAAATAACTATGCTCTAGGAACCTTGTTTCATTTTTTAACAAGCTTGACACAAGAAAATTAACTATGCTCTAAAATAAGATCATGGCCTCCAAGATACCATGGCTGAGGTTATCATTAGATGGAAGAAAAACACTTTTGAATATGTAAAAGGATCCAATGGAAATATCAGAATCTAATTCCCCCAAAAAATGATGCACTACATCACCTACTAGATCATCAGTAGATGCGAGCATGGTACATGTTTCCACATAATTAATATGTTGTGGGGGAGATACCACTTGCATATAAGGATAATTTAGGGAATATGGTTGATTGGGATTCATATTAGGACCGATGAATGAAAGCTGGTCAATGGTCACGACTCTTCCTTCATGTGAGAAACACATCACACGAAAGAGTGAATAGATAAGAGCTCCCATGACATAAACATAGTCACACCCAAGGAGTAAATTAAAATCCAAAGGGCCTTGGACTACCATCACATTGATATAGGTAGTCTTTCCTCCAAACGTATAGGCAACTTAGGAAGGATTCCTAACATTCGATTGGTTCCCCTGTTAAAATCCAACAGATTCTGGGTAATAGGAACAAGCTGCGGAGAACCTAAAGCTTGCCAAGATGTTGAAGACATTGTTATCACTGGAAAATTAGACAAGCAAATATGACATTATTAAATGTCAGGCAGAAGGATTTATAGGGCCGAGGCACATTAGAGAATCTGAAGAATCTAAAAAATCTCTAAGGTCCAGGGGAAAAATAAAATTGCGCACTCAAGACCACAGTAGAATGCGCCTCTGTGCACATTTTTCTTCAATAAGCATGCCTTTGTGCGGCTTTTCCTCAAAAAATCCACGCAGACCTGAGAGTGGCAGAAGTCATTTTCCAGGACCATAAGGCACACTCCAAGACATTGATCCCACACTTGAGGCTGCCTAAGTACATCCGCCCAAGCCTACTTAGGACCTCAAGGAAGCACACAATGGAATCACCCTCCTCTCTTGGGTCACCATCCATCAATGTACCAAGAGAGGGAAGGAGAGTTTGAATTCTCCTATAAAAGGCCACCAAGAGATGAAAAATGGAAGAAAACATTGTTATGTTGGCCAAAATTTCCCCAAGAAATCCAACAACATGTGATCTGGAGCAGAGATAGAGGGGAATCAGTTGTTGGCCATCCAAAAAATCCTGTCCTTCAGAGTAGAGAGAGGGACTTTGCGCCAAGGTAGCTTGGAAGTAAAGACATCCTTGCATTGGATATTAGAACTCCCTAGTTATAAGGGACCCTTGGAAAGTGGGTAAATGTTTCATCCTTTATTCTTACCAGCACTCAATAAGAGGGGATGTTAGCACCACCATTTGGATTATTGAAGTTGTTTGACTCTATTTATATATTTTGTATTATGTGTTTTAGTTTAGTTTTTATTTTTGAATATGCTATTTCACTATTTAGTATGTTTATTTCTTAGCATGTTCACTAACTTGCTTGACTCCCTTGATTTTCATTCTGTGACCAAGAACTTAAGAGGAAAAAACTACTCCTCTTAAGTAGGTGCGATTTGGCACATTCGTGCGCAAAAAACACATACACAAGATTGGCAACTCCACTAATTTTATTTCCAAGTTGATGTGGTTGTGCCTTTTTGCAGAGACCTCTTTATTTGCTTTGGAGTTGGCTGGAACTGCCCCTTTTTCTCTCCTTCACTACCTTCTAACCCTTAGTGAGAGGTTGAAGCTGAAGAGCTCCCAAAATTTCTTTGCTGGAAAAATGCGTGACTTTTTCATAGACAAATGTGCCCGACCGTGCGCGTTCAGTAGTGACCTGCACGCAGCCTTCGCTCCTGTCTGAAAGTTTTGTGCGCGGAAACTAGAAGTATAAATTTGTTTCTATTTCCCTTTATTTCTTGCTTGTAAAGTGACTGAAAACCCATAATAAATATTCCAGCACTGGTTGAGGCATCCCATGACTTGTTAAAGCTAACTCTTAGCTATGTTTTAGTAGTTTAGACGTTAGTTTTAAATTTCAATTTTATTTTTGCAAAGTGAACACATACTTTAAGTAGGGGGAAAATTACTTTACATTCTGAAATAATTTATGTTTTGCGAATTTAGGCACCAAAAAACACTTAGGTAATTAGCCAAAGTAAGTGGCCCCAGTCCACACATGCTTAGCTAAATATTTTTCATTTTCCTAGTTTAAAAGTCATTAGTTGTAGTTCAATTTTTGGCACTAGGATTCAGGACCAAGTAATATTTGTTGCCTTTGCACCCTTGGGTGATCCTAGGAAAGAATATGAACACTCTCTGCTCATAATTCACCATCTCCCTATAGTTGATCATTTAGATTAACTAGGAAGCATCGTAAGCGGCCCACATTTGCACATGTTTTTCTTTTGAGCAAGGAACAACCATACCTAGTTTAAATAGGGGATTTTGAAAAGGATCACCGCATATCCACATGTTCAAACTATGCTCTTGTTCACCACTTGCTCACACACATTCACACCATAGGTAAATTAAGGCCACCTAAAACTAACTTAACTAAACCCACTAAACTCTCCCCACAGGGTCCACAAGAGAATTTATAGTTTAAGTTAGGACCAAGGGGGTAGGCATCCAATAAGCCGCCTTGGTAAGTCTAAATCTTGAAACATAGAAGTTAACTTTTTAGAGAACTTTTAAATCTGTTTATCTGCGCACATCAAAGAAAACCCGAGCGCGACAGAGACCTGATTCAGAGGGGGTTAAGCTTAGGCCCAGTGCATGCGGTAATATTTGGGGCGACCTGACCTGTCTAGTACTCAGTACTGGTAGATGAATTAATAAGAAGCTCAAGACTCGAACTCTCACGTGGGATGACGATACTTAGTGGCCAAAACTAGTGCATCCTTCCCTATAGGTGACAGTGCATGCAACACTATATCCTCTACCCTTACCTTGGTTGAATGGAGGTGTTGCCATTTATTTCAGGACGTTGTGCCAACATTCACAATATATTTTCTGAAGGCCTAGTTACATTTGAGTGTGTGATGACAATTAGGTCTTCTAGGATTTGAGTATCATACGCAAAAAAAACAAAAAACCATACTTTTTGATTGACTGATCACATAGGATTAATCTAAAGGGAAAATTTATCTTTTATTTTCACTTTGTTTTATGTATGTGATCATATTTTTGATTTGATTGTAATCTCTATCCTCTCAAATATTTCCAAAACCATACATAGTCGATGCCAAAACGGACCCAATGGGACCTCGTCGATCTAGACGTCTTTTGGACCTCCCCCCATTACCGAGAGGGGTTCCAGGTCTTTCGCCATTTAGGCATCAAATACGAAATGTTGCCACCCTTATTGGTTCATCCTTTATTGGGAAACATTATTTTGGAACCCTAGTCAGTCACCCAAAGGCACACTGGTGAACACCCCCACAGGGTCACTGCTCACCACTCCTCCCACAACCCCTAGGGGATAGAAGAGTGCTACCCATTTGGGAAGCCAGGTGAACTCACAACAGGTCACAGATAAACCCTATTCCTAACCAGAACATTGTGTTTTCACAAGTTGCAATGGCTACAAACTCGCAGTCATGTTTCTTAGCTTCGTTAAATCTACCATATTTAACCAATTTGACAAATGACCCCATTTCACACAACCCTACATGGCCTCCCATGTCCACGAAGCTCCCTTCATACATTCCAAATTTTGAAGGGAAGCAAGCGGAAGACCCCAGAAATCATGTTATGACTTTCCACCTATGATGTTCGTCGAACAACATCGTTGACGATACTATTCGACTAAGACTATTTCAACACACCCTAACCGAATAGCCGCGAAATGGTATGTGGAGTGCTATCATAAAATCAGACTTGATAGGATACTCTTCAAACAAATCTTGTGCAACGATTTCAAGCCAATATTTTGGTTGAGGCTTAGCCTCCTCAACTTGAGAGGGCTCTCTCAAGGGTTTATGATTTTTTGATAAATATGTAGATGGATAACTATATATGAGATAAAAATAAACAATTTATGTAAACTGGTTGTAAATCACATTAGCAAGTGTACATTGGGCTTATGGAGTCTTGATAGCTTCAAAAAAACCAAGATAATCTACCTAGCATGGAAGTCAAGGCATATCAGAGTTCAAGTCAAGGAATAAACATGTAGAAGAGTGAAACACAGAGTCAGTTTGTCTATGAAAGAAGTCATAGCATCATTGGTGAATTCTGAGTAACATAAGCAAACACCATTGCAATAGAATATTGAAAAGATGCCATCAGAACAAGAACATACAAGAACTCCTTATGAATCTTCAGTTGTCTAAGTAGAAATTCTGTATTAGGCTGAAAACAGTAACTTACATAAAACAGAGTCTTTTTGCTAACAAATTTCCAACCCTTTCTATCTTGACTCCTTGATATTTTATAGATCATTTAAATTATAAGATAAACTTATCTACAACTAGATACATCGAATTCCTATGCTTTGACACCTGTACTAACCATGAAACATGGTATTTATTACAAACACAACTGTAAAACTGATATATAGTCCTATTACAAATGGAATTATAACTCTTTTTATTCCACTCAAAACATCTTTATCTAAAATTAATTACATCATTTTCCACCTATATTTCCATTAAGTCGAATCCTGATGATGAGCTCCAACCTATTATGACCATGATGCTGATGATGTTGATCTCCTGCAATTTAGGAAATTGCTCCCCTGTTTTTCGACTTAGTATCCCTTTAGTTTCTTGAGATACTATGACCACTTCCAACTGATAATTTCGAGGCTAATTTATGTTAGGAACATGATTGGAATATGTCCCAAGTCATCCCTTCATTCCAACTGTGTGAAACCACTTTGAACTTCTCAAAACAATGAAAACAAACCTGCACTACGAAAGCAACACAGTTTCGTAGCACTTTTCGTAGCGCGGTCTGTTTACCCATTTTCCTTCAAAATTTAACTTTATTTCCTTCAGATTTACCTTGATATTCACTTGATATAACTTCGTTAGAAATTTCAAATCAAAATACTTGGTCTTCCCTCCAAAATTTGATAAGAAAGAGGGTGAAAAAGCTGCTACAACAGTTTCGTAGCACATTTCACTCTTTTTTCACTACAAGTGCTACGAAACTGCTATGCAAGTAGTTTTAAACAGATTTTGACAAAATTAAAAAAAAAAAAGGTACCAAAACTTTAGAATATCATTAGCTTCATCAAAACCATCAACTATTTGGATTAAAAACATAATCTTCACAAAATTTAATCCTCATCTTCCATTTAGAGTTTGTTTTGAATTTGTCATTTTGTACCTCTGCTCTTTAGTTTATCTTGAGAATATTTTAATTGTAGCTCCAAATCCTCTACTTGGCCTCTTAGCTTTCTATTACTTGCTCTCAAATGAGTGTTGATCACTCTAACAAAATTTGCTTCTTTAATGGCTAGAACTATCCATGTAAAGAACTGTTGTGCACTGCTTGGGATCTCTGACCTAGCAACTGTTTGACCTTCCCAAACAACCTTCAATCTCCTAAATTATGTCTTTTTAATGCTGTGCCGTCTTTCCCTCTTTCTCATCATTTCCAGCTCTTGATTTACTAGCTTCAACTTTTCTTCCAACATTTGACATTCTGACATGTATTCATTTCCCTTCTCAATCTTTCTAGCTGCATGATCCAATATAGGTGATGAGAGATCAACCACCTCTTTAGGTACTTTGGCTGATTCAATGGTTACTTGGATATATTTTTTGCCTTCTTGGAGTCTCTTTTCATGCCTGGTTAAAGGTTTCCTAGCTTGAAAAACAAAAGCTGCATTCTCACCTTCAAATTCCAATTTCTTTGCTGATTTCATTTTTCTCTGTTTGGGTTCATTAACTTCAATGAAATCTGCCTGCACAATGGGTGATTCTTCTATATCAATTGCATGCAGTATATCATCCAAGTTACGTTTCATCATTGGGCTGTCCTCTGTGGCTAAAACCCCTACTTTTCCCTTTGATGTTGATACTTGACTTCTTATCTTTCTTTGGCTCTCCTATTTACTAGCCACCTATTTTTGTTTTGTTTCTTTGACCCTTTCTACTTTCTGTTTTGTAGGTGATGGAGTTTTTGCAAGAAGCACTGATGCTTTCTCAGTTATATCTTCAACCTGTTTCCTTGGTTTCAACTTCACAAACCTCTTAGCTTTGGTAACCACTGGCTGACTGGATTCTTCTACTGGTGGTGAAGGATTTCCCTTGATCTTAGGGTTTCTGGCTGGGGTTAAAGCTTCCATTTCAAATCTACTCATAAATAAAAAGGAATACCAATCTCTATTTATTTTCTGGAGCTCATTCAAAACTAGAAAATTTATCAAACCGTGATGAAATAGAGAAGTTTCATAGCTATCAGATTTAGCTTGGAATTTGTGTTGAAAAATGCAACAAGATGATGGAGCTTAGTGAAATGAAGTCGCCTTCACTAAGTGGGCCCGCAGGCTATTTTTGGCGCAAAGTCTATTTTTAGACTATGTCTATTTTTAGACATTGTCTATTTTTAGACATATGGATCATGGTCTATGAGTTGCAGGATGCTATTTATGGATGATTAGTCAAGTTGGTAAAAATAGATGGACCTCTATTTTTATACATTGGGCGGTTTCTATTTTTAGACTGCCGGGCTAAAAATAGAACAGTTAAATATTATTAGCCCTTAATAATATTTAGACTATAAACATTATCTTATCCTCTTGGAGCACTTCAGTTTGATGCTTGGATGTGGCACATGCAGCTGAAAGAAGGAAATATGCTTTTCCTAAGGGTTAGTTGAGCTATTGCATGGTTGAATTAAGTTAGAACTCAAGTGGCAGAGTTTAGTGGAGTTGATGAGACAGTTGGTGGAGCTGTGTTCAGTTTAACTTAGTTGAACTAGTTGTATTTAGTCTAACTGAAAAATACACTAGTGATGAGTGGTGTGAATTAACTATTAATTAATTCACTAATTATTAACTCATAAATCAACTGAAGAACATATTAGTTAACTGCAATGCATGGACAGTTCAGTGGAGACCAGTGTTAGAGGTGGGTGAAAGGGTGAGTCTACTATCAGTTGTGACTATTGGCTATGCATGAGATTTGCACACACATTGACGGAGATTGCCAATGAGGATTGCGATGTTGGAGCTAGTGGGATTCGAACTTGGATCTCATCATTAATCAACTTGGATTGCGCAGTAGAGGCAGGCAGACTTGTGGAGGAGATTTGAACCTGTGACCGGTTCATCTTCATAACTAGTTTTGTGTGTAGCATTGAGATAGTGCTGAGAGTTGTGAGAGCTTTGTGCTATGTATTGTTACATGTTATCTATCATTATAATATATATATAGTTGGGGGTTTTCAACTATTTCTTTCCCCATTACATCCTGTGTTGATATTTGTGCTTGATTATGTTTTAATGAGCGCATGCGACTGCTTTCTATTTCTGCATATTCATGATAAATTGAAGAAGAGGTTATGTATTATGCATGAAGCTTAAATAGTGTGTAATCAGGATAATATCGGTGAATAATTCAGCAAATTATTCAAATTTCTACACTTTGTCAGCCATTTTGGGAAGGCTTATATGAAAGTAAAATGGTAAATCTAATGATATCATTCCTATGAAATGCAACAACAGTTTAAAATGATAAGTGTAGAATTTATGGTACCTACCTTCACATGTGAAATATATTTGGATGTTGAATAGCATCTTTTCATAGTTATCCTTGATACAACTATTGGGTATTACATGGCTCCATGTCAAACCTAAAACCTTTAAAAAAATATTGCTGTTCCCTTGGTATCTCTGTCACAACAGCTATGATCTCAGGTGTTACTGGCATATTTATCATTCCAACTTTGGTAGTGGTTCCACTGAAATGTAGAGAAAACTCTGAGGACACCTGAGTGTGGCAACGTTGTATCTTTTCACAAAATTTGAGATAGCCAGATTTTCTAAAGGCCTCCATTACCATTTGATCCTCCATAACAAAATTTGCATTCTTAGGTTTGTATCTTAGACAATGTCCCCCTCTGTGTACCTTCTTTTCCTCTGCCATGTTTCTTGTAGAAAACCTATTTGTTTCTCTAAAACCTATAAAGCAGCCTCTCTTGACCAGATGAACAACCTCGTTTGATTTGATGAATCAACCTCGCTTGATTTGATGGGAGTTGTCGTAGGATGGAACAACCATAAACTTATCCTTATTGTTTCAAAGCTTGGAAAACATATGTGAAGGTGAATGAAACAAGGATGACTCAATTAGGCAAAAATTCGAATTAGAGATGTCACCTTATGACCAAACGATGTTTGATTGATACCCTATCATGAAAATGATTATTGTAGGACAAGTGGGTACATCGAATCTGGTAATTAACTGACTCACCATAATCCTATCATGTCATTTCCCAACTGAAACTAACAAATCTCGGCTTATTTGACACGATAGCTATGAAACCGCGCTTTCGTAGTGCTCACAGTGTAAATTTTGCACTTTGCGCTACGAAAGTAGCCGCACTTTTGTAGCACAAAACTCAATTTTTGAACTAACGATGCTACGAAATTATGGATTTGTGGCTAATTGCAGAAAATTGACCCAAAAATTACTTAGATGACCCTTAAATGAAAAATGTGAACTTTTTAACTATGGAATGGATAAAAAAAGACATGTTTTGAATTTTTATGGTGAACACTAAACCTCTAAAAATATGACATACCCTTAACCATGCTAAAATCACTTTCAAAACTATTTAGATCATGATCAAAATATAGTTGACATTCCACGTTTGATTTTTTTTTAATTTTTTTTTATAGTGATAACATGGAGCAGCCCTCTGCTACACATGGAACCTTTAGCACCCTCGCTACTGCATTCCTGACCTATTTTTAGTTACCCATCCACCATGATTCTGGAATGGAATTACTGACCCACTTTAGGCAAACACCCTCCGTCCATATCTTAGGTCATCTCCATGAATGGCAGTGACGTTGTAGTTTGTGCCAAGCCAAACTCAACGATCGAGTTCTGTTAGAATTGTTCCTAAAAACTCTCGCCGCAGAGATTTCAAAGGATGTGGTGTAAAAAAAGCCCATATTCGAAGAGAACACCATCATTAAGGCCCAACATCTCAATCTGATTTATACATAGTCAGGGTATATCTACAATATCCTGCCTAACACCCCGCGCCTGCAAAATTACAAAGAATTGGCAAGCGCATCGAACTTTGCAGACGGTTTGATTGGGTCATTGATACAAAAAATCTAAGCAGCAACGTTCCATACCTCGGTTAGACATATGATTATACCCAGAACATACCACAAACCGGAAAATCCATCACGCACCTTCGCAAAACGTGACTAATAGGGCGTTCTCATATCACCATCAGCAGGGAGGTCCATATCCTCCAGCTCAGGGAACCCAGTACGTAGCTAGACATGCTGACGAAAGAGCTCCCCCCCAACATCCATTCAAAAATTAGGGATAGGGGAACCTGGTTGCCTCACTCTCTTGAGTTGTCAAACTTTCCACCCAGAGAGTTTCCAAGCGCAGTGAATATTTCAAACAATTTGATCGGGTCTTTGAATGAAGGTCACCTAAGTAACATTAATAAATATCTAAGAGACTCAAGGAGTTACCATGCGTGATGAATACTACAGACGGTTTAATACGGGTCTTTGACCCAAGATCACCTAGACAATAGTAACACCCATGATACTCAAGGAGTTACCAGGTAGGTCAATATTGTAGAAGGTTTGATACGGGTCTTTAACCCAAGATCACCTAGGCAATAGTAACACCCATGATACTCAGGGAGTTAACAGACAGGTCAATATTGCATATGGTTTGATAGGGTCTATGGCCCAAGATCACCTAGGTAGCAATAGTACCATGTGCGTTGATATTGCAGACGGTTTGATCAGGTATTTTTCCCAAGATCACCTAGGAAACATTAGTACCATGCGTGTTGATACTACATACGGTTTAATTGGGTATTTTTCCCAAGATAACCTAGGAAAAAATAGTATTATGTGCGTGATACTGCAGATAGTTTGATTGGGTCTCTGGCCCAAGGACACTTAGGAAGCAGTAATAAATACCCTGGATACTCATATGATTCTACTCAGAACGTATCACAACTTGGCTATCATGAAAGTCACCCTAGCACTGATATACCAACCAGGGAAAAGGGAACCGATATCCACCATTACTTGCATAGATGGACCATTGGCACAACGTAATATGCTGGCCAATCTAGTGCAACCATTCTGAGGCTCATCAACAACTATACAACCAGGAGAATTATGACAATCCTCCAAATGATGCAAAAAGAATCCGAGGAACAAACAAAAGGGATATCCTGGATAGGGGAAGTAACCAACAATGCCCCCTGTGATCTCAGTATGGGGGAAACCCCAACCGAAATCAAAACTAGGAGCCAAGTAACAACTCCCAAGAGAAAAATGGAGCTCAGAGTATCTTATCACGTAACCCAAAGCAACACAGTGATCAGGACCTCATAATGCCCAAAGGAGGTGCCATACATTCACACCTCTGAAAAAATAAATTTTCAGTGACCGACATGAATTCCCTCTCTCTCCTTCTTTTCATTTAGCACATGTATTCAAATGATATTTGAATGAAGAAGATGCTTTTACTTAGGGTATTTTTTTCCAGGTATTGTGAAAAGCATCCATCACTCCATCCATTGAAAGTATCAGAGATGGTATCATTCTACCCTTAGCATGATAGATTCCCAGAAAAACTTTGTATATCCTAAAATAATTTATCCATAAGAAATTAACCATAGGTTCCAAGCACCTAACCATGTTTATCATCACCCCACCTTGCACATGATAAACAACCCCGTTGGTCGGTAGAGCCTCCCCTCCATGGCGCCCGTCACCCAAAGTAGACCATGTATCACGAAAATCATGACACCATGGCCATACAACTTTAGTATGGGAAGCATCTCATGCCCATTTACCCACCATGCATCAAGTCACGTCTTACCATATCGAAATAAAATCCCTTTCCTGGACTACCAGGTTTTGCAAGCAGATTGAAAGCACAGCACCGCGCCTCGCATTCGGCCTACCATACCTCCATCAACATAGCTCATATGCGATATTTTCCTCCTCTTCATCAACCCCACACATGAGACCAACCAATGGGGTCCCCAACCTAAGAAAAATACCTTCCTCACATTATCATTGAGCGAATACTTTCATGTTTTTTGGCACATGTTTGTGTTTTGTACAAAACAAACCCTATTATTTCATTCTTTTGGTAAGTGTACAAAGATCGCAAATTGTGCACTATGTCCCCCATCCACCCATCCATTTTTTCTCCCATGAATACAGTCCCTAGTCACCCTTGCTCAAAGTATCACACCCTCACACATAAGCCACCATGACATTCATAGCCAATATATACCCACCCTGGATGTCCTACCAACTCCAGGGATTTCCCTATCAAAAATAGTTATGACTGCCGCCAAGCTGCTTTTTATACTCCGACCTTGGGCCACTGAATCCTCATCATCAGTTTTCAGCCACCCCTCGCCATCATGCCTCTGTTAAACCTATCGTATCCAAGATCCTGATCCCTTGTATTAGGGACCCTCTCGTTCGGTTGAAGCTTCCTTTTTGTCGACATCAACACCTATTTTCCAAAAAGGAAGCGGTACCTTGGAACACCCCTCTCGACAAAAGGGATATCCTCAGACGACACTATGGAGACATCATTTCCCACAAATTTCATCGATCCTCCTAACATTCGACTACAACACAAGCTTTCATGTCAAGATGGTATCGTACCTTACAACCATTACACTTTGATCAAATTCGTCGAAGACCCATGCCTTTATAAGCATCTCTTTCAACAATTATTACATGGGAAGTTCCAAGTCATACACCCATGTGTAAAATGGGAATTTACATGCCATACCTAGCTTACGCATATGGGTACCACATTACACTTATTTTCAAAGACAAAATGCCCTTGAGGGCATCAGAAATCGTCGTCATCAATAAACAAATCACTACCATACTAGTGACACTGACAAAATCTGTATATGTCAAATAGAATTGTTTAGCTAGCCAAAGCATTACGAGCATGGGACATGCTCTCCTTGTAGACAAATTTTATTTATTGTATTATACCATTTCTTGCAGGGTTCACATAGGACATGGTTTCTCTTTGAATAGGTGCAAGGTGTCTCCAACTCCATGATACATGCAGGTCTCTCTCTCTCTCTACACGATACACAGAAAATAAACTATAATGTATTTCGGCTATACAGTTCTTCCTAGACCTCACACATTAGGGGGAAACTGTTATCACTGGAAAATCAGACAAGAAAAGATGACATTATTAAATGTCAGGGAGAAGGATTTGTAGGGCTGAGGCACATTAGAGAATCTGAAGAATTTAAAAAATCTCTAAGTTCCAGGGGAAAAATCAAATTACGCACTCAAGACCATAGCAGAATGTGCCTCCGCGTGCATTTTTCTTCGATAAGCACGCCTTTGTGCGGATTTTCCTCAAAAATATGCATAAACCTGATAGTGGTGGAAGTCACTTTCTGGGACCACAAGGCACACTCCAAGACGTTGATCCCACACTTGAGGCTGCCTAAGGACAGCTGCCCAAGCCTCCTTAGGACCTCAAGGGAGCACACAATGGAATCACCCTCCTCTTTTGGGTCACCATCCATCAATGTACCAAGAGAGGGAAGGAGAGTTTGAATTCTCCTATAAAAGGCCACCAAGAGATGAACAATGGGAGAACACATTTTTATGCTGGCCATAATTTCCCCAATAAATCCAATAGTGTGTGATTCGGAGCAGAGATTGAGGGGACTCAGTTGTTGGCTATCCAACAACTCTAGTCCCTCGGAGTAGAGAGAGGGACTTTTTTCCAAGGTAGCTCAAAATTAAATACATCCTTGCATCGGGTATTAGAACTCCCTAGTTCTAAGGGCCCCTTAGCAAGTGGGTAAATGTTTCATCCTTTATTCCTACCAACACTCAATTAGAGGGGACGTAAGCGCCACCGTTTGGATTATTGAAGTTGTTTGACTTTATTTATAGCTTTTGTATTATGTGTTTTAGTTTAGTTTTTATTTTTGAATATGCATGCTATTTCACTATTTACTATGTTTATTTCTGAGCATGTTCACTAACTTGCTTGAATCCCTTGATTTTCTGCTTGTGACCAAGAACTTAAGAGGAAAAAACCACTCCTCTTAAGCATGAGAGATTTGGTACATTCATGTGCCAAACACACATACACATACATAATACTAACATATGCACCATCGTATATGATTGTACTAGGTGAGACCACATTATAAGACTCTACTGTGATATGGAAGGGCACATAAGGAGGATGATGATATCCTGCCGGTCAAATACAATCAAAGGAAGTGACCAAACTTCTTGGATTGAGTGTCATGGGGACGGGAGAATTGTTCTCCAGTACTATGGAACAAAAATTAGTGCCATTGAAATGGGATAATTTCCCCCTAGTTCATTGGAATATGAAGAAACAAGAAGAACCTAAGTGGTATTAATTTCACTCTCTACGGGAAATGTATGATCAACTGAAGGTGGAATCAAGTCAACCATTTTATAAACCGTTGATTGGTTAGGAAAAAACTCCTGGGATTCACGTTCAAAGAGATTGGAAATGATTGGATTCATATTCTGATCAATCACTTGACCAACTAGTGGAGGATTGGGAGAAAGCTTCTGGTAACCAGCTAGAAGTCGGGGTTGAGAAGTGGTAATGTTTTCCAACACATTTGAGGCTTCATTGATATAAGGAAAAATATGAATAGGATGATATTGGAAATACTGATAGTGGGGGGGGGGGGGGGGGATGAATCAATATTCCTTTCAATTAGTATTATTATTAATCTTTTAGAGCATTAGTTAATCTTCAATTATTATCAGTGTTTGTACAACGATAGCAGTAAACAAAAGGAACACAAATGCACACAATTTTTAAGGTGTAAAACCCCTCTGGGAAAAAAACCAATTGAATGGTTTTCTAACAATTCTTTAATATTCAACTCCAATTGAAAAGAAAGCTCCAACTTCCTAGAATCTAGAAAATAATTCTTCTCCATCTCCCACTGGATGGACACTCCAACGCCTGAGATTCTTCAGTAGTCAACTGAACAGATGCCCCAACACCCAATGAGATACAACTCACCCTAGCACCACCCTACCACCCCAATGCTTTCACAATATTGAAAATGTTGGTGATTTCATGCACCAGCCTAGCACCACCCTACAACCTTGTATAAGAATAAAATAAGAATTAACTCTCGCACCAGGGGAAATGGTCCACTTTACAATGATATAGAATGATGTAGAAGAAGAAGACACACTAGACCATAACCCCAACTATGACACAACCACCTAATGATGATCCTAGAACTCGAGACACCGCCTCTTCAATTATTGGCACACAGACACTTGTACAAATTTTACAATGATGATTTTACAATGACTCAATACAATGACTATATGCAGTGCTGCCCACTTGAAGACTTCATGTGGTGAACTTATTCCTGTTGATCTGCAACTTGATTTATGCTCTTGTCATGCTACCCTTTTTCACTCTTCAAAAAATTAGATCATGCATTGAGTCTTATCTTGATGAATATAAAATACCTTCAAAAAGTCTTCAAGGAAATACCCATGACATGATAATAGCAAAACTTACCTCATCCTGTAGAGCATATGTCAGTGCTAAACAAAAATAATAAAATTAGAATACAAAGAACCTAATGCAATTAAGAGATGAACATGCATATATAAAATATAATTACCTGGAGCTTACCTTTGTTGCACCTTTCTTTGCTTTTCTTCCTTAGAAAGTCTGGTCCTTTGCAGCCCTTGACAACACATGATCTAGCTTTTTCTTGCCTTCTAGGAGCTCGATATTGAATCTGATGTATATTTATTATTTCAGATCCCGATATGTAATTTTCAGTCCTATAGTATCCCTCTGAGTCTTATTTTCAATGCCATAGGTATGGCCCAATTTAGATTCTTCAAGACAAAGTTATACCCAATCTCTCATAATGACCTAATTTAGTAGAGTGAACTTGTACAAAGTGTCACATGTCACTGTTTCCTCCTTCAGCTCTGAAATTGATACAAAGAAACTAAATGCTATGAAATATCCTCTAATTTTTACAAAATTCCAATTCGATGCTCATAGAGATATTTATGACAATTTTCCCAAGGTCACCTATTTGAGATGATGTTATGGAGCCTCCAAAAACCCTAACTTCCACAGATCATATCTCCGAAAATATTATGAAACGTTATTTGAAATTTTTACACGAGCTTCCTTAGGATTTAAAATTCGTGTGATAAAAATTTCAGCTTCTGAAACTTCGTAGAAAAACATTTATAGCGAAAATTCCATGATGACATGTTTCAAGTAGCGAAATCCATACATGAGGAGGATATAAGGATCATAATTTATATAAATGATTAGGTTGAGAGGGTATTCAATAAGTGAAGATGTGAGGGATTTTAGGAGCTTAAAAATTCTTAATTATTTAATTTTCAATGACCAAAACAAATTATTAGTGTCATGCCACAACCCCATGGGGTTTTAGCCCACTAACTCGGGTTACTAACTTCAAACATTAATATCTCTCAAACTGTGAAGAATTACGTGGTGTGTCATATATCAACTGAAACATCTTGACGAGTAGAAAACATAAATAATATCATTGACTTGGAATATAGTAATTTGGTAGGCAAAAATTCCCATGCAATATCAGGGTAGCCCCTGGTGCTGCTTGGGTTGACATCAATGACAACCACTAATCAAAATCCCCCACTTTGGCATTGATGGCAACAAAAGTACTCCCCCTGCGATCATGACACCTATTCCTATAACATTCTCTCCCCCTTTGAAATCAATGGAAAAGGGTAACTCCCCCTAACACACAACCATCCTATGGACCTGTACACACTTCCACTTCCCCTTTATTTTCTGAATAAGAAAAATATAATGAGAACTTTGGAGAATACAAAGCTTCTAGCGAAGATATTCAAATGCTTCATGAGGTAAAGGTTTAGTGAAGATATCAGCGATTTTTTCTTTTGTACCAACATATTCAAGTTTGATATTATTTTCAGTGACTTGTTCTCTAACAAAATGATATTTGATCGGAATGTGTTTTCTTTTTTAATGGATGACAGGATTCTTGGAGATGCTTATTGAACTAGTGTTGTCACAAAAGATGTGAATAGGCTCATTGAATTGTACTTGAAGGTCTTGCAAATTTTGTTTCATCCAAAGGACTTGAGTACAACAAGCTGCCACTGCAATGTATTATGCTTCTATTGTAGATAACAAGATTGAGGTTTTCTTTTTTCTCAACCATGATACGAGATAACCACCTAGATATAATGCTGCTCCACTAGTACTCTTACGATCATCAACGCTTCCTACCCTGTAAAGGCTTGAATAATGATATTGTTACCCTTGGGATACCACAAGCCATATTTTGTTGTGCCCTTTAGATATCGAAGAATTATTTTGACAACAACAATATGTGATTCTTTTGGTGCTGATTGGAATCTTGCTACTTGTCCAACTGCTTGCATAACATCTGGCCGGGAGGCTGTTACATATATAAGACTACCAATCATAGATATGTACAACCTCTAATCCACATCCTTAGATGAGTCGTCTATGCTCAATTTCGAACCTGTTACAATTGGAGTGAGGACGAGTTTGCAATCTTCCATTTTGAGTATCTTGAGAATTTCCTTGATGTACTTGGCTTGACATATAAATATTTCTTTCTCTTGCTAAGATATTTGAAGCCCTAAGAAGTATGTCAGCTCACCAAATAAATACATCTCGAACTCACTTTTCATATTTGGAGAAAATTTCTTACTTAGTCTATCATCATTGCTACCAAAGATTATATCATCCACATATACCTCAACGATTATTAAATTATATTTCTCTATTTGTACATAAAGATTTCTATCAGCAGTACCTTTCTTGAACCCTTGTTGATGTGGATATACATCAAGATGAGCATACCATGCTCTGGGAGCCTTCTCAAGACCATATAGAGCCTTATTTAACCTGAAAACATAGTCTTCTTTTTCTGATAGTAGAAAACCTTCAAGTTGTTCGATGTAAACTTCTTCTTCTAATTTTCCATTTAGGAATGCTGACTTAACATCCATTTGGTAGACTTTGATTTTTCTTGAACATGCATAGGTGAGAACAAGGAAAATTTTAGGGGCTAATATTCGCAGTTGGGCTAATTTTCCATGCTTTTTCCAAAAAAAAAATTCGCCAATTTCCATTTTTCTAAAATTCATTCGCCCAAAATTTATAGTATAACTTTATTTTACCCTAAAAATCGCCCAAAAAATATATATACTAATACAAAATAATTATAAACCTAAATATTTTTACAAAAATATCATAAATATTTTTAGAAGTTACATATTAGGGACTAATAAGATTCACCAAGGTTTCTAAACTTTAATATAAGCGTTCATCCTTAAAAATTTCCCTGGGTGAGAAACATCCAGATGGCTTCCATTCTGGTAACTGGTGCAAATGTTTCGTCGAAATCAATTCCTTCCACTTGTGCATAGCCTTTGCAAATCAATCTTGCTTTGTTTCTAGTAACTTGTCCATCTTCATTCAATTTGTTCCTGAACACCCATTTAGTCAAAATGACATTTTTATCATTTGGTCATGGAACTAATTCCCAGGTGTTATTCTTGTCAATTTGATAAAATTATTCATTCATAGCTGCTACCCAATGTTTATTCTGGCTGGCTTCCTAAAAAATACTAGGCTCAAAGGTTGCTAGAAAATAAATGTGAGCTTGTTGTGATGAACGAAGCTGTTGACTTTCATATATGTCACTAATTATTTGATTTGATGGATGGTTCTTTTGAATCCATTCTTTTGTTCTCTTTGGAGGAGCTTGTTGTTGTTGTTATTGTATATCTTGATGATCATTATTTGCTTCTTCCTGGTTGACAATTGCTTCTTGTTATAGATTTTTCTCTGTGTCTTTTTCAGCCTCTGTCTCAAGTTTCAAAGATTATAGGTCCTCATCATTATTTGTTAGAACACCATTTTCGTCAGAAGTAACATTTATGCTCTCCACTATTTGTTTTCGTCTTAGATTATAGAATTTATAGGCCTTTCTTTTGCGTGAGTAACCAACAAAGATACCTTTGTCAACACATGACTCAAACTTAACCAAATTTGATCTTCTATTTTGATATAACATTTTCTTCCGAAGATTCTGAAATATTTTACATTAGCCGATTTTCATTTCCATAATTTATATGGGGTCTTGTTGCAATTATTTATGAGAAGAGTTAGATTGATAATGAATACTTCCACATCAATTGGTTTAAGTCTCTGGTTCAAATATATTGTTGTTTCGTATCCATATTATTTCTTAAATATTCAAATCTATTACTGTTTCCTTGAGCCTTGGGAGGTTCATATTTGACAGATCTCCTAGAATTGTATTGGTTCCTAGGCTACATGCGACAATCTACAACTTTATGACCAAAATTTTCCACATGAATAAAAATAGCCATGAAAAATATGTTGGTACTTGGATGGAAATCTTCATCAGGGAATTGTATTCCAAGGATGTTCTTGCGAATCTTGTCCAATGAAGTCTACATGCATGTCAGATCTCATATGTTCATTGTATCTTGTTATAGAAGGTCCTGCTTCTTCTTCTTTGTAACCGAGGCCAGTTCTGTCATTGTAAGATCATTGATTATTGATGAGTTCTTCGAATTCCATTGAGATGTTGGCATAGTTTTGGAAAAATTTTCACTTCTTCACTTCCTTATGCAGTGAGACTACTTCGGCTTCTAATGCTTCCATTTATTGGTTGCTTTCTTCCAACTTATTTTGAAGTGACTCTTCAATACATTTGTGTTCTTCAACTTCAATTTTGAGACCTTGAATTTGTTCTTCAAGAGTATTGGAATGGATCTTATCAACCTTGAGCTCTTTTATAAGCCTGATTTCCTCCTTAGAAAATTATTCTATGGTCAACCCTTCTTATTCATTGTTTGATACCTTTTGTTTATTGTGCTTGGCTGTTGGAACAAGGCTCCCTAAGCTACAAATTTTGTATATTTTTGTATTAAGTAGTCTAACGCAGGAGTTTTGGGGTGGGTCAAAGCCCCGAACGCATTGTAATAGGTCCAAGGGTAGACATAGATTCCACAAACCATAGTTTTCGGACCACAGGATAGCGTAGGCTACATCGATATAAATAGATGAATAGTTTGAGTCTAGAGGTAGGAATGAAATGGGACTGATGCTACGTGCAAACTATTAGATCTATTTTGGTTTGTTTTGGGTAAGGACTCTTGCTGGCTGTGTGCGCTGAGATCCTCAATCCTGCTGTGTGCAGACCCTACTGGTTATGTTCCCAGGCTGTGTTTGGGTTGTAACTGGGTTTTGGATGCTAATATATGTGGATATAGTTGAAGTATATATATGTTATATGGATCTATTGTGTTACTGTTGATACAAATATTTGGAATTTGTTTGGTGCTGCAAATAAATATGTGCTATCTGTTTATGCTACGAATATATCTGTGTTATGGTATAAAGTATATATGTGATATATTATAGATGCGTTTATGATATTATGTGCTGGTAATTGATGATATGCACGTGGATGCGAAGGTACTAACTAGATCTGTGCAGGGTAATAGCTCTGTTATGATTAATTGTGGATTATACTGTTAACGAACCTGTGAATAGACCTATTCTATGTGAATCCGAGAGGTTGTGAACACAAATATGCCTCGACTTACCTAATCTCTCTTAGGGTGTGGAAACCTGGTTCCAACACCCTCCCATACTGCTTCGGGTGACACTTTGGCCTGCGCAAGTAGGTCATTGCCGAAAGGGCTAGTAGTATAAGGGTTTGTTGGCAAACCTTAACCTTTGAACCTGGGTCAGGGCCCCTCAAGCCAAAAAATGGTTCTATTGCCGGGACCAGGAGAATTTTGAGAGAGAAGATCGGGTAATGCCACGAGGTCATTGGAGACCTAAGAAGGCGGAAATTGAAGAGTGGTTTGAAAGACAGGTTCAATAATTTTCTATGAAAGAGAATCAAAGTGCGAAGATAACAGCTAAGAAGTGGAAAAATAAGTACATTTTTACTGAAGTATATGAAATTTTCTTTGTAACCTTTGCACACGAGCTATAGGAGTGGCTAGCAAGGCTCGTAGATTTCCAGATGTGTTGGAAGGACGAGTGGGTCACACAGTGGACCCCAAATTTGATCCAGTAGTTGGAGAATACTGACATCACCATCAAGCATACGATAGATCATTGGGTGGATAGCATGCTGGGAGGATTTGTGGCAGAATTTGTATTCGATCAGTTCATATCCTATTATGAAGTAGAACGAAGGTTCTTCAAAGGTTTTCGGGGTAAGTTCTTGAAAACATTGCCATTGCTAATTAAAATATGATTGTACAAAAAGGGCATTCTATGCAGCCACATTGAGTGAATGAGCTCTGATCAGAGCAAGGGTACAAATCAAAGCAATAAGTACTACAGAGTCAATCAAGAATGGGATAGATCCATCTATAGTCCATTAAAAGAATTGGTTGCGCACACAGGAAATATCCCTCCTACGATACCACCTTCGAATTTGTGTAAGGGAAAGAAATCCCCCACACCCCCACCACCGACGCCACCCCCAGAAGAAGATATGGCCACACACATGAAGCTACCCACCTTCAAAGGTGTAGGAGATGAAGATATTGACTGATTCTGGTTTGTCGCAGAGTCAGTATGGATTGCGAAAAATGTGGCCAATGATGCTGTAAAAATGGCGCAACTATCCCTTGCCTTCGAAGGAAGAGCCCTGGACTGGTATATGAGATACGTAGCTCAGCATGTGAATTCAACTATTCAAGAGGTTAAGGATGCCCTAAAATAGTATTTTCAGAAGCCTAAGTCCTACTCTTAGATAGTGAATGACCTGAAATATTTCAAAAAAGGGCCCTCTAAGTCTGTATGGGAGGGTGACCAATGACTAAAGAAGGTGATTAGAGAGGGGGAATTTCTGTATGATGAAAAACATTAAAAGGAATGGTTCATCGCTATGTTACTGCCTCACCTGTGTGGACCTATGGGTTAGAAAGCCATTGAATCGCAGGAAAAAGCCTTAGAGATTGTTATGAAGTTAGAAGCCATGGCAAGAGATGATGCTCAGTTGGGGGTACAATAGATCAAAGAGAAGCTACAGGCCATGCATATCGAAATCTAGAACTTGCGCAAGGAGCGAGGGAAAGAAGCCAGCCCAGATGTATGGTACATGGGATGCAGGGTGTCGGGGCACACCAAGGATCAATGCCCTCTATTGGTAGATTACATGCAGGCTGGGGGACCCAGCCCTTTATGTCCTAGAGAAGCTATGGGACCAAGTGGTTCAACATTGCATGATACCAATCACTACCCTCGTCTGGCTGCTTATGTTCCAGAGTTGAAGCAACAATGGTGCCGATTTTTCTCATATGTGGGACACGACGAATAGAATTATCGGACATACGACCTAATTATTAACCGAGGTAACCTATATCGGATGCAGGCTGACCCTTCGTCACCTTTATCTCTCTCGAGCAGAGGAGGCTCCCCAGCTAGGGGCAGAGGAGGGGGGAGCCATGGAGGCACAGGTCAGGGAAGAGGACAACTAATTTGTTATAACTACGTAGAAGTATGGCACTTTGCAAGGGAATCTCTGAACCCTGTAAGACAATCTTGCAGGTATTATAGACAACTAGACCATGTGATTGAACGCTGTCCAATTCTGATAGCCAAAATGCAGGAAAAGAAGCAGATATCTATGCAGAATGTGGAGAGGGTTAAGGCTGTACTACGTGACAAAGGCCCAAGCATTAATGTCATAACGTGCAACGACATGGCTACTGGGGGAGTTGAGGAGAAAGTTGTGGCTGAACCTCTTATCCGAAAAGTAGCTCTCAAACAAGAAGGTTTGGACCTACATAAGGAAATGGAAACCTTTGTCGCATCTCACAAAGACTTTACTAAGGCTGAGGCATCTACTTCTCAGGCTCCCACAAACCTCAAAGCGGATGATGAGGTAAAACCATTTTTTTAGGCATGTATGAAGCTACTGCACAACCAAAAGGCAGTATAAAATCTTCAAGCACTAATAGACAGCTGTGTAGAAAAATATAACCCCTTCACGAAAGTTAAGGATGTGAAAAAAATTTACAAGCATAAGAAACACACAGGTCCAGAAATGTGGCTTACCGCGCAGATTGGCGACTATGAGATGGATCAAGTCATCTTGGACCTAGGGTTGGATGCGAATGTCCTACCTAAGCAGATGTGGCAGCGGATGGGAAAACTGAAGCTCAAATGGTCCACTATACAGCTACGCATGGCCAACTAGCAAAAGATCATACCATTGGGGAGGCTGTCAAAAATTATGGTAGACATTGCAGAAGTTAAGGTACACTCCGAATTTGAAGTAATCTAGATTGTGGACAATGCGGATCCTTACCCTGCGCTTCTAGGGCTAGATTGGGCTATAGATATGGGAGGTATTATCAACCTAAAGAAAATAAGCATGGTGTTTGAGAATGAAGGTACACGGGTGATAGTCACGCTAGATCCTGTGGAAGGAGAGCGGTATACAAAACCGGTTGCGCGAAGAAGAGGATGTGGATCACATATATAAATTGACTGCTCGAGATGAAGATTAGATCAATCCTACAGCTGAGGGTGAGCTCTACTGGGAGAAGAACAATGAATGTTTCTCTAAATCTGATGGGGAGGTAGAAAATTGGCAGAATAGGTTACATGATGTCTCTGCACTGCATTGTCTTAGGATCACGAAGAGCTTTCGGTATATTTCCTTAGAGGTGAGATACTTGCCCTACTTTGATGGTTCTAGTAGAATTAAGGAGTTTCTGTAAACTCTTGAAGCTGAAGTCCCAAGGGAACAAAGACTATGGGCCCTTAAGCTCACCATGTGTGCAACTCCTGTGAGGTGGTGGGACACGCATAAGGGGGCATTCCAGGATTGGGAGGAATGTTGTGACATGATGATACTACGATTTGAACCTCCAGATCCCCTACGCATAAATAATTTCTTGGGACTAGGGAACCTACACGAGTACTTATCTGCATGGATGATAGAATGGGGTGAAAGGACTATAGAGGAATGGGTCCATCTCTTCATTCATGCCTTGGGGCCGATCCTGACTACATGGTATCTAAACGCAGAATTACACCAGCGCACCCACCACTGGGAAACCCTGAAGGATGATTTTGTAGGGACATTCGGGTTGATAGGAGGAATAGAGGCACTCGATGAGGCTCTCTGGGACATTGATGCCTTAGTATTTGATGAATCATGCCCATGCGCAGCATATGGGGCACCAACGTGGGAAAAACAGATGCATAATATTGTCAACTGCTACAATTTATCAATCGAAGAGTGTGATGACGACCCATGAAATATTTCTATCCCAGAGTTGGAGGGAGAGCACGTAGTTGCTAGACCCAAACTGCAGACTGTCGATGTCACTAAGCTGTTGAAGCTATGAGAAGTCAACATTGGAACAGAGATGCAACCTAAGGTAGATAAAATTAGGGACTACTGGCATGATGATACTGTGGGAAAAGTTGCAGAACTCCTCATGGAATACTAGGACTTATTCATGAAAAAATTTTCAGAGCTCAAGGGGATCACAGGGGACCTAGGAGTCATGCATATCACTTTAAAACCATATGCGCGCCTGGTAAAGAAATGCCCTTATCGGTTGAACCCCAAGTATAAACAAAAATTCAAGGAAGAAATTGAAAAAATGCTCGCTGTAGGTATCAATGAACCAGTTGAACAATCAGACTGGGTAAGTCCTATGGTGGTTCAAGAGAAAAATACTAAGGAAGAGATACGGATCTGTGTTGACCTGTGAAAATTGAATGATTCTTACGTACATGATCCCTTTCCTACACCATTATTAGATGAAATCCTTGATAGCGTAGGGGGAAAAAGGAGGCATACTCGTTCACTGATGGGTTCTCGGGCTATCATCAGATCAGGATTGCACCTGAAGATTGTAGCAAAACCACGTTTTCCACTAAATGGGATTTGTTTCAGTACACCATTATGCCGTTTGGACTCAAGAATGCCCCTGCCATATTTTTGCGGGTAGTGGTTGCAGTATTTAAGGAATTTATCTAAAATTTCTTGGAAGTATATTTTGACGATTGGAATATATTTGGGTTAGTAAAGAGTCATGTCTCAAATCTGTGCATGATGGTGGATGCCTGTAGAAAGCATAAAATCTCCTTGAATATCAAGAAGTTCTTATTTTTCATACCATTTGGGATCTTATTGGGTCACATAGTTTGTCTACAAGGGCTGATGGTCAACCTTGCTAAGGTGGAAGTTATCATCAACCTGGCAGTTCCTGTCTGCTAAACTTAGTGTTCCTAAATTGAGGTCATAAATTGTCAACCAGGGCTAGTAAACTGTTGAAGTGAAGTGCACTATATGTGCCTAGGTATTTGTTTCTCACTACGTTGTGTTTAGTGTTTTTCCAATGTTTTTGGTTTTGTGTTTTTATTCTAAGAGGAAAAAGAACTAAGTTTTGGCAAAGAGAAGTTTTTGGTCACACTAAAACAGAGCAAAACCTATTCTAAATTATGTATGGCTCTTGAGAACAGAAAATTCAATACTTCAACAAGAAAAATAACTCAGAGCAAGAACTCAATAACTCACAACATGAACTCAATAACTCATAACATGAACTCAATCCCATTCATTCATTAGAAATATGTTGGAATAGCTTAGGAAAAGGATAAGTTAGTGCCATGAGGTTCTTATAAGTAAACAAACACCTACAAGATCATAGAGAAAATCTTATCCATGGCTAGAAATTTGTTGGAACATATTTGGAAAAGATAGTCTGCAACATAGTGAGGAATTCTACTCTAAATTAACCTATGACACTGAGATTACTCCATTCTGCAACTTAAATTGTCACTGCTAAGCCTTATTCGGAAATTAGAAGTCTTTTGAAATAGTTTTGGGAAAAAGGCTATTTGCACAATTATAAGAGATTGCAGAACAGTCAAGGCCTTGAACTGATATCACTAATTCCTGTCCATATGATGACATATTGGAAGAGATTAATAAAAAGAGGAGTTTGTAAATAATGAAGGCCTTGAAATCTAATAAAACAAAAATAGCATACAACTGACTAATAAAACTAACAATACAATGGATAAAGCCGAACTAAAATGCAATCATTCAAACTTGAAATACAATGACCACAACTGTACTAGAATGCCATTATCCTAACTTGAAATATAGTGAACAAAATCTGAGCTAGAGTGCCATTAATCTAACTGGAAATACAGTGAACAAAAATTGAACTAGTGCACCATTAATCTCTGAAGTACTACAACTACACTTATAATGCAACGAATCACTGAAATGTTTCAGCTCTGTCTCATTCGGGGTTAGTGGTATTTTGGAATAATTTGTATAATAGGATTGGCTGTAACATGTGATGTAAATGAGCATAAAATCATAAAGTTCAAAGAAATGCAACTAACTCCTAAAATACTATAGTTATACCTCATTCAATATTAGTGATATTTTGGAATTATTCGTAAGAACAAGACTAAACTGTAGCATCCAATGCAAGTGAATATAAAACACAAAGTTCAGAAAATTGCTTAAACTAGGAATGCAACAAGGCTAAAGTTACTTATCTAAGCAATGTGCACAAAGATTCTCGGGCAGTAGGGGCCCTCTACCACCGGATCAACATACAAATATCCTCAAGATTTCCTCATATCTTGCAATAAAGAGATGCTTCTTTCATTAAAGGAAAAGTATTTAAAAAAAAACAGAGTATTATGGTCTTCTGAGATCTAGCAACAAAACATAAATATAGCTAGTTGTTTCTCGATCTCCTGAGTCATTCTTATAAGAAAATTACATAACTGCCCTTGAGATAAAATAGGAATAAATTTCTTTCCCAACTAAAATCAAATTAGGACTCTGGTGGTGATCTCGTACTATGATTAAGGACATCTGTACTGTCCTTGTTCTATTAGAAGTCTATCTCCTAGTTTTCGTTTCCCACGTGCATAACCACCTGTATAATTCTACTCAGACTTTGTAGGGAGAAAGGAATGATGTGAATGAAGTCTGGAATTCACCCATATGTGTTTTTCTTTGAGGTGACACCTGGAACCTGTGAAAACATGAAGACAACTGCGGAATCAGAAACTAGCTACAGAATGGCTGCATTCTGTAGCTAAGTCTAGTAAAAAATTACTACAACAACAAAACCATGAAAGTGTAGCAAGTTAGTCATTATATACATTCTTAAAGCAACTTTAATTAATCCTATTGATCATTTAAGCCTGTAATTGATAAGGAACAAAGGAAATGAAGTGAAATGTGGTGAAAGAAAAGGACATCTTTGGGGCTCAACATACCCCCACTGCAAAGTTTTTGCATGTCCTCATGCAATCAACCCATATATTCTGAGACTTCTGCTAGGACATCTAGGCTCCTTCTTCTACTTTTCTTGATAGCTAATGGCCTCCTAGGCTTCTTTATGACCAACTTGAATCTCAAATTTATAAGTGCCCTGCTCAGCTTTTTGTTTTTCTTCTTCAATTTCTCATTAGACTTGTACAACTTGTCCATTTGCAGAGAGAGAGTTGTATTCATATCATTTTTCAGCTTAACCTGCTCTCTTAAAATGTCATTCTCATTTTTGATATGCCTATTGAGTACTTCTAACTCATATTTGTCTCTTCTTAGTACATCAATTGCAGATTTTGGTGGGCTAGGAGTTCTGTCTCTACTTTCTGAGGCTCTCTTCTCTAATGTCTCAATATAGTTATAAATTTGTTGTTGAGTTGGGTCTATCTCTGGAGTTTCTTCATCAAGATTCTGTTCATACTGGTGCTCAGGTGATCTAGCAGTTGGTGTATCTTCATCCTCAATGTTTATGATTCCTGTTTGTCTAATCCTTGTTTTCTTCAATATACCTCTAAGTCTATGGCTTCGTCTTGGTTGAGATGGTCTTTCACCTCTCTCCTTGGCATACCTTCTTATCATCTTCTCTTTTTTAAGCTGCTTCCTAATTTTAGTCAATTTCTCAGAAATTATCTCTTCACTGTCCTCTTGTATAGACTTACTAGTTTTAGTTTCAACAACTTCGAAAATTTTCCTTTTCCTGCTTCTTCTTGTAGGCTTGCCTTCAGATGGGAGTTCCTTGGGTTCTTCAAAGTGATTCCTTACTAGAAACTCATCCCAATTGTCTCCCACTTTTCTCAAATAATGTTCAATTAGGATTTTAACTAGGCTGTGATGGTACAAAGTGGTTTCCAGGAATTGAACCCTCTTTGGTACATTAGAGGCCATTCTCTCTAGACTATGAAGTAGGAAAAATAGTAAATTAATTTCTTCATCTAAGAAATGCATCATTAACCGAATATGATAAACATAGAGGGTACCAAACCTTCCCTCACAAGTTATAAATTTTTGCAAAATGAGCAACATATTCTGCCATTTATTCTTCATTGCTGAGCTAGGAATACCCTTCTTAAAAATGGAAACATCCATACCTGGTGTTTTAAGCATTTGCCTCCATGCCTCATTATGAAATTCCCTATTTTTGAACCATCGTTCTCCTTTCCTAGGTAATTCCGTTGCTTCTGCAATGAAAGCATCTATAATAGTGAATTTAAATCTCCTATTTTGACCTCTACTTCATTGAAGGACCGTGCAAATGTTTTAGTTACCTCCTTATGAAAACCATAAAATTTTTCCAAGAATTGTAACCACCCAGCCCGCTGTAGCATTTCTATGATTTGTGGATAACCCTCCAAGTACTTGGTTTCAACTGGTTCGGATCTTACTATGAGACCCATAGCTTCTCTTTTCAAACTTCAATTTCCTGCCCTTCTATCCACTGTGGAGATGGCTGCCAAAGAGTTGTTTTTTCCCCCAAAGGTGCTGTTCTCTGTTTATGCAGTAGGAATTAGCTGCGGAAGGATGATATGAAGAGATTATAGAATGAGTGAAATGTGGTGAGGGTGATTTACACGAGTTAATGAATTTAAGAACCATCATGGAAGAAAATACCGCGAAAACATTTCGTGAGTAATTCAACTGAATATTTCGGCTGGTGACATGACTGATTAGGTCACTTCAGTACTTAACCGTTAAGTTTTAAATGATGATTTGAAATGGTGGAGTGGAAGGGATTTTGTCCAAAGTTTTATGATAGGTTTAATAGGCATGATCAACATGAACAATTAAAACAAATTTTTGAATCATACATGACCTAACTATACTATAACTTTCATATTCTGTCATCATAATAATTTTACAACTTTACCTTTGCCTTTCCTTTAATTTTTGTGGTTTTGATATGCTTTGTCCTCCTTTGGAAATCATTGATTCTTCAGTATTCATAATTCCTTTGATTTTTATTTTTGACATAGGTGTGCAGGGTCGATTTTCTACTGAACAAGTGTTGCTGGATAATTTCCTTCAGGATGTCTGGCTGCAGAATGTCTAGCTGGCTGCAGAATGTCTGACTAGCTACAGAATTTACCTGTAGGAACTTTGAAACATGGAATGGAGTGTTGTATGAAATGGATCAGGAGTGAGGTGAAATGTAATGGAATGAAATGAATCACAATTGTGAAGTGGAATGAAACATAAAAAGTGGTCTGCAATTCATAACTTGTAACACTCAATCTGTAGAAAGAGATCAAATTTTAGAAATATGAGATGGAAATGAAATGGACCATGGAATGGAATGAATGAAGTATGAATGAATGGAATGAATGAAATATGAATTAATGGAGTGAATGAAATATGAATGAAATGAGACATGGTGGAGTGAAATTATGATTTTGTAATGACTGCTTGCAGAAAAAAAGAAAAAAAAAAAAGAAAAAAAACAAATCTGAAAAGCTAAAGTGTCATAAGGATTCTGATTTTCACTTTATCTTTTCTGTATAAACATGCTAATCAGTGATTAGTTTTCATGTTTATACTTTATTATTATTATTTTTTTTTTATGCTTTTTGAATTCAAAAAATTCAACTAAGTTGATGAAGAAGAAAAATTCTTCTTCGTTAACTTCACATCACTGTTTTCCTGGAATCTCTTGACAAATTCTTCTCTTGAAAGTGGCTTATGATATAGCTTCAATCTATGACCATTTACAAGAAAAGTTACCTTTTCTTCATCTATTGTCTTGATTTTGATTGCTCCATTGTCAAAAATTCTTATAATTTCATATGGCCCAAGCCAATGTGTTTGGAATTTACCTTGAAAATCCTTGAACTTTGAATCAAACAAGAGAGGCCAGTCACCTTCTTTGAACTTCTTTTCCTTGATGTAATTATCATGCCATCTAGTCCTTTGCTATTGGACTATATTTGTTTTCTGAACTGCATCTTGTCTGATCTCATCCAATTCATTAATCTGCTCCAATCTATTCTTTTGTACCTCTGTTAGATCAAGTCCTAGCTTAACTTCCATTTTAAAAGTTTGAATCTGAAACTCTATGGGAAAAAAAACTTGTTTTCCATAAACAATTTCATAGGGAGTATGACCTGTTGTGCTTCTCCATGTAGTTATATAGGCCCAAAAATCTTCAAGAAGCTTGTCTACCCAATCTATTCTATGTAAATGGACATTCTTTGTTAGGATCCCTTCAATGAATTTATTGGTAGATTCCACTTGACCATTTTCTTGTGGATGATAAGGAGTAGATTTTCTATGTCTGATTTTATACATCTCCATCATTTGTTCCACTAGCTTTGATGTAAATTGAGCTCCTTGATCTGTAACAAATTCCCTTGGGACACCAAAACAAGTAAAAATATCCTCAAAAAGAAAATTAACTACAGATGCTTCAGTAGCAGAAAGTAATGGCTTGGCTTCTACCCATTTGGTAACATAATCAGTGCAAACTAATATATATTTCTTTTGCTTTGATGGAGGACTAATAGGTCCTACAAAATCTAAAGCCCATTTTTCAAAAGGTTCAATATGTACCTGAGGATGCAATGGCATCTCACCTGAAGGAGAAGGTTTCCCTACCCTTTGGCAACTGTCACACCTTTTGACATACTCTTTAGCATCTTTAAAAAGGGATGGCCAATAATATCCTAAATGAAGGATCTTATAAGCTATTCTTTTATCAGCAAAGTGTCTACCACAAGGTTCATCATGACATGCCTTGAGGATCTTAGGCATCTCATCTTCCCGAACACATCTCCTAATGATAAAATCTGGACCTGTTTTGTATAACTCATTAGAAACCCATGAATATTTTGCACTATCATAAATGATCTTTCTTTTGTCTCTTGCATTCATTATTGAAGGAAATTTCCCTGAAACTAAATAATTAGCAATGTCAGCAAACCAAGGAGTTTGAGTAGAAATTGAAAAAAGATATTCATCAGGGAATTGATTTTCAACTGGGGTATTGTCTTTGATGTTTTGGAGTCTAGATAGGAAATCAACTACTGTGTTTTTTTTTCCAAGCCTATCTAGAATGGTAATGTTGAATTCTTGTAAAAGAAATAACCATCTTATGACTCTGCCATTAGTAATTGATTTGTTCATTAGATATCTAATTGCAGAGTGATCTGTGTGAAAAAAATTTTCATAGCCTGTTATATAGTGTTTGAATTTTTTTATGGCATGAACAACAGCTAAAAACTCTTTTTCAGTTACAATATAATTTAACTCTGAAGGAGTCAAATTTTTACTTTTATAATAGATGGCATAAGGAATCAAGTCTTTTTGTCCCAATACTACTCCTAGAGCTGTATTTGAGGCATCTGTTGAAATATGAAAAGGTAACTTCCAGTTAGGTCCCCTTAAAATAGGTGCTTCAGAAATTTTTGTTTTCAGGGTCTCAAAGGCTAATTGGCAATCATGATTCCACTTGAATTCACAGTCCTTGGTAAGTAATTTGAAAAGTGGAGATGTTATCTTGGTGAAGTTTTCTATAAACCTTTGATAATATCCTGTAAATTCTAGAAAAATCCTAACATCTTTTTGACAACTTGGAATAGATAAGTTAGAGATGACTTCAACTTTTGACTCATCAACTCTAATCCCATCCCCTGAAATGTGATGTCCTAAAACAATTCCTTCATTAAACATCATAAAACACTTCTCATGACTAAGTGAAATATTTTCTTCTTTACATATTTTTAAAACTTTTTCCAATTTTGTTAAGGCTTCTTCAAATGTGTTTCCATAAACTGTGAAATCATCCATATATACCTCTACACAATCATGTATTAGATTTGAAAAAATTCCTAGTACTGCCCTTTGAAATGTTGCAGGTGCATTGCATAATCCAAATGGAAATACTTGGTAAGCATAGGTACCCCAAGGATAGGTAAACGTGGTTTTGTCTTGATCTTCAAGTGCTACTTGGATTTGATTATAACCACTAAACCCATCTAAAAATGAGAAGTACTTTTTGCCAGCTAATGTATCTAATACCTAATCTATGAAAGGTAGGGGAAAATGATCTTTAAGAGTAGCTTTGTTTAATTCTCGGTAGTAAATACATACCCTCCATTTACCATTTTTCTTTGGCACAATTAACAAAGGAGAAACCCACTGACTATCTGAAATGGGATAGATAAAGTTAACATTTAACAATTTCTGCAACTCCTCTTTAACAATTTCCCTAAGATTTGGATTCATCCGTCTTTGAGGTTGTCTGATTGGTTTAAAATTTTCCTATATATATATGTGATGAGTGCAAGTCCTGGGGCTTATCCCTTTCATATCAGTGTACTCCCATGCATATGCAGAAGAATGTCTCTATAAGATCTTGACTAGCTTTTCTTGTGGAGATTTCTCTAGGTTCTTGTCTATGTTTAAGGTTTTTCCTGGAAATGTCTCAATTGTAGAGCTGCCAAATTTATCCATGGAATATAGAGACATATGTCTTGATGATAAAATCTCAATGTTGGATTCTTCTTGAAATTTTTCATGTTTATATTCCGAAGAGGATTCAAATTTTTCTAAGGTATTCAGAATCTAGCTATCTTCACTAATTTCTGAAATTGTGAAGAGAGGTTGTAAGTCTTCTTCATCCTCTATCCATTGAGTATCATCCAATTCTGTAATTGTTCTTGCTGGAGGATACAAGGTAAATTTCTTGGTTGAACTACCATCAAAGATGTACATATCACCAGATCTACAACTAATGAAAGAATCAATTGTAGCTAACCAAGGTCTTCCTAATATAATAAGATGCCCTCCTAGATTATTCTTAGGAGTTAGGATCATAAAATCCATAGGATACTCCCAAGAATATAGGGACACTGGAATGTCTTCTATTACCCCATCAGGTTTGATCACAGATCTGTCTGCTAATTGTAATAATGTGGGTGTAAAAAGAAGATTAGGAAGTTTCAGTTTATCCATGATTTGTCTACTCATGATATTGATTGCTGCTCCTAAATCAATAAGTGTGTTTTGGATCTCGATTCCATTGTTGTGTATTTTAACAACTGGATTTCCTGGGTCTAGATACTTTGGAATAGCAATCTTACCCATCATGATATCTGCTATTTTTCCTGCAAGTTGAATTTTCTTTATCTCTCTTATTCTTTTTTCTGTTTTCTTCATGCTCAACTCATTTATTGTCTTTGCTAAGATTGGAATTTCCTTGATAGCTTGCAATAATGGGATATTAGTACAAACATTTCTCAGCTCATCCAAGAAATCATAATTAGGCACCATAATTTGTTTTTCTACACCCCTATAAATTTGTAATCTTTCTGGAAAGGGAGGTGTAGAAGTGGATGTTGATGGCTTCTCTAATATAGGAGTTGAAATTATTGGTTCTTTTTGTTTTGATTTTTCAATGTTTGGGCCTTGGAAAGTTGTGTTCTCTTCAAGACTTTTATTTACCCGTAGAGAATCTTCCTCAGAATTGTCTTGCTCTTGTATGATTACAGACGGTTTCCTCTTTTCAAGTATTCTTCCAGACCTAAGTTGAACATCACTAAGGTCTAAAGGAGTGATCAAATAAGTTGGAAATTGTTGGCCTTCTATCATGTATGTATTCTGAGGATTTTTATTGTTGGGGTTTGGTATGGGTTGGGCAGGCAACTGATTTGTTTTCTGAGGAAATGGTAATGGAAGTGGTTTATTTTGATGTTGTGGATTTTGAGGATTTTGTTGAAATTCTTTTTAAGTAGGGAAATGTGGATATGGTGGATAGGATGGTGGATATTGGTAATATTGAGAGTATCTTCCATAGGGATTTTTTGCTCCTTGCGCCCAAGTTTGTGATTGATTTTGAAATTGGGGCCAAGGTTGCTGCCAAGAATTCCAATTTATTGGGGGTTGATTATACAACTGATCATTAAATCCTTGTGTTTGAGGTCCTTGCCAGGGTCTCTTGGAGAAAAAATTGAGAGGTTATGTGGAAATGGTAGGAGTTTCTTCTTGAAAGACAACGTTAAGACCAGGAAGTGAAGGGAAAATCTTGGTCTCATGTTTTTCCAAACAAATTACACAAGTCTCCACAACTTTTGCATCCAAAGGGCACTCTCTCAAGGCATGTTTCTTTCTACATTTGGGACAAAATATTGCTAAGGCATCAGATTTAGTTTTTTGGTTGTTTTCTAACTTAAGGGTGTCTATTTTTTCACTAAGACTCCCCAAGAAATCAGATTTGAATTCATCAAGGATATGTCCTATTTCTGCCCTACTTACTGTCCTAGAAGTAGACTTATTTGCCCTTGCAAGAGCAGGGTCTCTTGGTCCTTTTACAGTTTTAGATTTCTCTCTTGAAAGGTTGATACATAATTCAGCTATTTCAGGTAATGTGAGCTGAGATATATCCCATTTTCCCATCATGTTAAGGATATCTAACCATTCATCCCTAATTGTCTTCAACAAGAGAGCTTTCAAGGTGTCTTGGTCTAAGTTTTCCATTTTTTCTCTTTTGATGTTATAGTTAAACCTCTCCAACAAATCTTCCAAATTTTCATCCTCTTTTTGTAAAATTTTAAACACTTCCTCCTTATGGTTGATTGGCATACAGTAATCCAAATACCTCTCTAGAAATGCTTGTTTCATGTCTTCCCATGTCCTAATAGAACTGTTGATCAAACTCATAAACCATTTTAATGCTGCTCCTTTCAATGTTGAAGGGAACAGTTTAAGTTTTTGGGTATCTTGTAAGTAGTCATAGGTTCTACATAGGACTTCAAATTCAAATAGGAAGGTTTCAGGATCTTCAGTTTTAAGTCCATACAAGTTTGGAAGGACAGAGGGTGAAATATTTTTCATAGTTGCATTGGTTTCTTCATCTACTATAGGAAACCCAAAAGAGATTCCCATTTCTCTTCTACCTCTTCCTTTGCCTCCTTCTCCTTCTGCACTTCTACCTCCTTCTCCTCTACCTCTACCTCTACCCCCTCCAAATAGTGTGTGTTCTCCATTAAAAAATCCTCCTCCCCCTTCTTCTGCCATAGTTGATTGTTCTGTGGAAGTTGAAAAGTTTATGTCCCTAGTAGGGGTTCCTGAATCTTCTTCTAAGACAGGTTCAGTAGATGAAGTGGAAGGTATTTCTAATGGAATATCTGATCTTAAGTCATCTGGAAGTCTAGGATCAGTGAAGGATGGAATGTGGGTTTGATTTGAAGGTGTGCTGGCTCTTGGTCTTGGTGAAACAAGTGGTGTTCTAGGAATCAAGCTTCTGCTTCTTATGAATCTACCCCTTGAGTCTCTTTCTCTACTCATATGATTTTTTTTGGGAGGTAAGAAACAAGGCTACATAGTTACACTTCCCCGGCAATGACGCCAAAATGTCTGCTCAACATAGTGTTCCTAAATTGAGGTCATAAATTGTCAACCAGGGCTAGTAAATTGTTGAAGTGAAGTGCACTATATGTGCCTAGGTATTTGTTTCTCACTACGTTGTTTTTAGTGTTTTTCCAATGTTTTTGGTTTTGTGTTTTTATTCTAAGAGGAAAAAGAACTAATTTTTGGCAAAGAGAAGTTGTTGGTCACACTAAAACAGAGCAAAACCTATTCTAAATTATGTATGGCTCTTGAGAACAGAAAATGCAATACTTTAACAAGAAAAATAACTCAGAGCAAGAACTCAATAACTCACAACATGAACTCAATAACTCATAACATGAAATCAATCCCATTCATTCATTAGAAATATGTTGGAATAGCTTGGGAAAAGGATAAGTTAGTGCCATGAGGTTCTTCTAAGTAAACAAACACCTACAAGATCACAGAGAAAATCTTATCCATGGCTAGAAATTTGTTGGAACATATTTGGAAAAGATAGTCTGCAACACAGTGAGGAATTCTACTCTAAATTAACCTGTGACACTGATATTACTCCATTCTGCAACTTAAATTGTCACTACTAAGCCTTATTCGGAAATTAGAAGTCTTTTGAAATAGTTTTGGGAAAAAGGCTATTTGCACAATTATAAGAGATTGCAGAACAGTCAAGGCCTTGAACTGTTATCACTAATTCATGTCCATATGATGATGTATTGGAAGAGATTAATAACAAGAGGATTTTGTAAATAATGAAGGCCTTGAAATCTAATGGAACAAAAATAGCATACAACTGACTAATAAAACTAACAATAAAATGGATAAAGCTGAAATAAAATGCAATCATTCAAACTTGAAATAAAGTGACGAAAACTGTACTAGAATGCCATTATCCTAACTTGAAATACAGTGAACAGAATTTGAGCTAGAGTGCCATTAATCTAACTGGAAATACAGTGAACAGAAACTGAACTAGTGCACCATTAATCTCTGGAGTACTACAACTACACTTATAATGCAACTAATCACTGAAATGTTTTAGCTCTGTCTCATTCGGGGTTAGTGGTATTTTGGAATAATTCGTAGAATAGGACTGGCTGTAACATGTGATGTAAATGAGCATAAAAACATAAAGTTCAAAGAAATGCAACTAACTCCTAAAATACTACAGTTATACCTCATTCAATATTAGTGATATTTTGGAATAATTCGTAAGAACAAGACTAAACTGTAGCATCCAATGCAAGTGAATATAAAACACAAAGTTTAGAAAATTGCTTAAACTAGGAATGCAACAAGGCTAAAGTTACTTATCTAAGCAATGTGCACAAAGCTTCTCGGGCAGTAGGGGCCCTCTACCACCAGACCAGCATATAAATATCCTTAAGATTGCCTCAGATCTTGCAATAAAGTGATGCTTCTTTCATTAAAGGAAAAGTATTTAAAAAAAAACAGAGTATTACGGTCTTCTGAGATCTAGCAACAAAACATAAATCTAGCTAGCTATTTCTCGGTCTCTCGAGTCATTCTTATAAGAAAATTACATAACTGCCCTTGAGATAAAATAGGAATAAATGTATTTCCCAAATAAAATCAAATTAGGACTCTGGTGGTGGTCTCGTACTATGATTAAGGACATCTGTACAGTCCTTGTCCTATTAGAAGTCTATCTCCTAGTTTTCGTTTCCCACGTGCATAACCACCTGTAGAATTCTGCTCAAACTTTGTAGGGAGCAAGGAATGATGTGGATGAAGTCTGGAATTCATCCATATGCATTTTTCTTTGAGGTGACACCTGGAACCTGTGAAAACATGAAGACAGCTGCGGAATTGGCAACTAGCTACAGAATGGCTGCATTCTATAGCTAAGTCTAGTAAAAAATTACTACAACAAAAAAACCATGAAAGTGTAGCAAGTTAGTCATTATATACATTCTTAAAGCAACTTTAATTAATCCTATTGATCATTTAAGCCTATAATTGATAAGGAACAAAGAAAATGAAGTGAAATGTGGTGGAAGAAAAGGACATCTTTGGGGCTCAACAGTTCCTACATCTGAGAAGCAACTACACTCTATCCTTAGACACACAGACTACTACAGGAAGTTTATTCAAAGGTATGCACTAATAACCGCACCTATGGAAAAATTGCTGAAAAAGGAGGTATCATTTTGCTGGGATGACGAGTGTCAGAAAATATTTGAGTTACTCAAGGAGAAGATGGTCTTTGTGCCTATCCTCATATTTCCTGATTGGGCGAAGGTGTTTCATGTCCATTTCGATGCTTCAGGGATTGCCCTGGGAGATGTCCTGACGCAGCCAGGGGAATGGGACATTAACCATCTAGTTGCGTTTTCCAGTAGGAAGCTCTTTAGTGTGGAGTGTAACTACTCCACTACTGAGTGGGAAGGATTAGCCATGGTGTATGCCTTGCAGAAATACCGGCATTACCTATTGGGTGGGCACGTCAAGATGTTCACCGATCACTCATCTTTGAAGTACCTAGTGAATAAGCCTATTTTGGGGGGGAAAATATGCCGATGGCTCCTGGTGTTTCAAGAATATGACTTTGAGATCATAGTAAAGCTAGGAAAGTTGAATGTTGGGCTAGATCACCTATCCTGGATTGAAAATGGCGAAGAGACCCCCAACCTAGAGGAAGGACTGTCAGATGTGTAGCTGTTTGCTATTAAGGTAGTGGATGCGCACTTCTTTGACATCATTCACTTCTTGAAAATGGGGACAACACTTGCAGAGTATTCAATACAACAGAAGAAATATTTGGTAACCTGCGCAAAAGATTTTACCATTATCGCAGGTCACCTGTATAAGCTGGGAGCTGACGAAGTGCTACAAAGATACGTCTTGGAGCATGAGCAGCACACCATCTTAGCAGAAGCTCGCGTGGGAATAGCAGGAGGTCACTATGCAGGAAAGGCGACAATGCAGAAGATCCTAAGATTTAGGCTATAGTGGCCTACGCTGCATAGTGACTCTCATGATTATTGCAAAGCACAAAATATATGGCAAAGGACAAGAAGGCCCTTGCGTAGGGATGAAATTCCCCTACAACCACAGATGGCCTTGCAAGCATTTGAAAAATAGGCCCGAATTTTTCGGGCCCATCAACCCGCTAGGGAAGAAGACAAGAGCGTGCTACATCATCACCGCCACTGATTACGTAACCATATGGGCTGAAGTACAAGCTATGAAGGATTGCACTGCAAACATTGTTGTGCACTTCATTTTTGAGAAGATTCTGACCAGGTTTGGCTATCAAAAGGTCTTAATTAGCGATAGAGGTATGCATTTTGTTAATGAAAGAATACAAGCCTTGATTGAAGTATTTCACATCCTCCACGTGAAAATAACCTCGTATCATCCACAAGAAAATGAGGCTGTATATTGAAGTAGGCACTGACCAAGGTCTGTAATGCAGCGACTAGGACGCGCGCATCTCGTTAGTTCTCTGGGCCTACCGAACCACGTGCAAGAAGTTGACAGGGAAGACATCGTTTAAGATGGTCTATGGCAAGGTGGCTATTATGCCCATGGAGTATATTGTTCCTAGCCCACACATCGTAGCCTTTACGAACATGGCATAGCCTGATATCATGGAGGAGAATTTAGCATAGCTTGTGGCTTTGGAGGAAGATCGTTTCATTGCTAATTTCCATCAGCAGGTTCATAAGGCTCGGGATAAGGCATGGCATGATCGACATATTTAGCAAAAGAAATTTTGGAGGGTGAATTGGTCCTGTTGTATGACAGCTAGTTTGCGAAACACCCGGGTAAGTTCCGACAACATTGGCTAGGTCCCCATATGGTAAAAGAAATCACTGATGGAGGAGCTGTTTGGCTGGCTACCCTGTGCGGTGATATGGTACCAGGATATGTCAATGGCAGTCGGCTCAAACCCTATTGGATCAAATGAATATATGGCTGGAGTAGCTATATGGGGTGGAATAAGCACACAAAGGAAGGCTATTGTAGGTAGGACCGAGGCACGCGCAGGGATAGATCACAGGTTTGGAGGCCCGGGGAGGTGCGCTGGGAGAAAGGGGTGTGTTTAAAGCACAGAAGGTGTGCTGGGAGCGTGGGGGTGGGCTGGGAGAACAGGAGGTATGCTGGGAGCGTAGGGGTGTGCTGGGCCCACAAGAGATGCGAAAACTAGCCGCTAGCATAATAAGTCTGGGTAAAAAGAAAATTTTACCATTGAAAGGAGCGGGCAACCGGAAATTAATGAGGCGATTTTCGAAGATTTTTTACCATTTACTTGATGGTAAGTTCCAGACCAATTTCACCCAACTGTTGGTTGATCTCCAAGGCTATAAAAGTAGAAGGATAACTCAGAAGAGGTTCAGTGTATCTTGAGCAGTTGGTATTCTGAGAGAATTTGTGATTATTGCGCCTTGTTCATGTATGAGCGTGCTTACCCTCAGATAGTGGCCACCTAGAGTTCATTTTTCACGCCAGAATTACTGAAACTAATCCCTTCAAGTCTTCCCAGCCCATGACCTCGACATGATCAGCACCATCAACAACCCCGGTACGCAGATGGGTACCTTGTTTCTGGCATGCAAGATGATGTGAAAATTATAGGCTTCCACCATCCCTGCATATGTGATTTGGCTGGCATGCCGATGAGAGAAGGGGGTCTACTTCAATTTGTCCCAGTACTTGTGTAACAAATTTTTGGAAAATGTCCGCGAATCTTAGGATCAGGGCGGGGCATTTTTCTACTCCTGGTTGATGCTTCTCATTGTGTTGGTCGCATGGGAAGCCCTTGACGACTCGGTCCTCTCCGAACTCACCCCAGATATGTGTGAGGGGGTGAGGTATGTGAATTTGTGGGACTCAAAGGATGCGCAATGTATTGAGGACAATCAAGTCCTCTGGGTCCTATTCTAGAGTGGGCTCGTAGTAACTATCAATTCCCGGCCATGCTTGTCGCCAACTGTTTATGATAAATACAAAAGCATCGTGGCATTTCAAGTTACCATGCATAACGTACAAATCAGAGGCCACAAGGATCCAACATGGGTCTCACTCCCATACATGGTTGCTGATGAGGACATTGACCGCTTAATTGTGACTTGGCCTCCACACTGGAAGCTGGGCTTCCAGTCAGGTGCGAAGGAAACTATAGGGACCAGCACCGCGAAGGTTACCTCGGCCGACACCACCAAAGAAACCGAAGGATAGGGAAAAAGTACTGGGAAGGGCATGGAACCGAAATCATAGAGGGGTTCATAGTAGGGAAAAAGTACCAGGAAGGGTGCATAAATGACATTAGAGAAGGGTTTGCAGGAGGAAAAAATTACGGGGAAGGGCATGGAAACAACATCGCAGAAGGATTCACAACAGGATCTGCATGCAGAAGGTCAGGAGGTGGGGGGTGCTGACTCCTCTCGAGGAACAAAGCGAATTGGTGACCTTGCTAAAGGGCCATGAAAGAAGCAATGCGCTCAACAGCCCGAATGAGACACCAGAGTTATGCTAACGGAGGAGGACCTAGAGCAGATCGCAGATGTAGTCACCCTGGCCACATAAGACAAATGGTTGGCTGTTAAAGAATAAAAAAAAGCCACAGTTGATACACTCCAAGTTGAGCTCTGGGCCCTGTAGCTCAAGGCTGATACATTGGAGACCAGTATGATTCAGGCCAGGTCGACCCCAATAGCGAGAAGCACAGTTATCAGTACGCCAGAACGCCTCTGCCCTCTACCGGGCGTAACCCTCATACTGAGTCCACTCGACTTAGGAGCACAAGTTTAGGCCTGCGCATAGGTGCAGTTGGATCTTTCCCTCTTGCTGCATGAACCATCGCAGATCCTTCACACGTCTATGTTTGAAGAGATACAACATAGAGACCTTCAAGTGCACCAATAGCTCAACAAAGTTGAGCAAACCATTGAAGAAAAAATTGCTGAAGTATCTCAGGCACATGCTGCATGTACCTTGGCCGCCGCGCAACACACAAAGTTGGAGAACCTTATTAGTAGGCTCTGCGCAGACGTCACCGAAGATATCCTGACTTTTTCCACCCCCCAAACCAAGATTGAGGGGTTGGTTACAGAGCTCAAAGCCTCACGGACCAACATCCAGGCGGTCAAGATAGAGATGGAACAACATATTACTACCTTGCAGGCTAAGTTACAGCCAGAAACACCACCAGATGTATGGGCCCAGCGAGCTGTGCTAGTTACAGAGGCCACAAATGTCATTATAGGTAAAATTTCTCAGGGTCTAGAACTATTGGAAACAACTATGTAGTTGTGGACCAAGGTGCAACGCGCCCGTCTCTTGCGTGATATCAACCAAGCGCCGTACCATAAATAAGAAGAGTTTGACCAAATGGAGGCTACACTTACCACTCTGGTCCCTGCTCAATGATTGGCCCGATTGCGCACTAGCCATGCGATCAAGGATGACATGGAAGCGCTTCGGTAGTGAAAGAAGAAATTGAGTGATCACCTCAAGCCATGGGCTGATGAGGCCCTTAAGATTCCTTAGGATGTCGACATTGCATTCAAGCAACTGAACCAAACATTGGAGAGTATCACAGCTGCTACAGAAGGCCCAACTCTGCAAAAGTTGGTGGAGATAGCCCAGAATGCTGCTGCGCAAAGTGAAGGTGTGCTTCCCCCGCTGGTCAAGGTGATCAAGCAGTTGCAGGCGAATATGGAGAATCCATGGCTGCAGTGACTCGGGAGGAGTCACAAGATTGTGATGGGGGCCTGTTGGAACGAGGCTCCCTAAGTTGAAAATTTTGTATATTTTTGTATTAAGTAGTCTAACGTAGGGGTTTTGGGGTGGGTCAAAGCCTCGAATGCATTGTAATAGGTCCAAGGGTAGGCCTAGAGTCCGCAAACCACGGTTTGTGGACCACAGGATAGCATAGGCTAAATCGATATAAATAGATGAATAGTTTGAGTCTAGAGGTAGGAATGAAATGGGACCGATGCTACGTGTGAACTTTTAGATTTGTTTTGGGTTGTTTTGGGTAAGGAATCTTGTTGGATGTGTGCGCGAAGATCCTCAGTCCTATTGTGTGCGGACCCTACTGGATATGTGCACAGGCTGTGTTTGGGTTGTAATTGGGTTTTGGATGCTAATATATGAGGATATAATTGAAGTATCTCTATGTTATTTGGATCTATTGTGTTATTGTTGATGCGAATCATTAGAATCTGTTTGGTGCTACGAATACATTTGTGCTATTTGTTTATGTTGCTAATATATCTATGTTATGGTATAAAGTATATCTGTGATCTGTAATAGATGCGTTTATGATATTATGTGCTGGTAATTGCTGATACGCACGTGGATGCGAAGGTACTGACTAGATCTATGTATGGTAATAGATTTTTAATGATTAATTGTAGATTATACTATTAACGAACCTACAAATAGACTTGTTTTGTGTGAATCTGAGAGGTTGTGAACACATATCTACCTCGACTTACCTACTCTTTCTCAGGGTGCAGAAACACGGTTCTAGCACCCTCCCATATTTCTTCGGGTGAGACTTTGGCTTGTGCAAGTAGGTCATTGTCGAAAGGGCCAGTAGTATAGGGTTTTGTTGGCAAACCTTAACCTCCAAACCTAGGTTAGGACCCCTCAAGCCAAAAACCATAAACAATACTCTCTCATTGGCTTCTTCTTCGCTGTCACTATCTTCATTGGATGATGAGATATCTTATTTACAGAGAAATTTCCTTTTTAATCCTTTATTTTTTCCTTGCTTGTTGAATTTAATAAAGCCTTTCTTTCCTTTTGAGTTTCCATCACTTCTATTCAGACATTTTGCTACAAAATTCCCAACCTCACCACAGCTGAAACATATCAATGGAAGTTTACCTTTGAATTTTCCCTTACCAATTTTTAGTTTTCTCGTAAAGTAAGCATATTATCCATTTGAAAGACGTTCTTGATCGTCTTCATTTTCTTCACATTTTCAGGTGCATGTCTTTGCCTTTGAAGGTTGTTTGTCCTTATTGGTTTTCTTAGATGCAGTGAACACAGTTTCTAGATGCGAAGTACCCTATTCTTCATCAAGTCTCATTTCACATGCTATGAGAAATCCATGTAATTCCTCTTTGCTGAGTTTTTCTAGATTTGCACTGTATTCTAAGACTGATACCTTTGGGTTGAATCTCCTTGGTAATGTTCTAAAAATATTTCGTATAATAGTCTTCTTGTCAACTGGCTCTCCCAATCCTTCTAGAGTGTTGGTTATTTCATCAACATGTTGGAAGTATGCAGCAATGTTTCCATCTTATTTCATTCTGAGTTTCTCAAAATTTTCTCTGTATATTTGAAGATTTTCTTCTTTGACATTTGAGTCACTTGCATATATATTCTCAATCTTGTCCTATACATTTTTGGCGGTTTTACAACCCAACAACTTATGCTGTTTCATTGAGACCTGAGAGGTCATATTTGATAGATCTCCTGGAATTGTATTGGTTCCTAAGGTACATGCAACATTCTACAGCTTTATGACCAAAATTTTCCACATGAATAACAATATCCATGAAAAATTTGTTGGTACCTGGATGGAAATCTTCATCAAGGAATTATCTTCCAAGGATGTTCTTGCAAATCTTGTCCAATGAAGTCTACATGCATGTCAGAACTCATAGCTTCATTGTATTTTTTTGTAGAAGGTTCTTCTTCTTCTTCTTTGTAACCGAGGCCAGTTCTGTCGTTGTAAGATTGTTGTTTGTTGATGAGTTCTTCCAATTCCATTGAGATGTTGGCACAGTTTTGGACAATTTTTCACTTCTTCACTTCCTTACGTAGCGAGACTACTTCGGCTTCTAATGCTTCCCTTTCTTGGTTGCTTTCTTCCAAATTATTTTGAAGTGACTCTTCAATACATCTGTGTTCTTCAACTTCAATTTTGAGACCTTGAACTTGTTCTTCAAGAGTATTGGAATGGATGTTATCAGCCTTGAGCGCTTTTATAAGCCCGATTTCCTCAAAAAATTATTCCATGTTCAACCCTTCTTCTTCGTTGTTTGATACTTTTTGTTTATTGTGCTTGGCCATAAAAAATACTCTCTCATTGGCTTCTTCTTCTCTGTCACTCTCTTCATCGGATGATGAGATATCTTATTTAGAGATAAAGTTCCTTTTGAATCCTTTATTTTTGCCTTGCTTGTTGAATTTATTAAAGCCTTTCTTTCCTTTTGAGATTCCATCACTTCTGTTCGGACATTTTGCTACAAAATTCCCAAGCTCACCACAGCCAAAACATATCAATGGAAGTTTACCTTTGAATTTTCCCTTACCAATTGTTATTTTTCTCGTAAATTAAGCATATTATCCATTTGAAAGACCTTCTTCATTGTCTTCATTTTATTCACACTTGCAAGTGCTGGTCTTTGCCTTTGAAGGTTGTTTGTCCGTATTGGTTTTGCTTAGATGAAACAAATGCAGTTTATAGATGTGAAGTACCCTCTTCTTCATCAAGTCTCATCTCATATGCTATGAGAACTCCTTGTAATTCCTCTTTGCTGAGTTTTTCCAAACACTGTATTATAAGACCGATACCTTTGATTGAATCTCCTTGGTAATGTTCTAAAAATATTTCGTATAATAGTCTTCTCGTCAATAGGCTCTCCCAATCCTTTCAGAGTGTTGGTTATTTCATCAACATGTTGGAAGTATGCAACAACGTTTCCATATTCTTTCATTCCGAGTTGCTCAAATTTTGCTCTGTAGATTTGAAGCTTTTCTTCTTTGACATTTGAGTCACCTGCATATATATTCTCAATCTTTTCCCATACATTATTGGCAATTTTACAACCCAACATCTTAGATAAGAAGATTCAATAATTCCACTGAGAATAATATTTTTTTCTTTTGCATCATTTACCAAATTATTCTACCTTGTTCATCCGTGGTTGGTGTAAAGCTATTTTGAATAGTTTCCCATACTTCGTAACCTTGTGCCAAGAGATATACCTCCATTATTCCTTTCTAGAGTGCATAATTATTTTCATTGAACAGAGGTACACCATTCTTGGTATGCTCCATGACCTACTTCCAATTGTTAAACTGCTATTGAAAGAACCAAGTCTAATTCCAATTGTTGGAAATACTGAGAGTGGGGGGGTGAATTAGTGTTACTTTCAATTAGTATTATTATTAATATTTCAGAGCATTAGTTAATCTTCAATTATTATCAGTGTTTATACAATGATATCATTAAAAAAAAGGAACACAAATGCACACAGTTTTTAAGGTGGAAACCCCCTCCAGGACAAAATCCACCTGAATGATTTTTTAATAATTCTTTAATATTAAAATCCAATTAAAAAGAAAGCTCCAAATTCCTAGAATCTAGAAAATAATTCTTCTCCAACTCCCACTAGATGGATGCTCCAACGCCTGAGATTCTTCAGTAGTCAACTGAACGGATGCCCCAATACCCAATGAGCTACAACTCACCCTAGCACCACCCTACCAACCTGAAGTTTTCATAGCATTGAACCTGTTGGTGACTTCATGCACCAACCTATCACCACCCTAACACCTTATAGAAGAATAAAATAAGAATGGAATCCCGTACCAGCGGAAATGGTCCAATTTACAATGATATAGAATGATGTAGAAGAAGAAGACACACTAGACCATAACCCCAACTATGACACAACCACCTAATGATGATCCTAGACCTCCCGACACCACCTCTTCGATTCTTGGAACATAGATACTTGTACAAATTTTACAATGATGCTTTTACAATGACTCAGTACAATGATATCTTTACAATGACTGTATGCAGTGCTGCCCACTTGAAGACTTCATGTGGTGAACTTCTTGTTGCCGATCTACACCTTGATTGATTCTATTTTCATGCTACCCTTTATCACACTTCAGAACATTAGATCATGCATTGAGTCTTATCTTGATGAATATATAATACCTGCAAAAATTCTTCAAGGAAATACCCATGGCACAATAATAGAAAAACTTACCTCATCCTGCAGAGAATATGTCAGTGCTAAAGAAAAAAAAAATTAGAATACAAAGAACCTAATGAAATTAAGAGATGAACATGCATATATAGAATATACTTACCTGGAGCTTACCTCTGCTGTAGCTTTCTTTTCTTTGCTTCCCTAGAAATTCTGGACCTCTGCAGCCCTTGACAACACATGATCTAGCTTTTTCTTGTCTTCTAGGAGCTCGATATTGAATCGGATGTATCTATGCTATTTTAGATCCGCAATATGTGATTTCAAATCCTGTAGTAGCCCTCTAAGTCTTCTTTCCAATGCCACAGTTTTGAACCAATTTGGATTCTTCAAGAAAAAGTTATGCCCAATCTCTCACAATGACCTAATTATGGACTAGTTTAGTAGAGTGAACTTGTATGGCATGCCATGTGTCACTTTATACTCCTTCAGCTCTGAAATTGATACACAGAAAACAAAATTCCATGCATTATCTGCCACATTTTACATAATTCCAATCTGATGCTCAGAGAGATATTTATGATGATTTTCCCAAGGTAACCTCTTTGAGATGAAGTTCGGGAGCCTACAAAAACCCTAACTTCCACAGATCATATCTCCGAAAATATTGTGAACCATGATCTGAAATTTTTACACGAGCTTCCTCAGAATTTAGGCTTTGTGTGATAAAAATTTCAGCTTCTGAACCTTTGCAGAAAATTTTTTTATAGTGAAAATTCCACGATGACTTGTTTCAAGTAGCAAAATCCCTACATGAGGAGGATATGAGGATCATAATTTATATAAATACTTAGGTTGAGAGGGTCTTCAACAAGTGAACATGGGAGGGATTTTAGGAGCTTAAAAATTATTAATTATTGATTGTTCAATGACCACAACCTATTATTAGTTTCATGCCACAACCCCATGTGGTTTTAGCCCAATAGCTGGGGATACTAACTTCAAACATGAATAACTGTCAAACCGTGAAGACTTACATGGTGTTAGTATGAATCTTAATCGCAAGCGTACGAAAAAGGCTCACTTTAGCCACGCATAACAAACATCCCTAACAAAAAATATGGCTGCTAATATCTTTAGATCTGTAATTAGTTGACCAAGATAAATGCTGCAAAAATATAGATCTATGCATTAAAAGACGTTTAGCACTAAATGAAAGCAAGATTTGCTCCATGCATCCAATAGACAAGAAAAAATTATTTTAAAGAATTTTTTGTATTTATGACACCTGGGAGGAGAAGATAGAAAGATGTTACTAGTCCTCCTCAATGGGATGGGTTCTTGTAAGTCCTTAGCTCTTCAGATCTAAGATCACTCTCTCTTGATGGTGTAGAAAACCCAGACAAAAAATGGAACTCAAAGGGAGCTCACAAGACAAAATGGTAGCAAAATATGAAAATGATGGTGGATCAAAGTCAGACCAAAAGTATAGATCCAGAGTGATATTTAGGTAACGAAAGGTAGTGAGTGAATGGAAAAACCCTTCTATTTATAACTAAATATCGAGTTAGTCTGGATATTGGTGCATAATTAAAATATTATTAACCAATTCTAGATCCAAATTTTATGGAATATTTTATTATATGTGTTGGAGGGAAAAAGAATTTGACTTCGGTCAAATCCCTTTATTTGTAAATAATAAATAAATAAATGATTTATTTATTATTTTAAGGATGTGGTTGAGTAATAATCAAATAAATAATGATTTATTTAATTATTTATGAATGACTTAGTCAAATTTAACAAGGAATATTATTTAAATAAGGTTCAAATAATTATTCCTAGAAAATAATAAGATGAATAATGATTTATCTAATTAATTTTCCTGTTTTGGGTTAAATATGACCAGGAATATTAATTAAACTATTGTTTAAATAATTATTCCTTGAGGAAAATCAAACAAATGTGGATTTATTTAATATTTCCTCATGAGGTTTCCTGTTTAGACCATAAAAAACTTAATAAAGGTGGTTTACTAAGTTATTTTTCATAGCGAAAGAAATTTTACTTAGGGTAAAATTGGTCTTACAAGGTGTACTTAGGTCCACCTAAAAGTAACAGGTTAGATGACCAAAAAATGGTGTAACGCATTCCCCCCCAGCGTGCGAGTGTTAGGAGATAATCGTATGACCGAAGTATGTTGTAAGAACTCAATCACTAGACACCAAAGGTGAAGTCAGAGAGAGAGAAATATAAGGTAGACTAAAGCGCTAGAGGACTAGACCTTGAGGAGGCGAGACTTACAGGTGTGACAAGTCTCTTTTATGAGTGAGTACCTATACTATAGGTGGTGGGGGAGGCATGCCTATGCCCGCCAAGACAAAGTACAAATAATAATGCGTCCAGTAAACAAGGGACTGGACAATATAGTACATGCTGGCATAGACATGAGCTAGGTAAAAGCATGATAATGAATCCCACATACATACTGTGCTTGGGATAAAAACTAAGAATTATACAATAATATATAAGTACAACCAAAGTGCCCTTGTAAACAAGAAAGGGATCTAAAAATATGAATGATACATGAAAACTAAAAGGAGTTGCAAGCAGCTATGGCCAACATCATCAAATATATGGAGCTGCATCGAAGGTTGTACTGAAGATATCATCCGGGCATGTGGGGGGCTACCTAAAGGGCCACCCCCTCATGAGGTCTGAAAACATCTCACACACACCCGGGAATCACCGATATCATCTGCTGCATCACTGAACCATCAAGTATACGGATCTCGATCATTCTATAAGGAGCTGGAGCTGAGAAAAAATCAAGTCAAAGGGCAATAGGGAGTCCCTTTGCCTAATCCGAGGCACCTAACAAGAGTGGAAGCTGGAACCAAGGTACACCGCCCTCTAGACCTGTCTTCTGGAATGAATGATCTGATGTCAACAAAAGGAGGTCCACCACAGCTGAGGCAATAAGATATCCTCAAATAAGGCATGAGAGAAAATAGTAGAGCGACTGACAAACTAACACTAGGGATGATGATGAAATGGGGGGTACTGAGTAGCGGATGGATGACTTCCCTTGTTAGAGCATAAAGGGCATGGATGACCTAGCAGCAACTGACACAATATCAAAGGGAGATAGGGGACAATAGGACTGAAGGCCATAATGTGCGACACGAGAGGGGAATCAAGCAATGAAGGATGGAGGACTATATCGAGATACAAAGGGACTCGGGATATACTCCATGGATGCGATGATGACTCAACTCGGATGCTCGAAACAAGGGTGACTCGATGATGCTCCCACACAGAAAAGGTCTAATGGGGACCATAAAAACATGAGTACATGATGGTTACTCATGACAAAAATCGACACGAGCATGGACAAGTATGGAGGCAAAGTGGTGCCCCAAGTACAAGTGTTACAAGTGAAGAAATTTGATTTTGAGGAGTGGTGAAGTGACGATTCTTAGACAAAATGTGTCCTGGTGAAGTATCAAATCACAAAAAACTAACAGATACCCATTTGAGAGCTCAGTGAGAGCTTTCTAATGGTATAAACGGTTTTTCAAACTGAGCTACGGTTTGGTCATAGCAGGCGAAATAAAAATCAGGGGTTTCTCTTTTAATAAGGCATTTTCCCTCCAAATTCACTCATTTGCACGTGGAGCTGTGGTGAATGTAGAGAGGAGAGAAGGCCCTAAATCTTGCGACGATCATAGTGGACAAACCAATTGTTGGAATCAAGATCCGTCAGTTGCAGGTAAGAGGCCTAACCATACTCTTTCAATTAAGGGAATCAAAATTTCAGTTTAGGTACCCAGAGCTCATGAACAGGCCAGGTCACACTTTTTGGGGTCTGTTCTGTGACCTGGGTAGTAGGTATTGGGCAGTAAACTGCGACCTGTCCTAGGAAATGACCTGAAAAGTGTGACCTGTCAGAGAAAGGGGGTTTCGGTGATATTTTTGGCTGATATTTGGGATTTTTTATGGTTGAGAGGCATAGGTGCCCCAAGCATTTTATGGTCATGCCAAAATATATTTAGAAAAGGGGGGATCTGTACACATTTAAATGATTTGATGTGCCATTTGTTTTTGTTATGGTTATGCAGTTTGAGAAAGGGAATGGAGGATTACCAATCTTTTGGTACTGCATACATGAAGAAAATGGACTAAGTTTCTGGGTTGGCATACATGGTGTCACTATCCCAAAGAGTGGATTTGGAGATAGTGAAATCTCCTAGAAAGCCCACAAGTTAGTCAACAACAATGTCAAAGGGACTGGGTTGTTCATGTAAGATGAAGGAATGATGAGGGGTATCATCCCTAGAGTAATCTGAAGTGACATGAGACTCTAGAGGTTCTTCTAAATATGGAATAATTATGGTACTAGAGTCGACACGACCAGATGCACTAGGATAGTTGTGGAGAATTGATTCTCCTAGCCTCTCAAATATGGGTGCCCCCTTACCCAAACATTGGGTGTCAATGTAATGGCCACAAGGTGTATGTGGTTCGACTGCATGGGTTCGATGTAAGGGGGGATTGATAAATTCAGGGGTGGTGATGGCTTCCATAGTGTCATCATCATAATAGAAGATGGGGTGACTGGAAAAAGAAAAAACACCTGACTCGGCGAAGCTACCTGACTTATCATCATGAGAAGAAAGGTTCACATGCGCATCATCATAGAGGGTGACTGAAGAACAAGTAGATGAGTGATCCACTGATGTTGAGCCCGAGGTGATTGCCGAAGGGAGGTCAGGTGAAACAAAAGGGGAAGGCCCAGGGGGGTCTTCCATCAAGGATCTCATAGATGATGACAGGTAGTGGATAGTGGCTAAAGACTTTATTATTTCGACATCAAGAGGGGGAATGTCAATAGGAGTGGATGTGCCCTCTCGTTCTACTGAAGAAAAATGCACAAACAAGGGAGTGGTAGACTCGTTACACTTGGCGTCGAATTGGTGGACCACTTCCAAAGAGGAGTGGTACTCTTCAAGGCGGGGACAAAGGTGAGTATAGTGGCCTTGGAAATCACACAAAGAAAAAGGGTGATTTGTGTGCAAAGACTTGAGTTTCGGGACTTAATCAGGTATAGTCACGTAGACCTCAGGGATATCAGACTCCAGAAACGTCTCATTGACCATGGGCATGAGGTGAGGCAACTCCAAACAGGTATGGGTGGCATGAATGAAAACATCACACAAATCACACTAGATAGTACGCTTTGGTGGCTGAGGAGGGGCAGGGTTTTTCGGGGTAGCCTTTTATTTTTATGCCCTCTTGCGAGCTTTGCCCTTTTTACCTGAAGATGTCACAATAGGAGAAGGTTCATGTTGAGGTGGCTGAGGCATTGTAGCAGCAGGAGAAGTCATAGGGACCGGTTGAACCGGGGTCAAAGAAAGATAAGGTTTAGGTTGACCAGGTGGGGTAGCGGCTGGGGGAACGATGTACCAAATGGGAATCCCTAGGGTTAGGTTAGGAAGAGATAGGGTAGCCATGACAAGTACCGAGAACACTCCAGGAGGGGGAGCTAGGAATGGTATCTGACCGGAGGGGTAATGGCTAGGCGGGATGGCTCCGAGATGGTTAAAGCCTGGAGGAACCATTCTAGGAGGGTAGAGAGGCTCATGGATACCAGCTGTAGGTGAAGGGCTAGGAGGAGGAGGTCCAATAGGCTGAATCGAAGGGCTAGGAGTAGGCTATGGAGGGTGAGGTTGCTGACTAGCTGAAGTGGGCCGCTTGAGGGAAGCTCAAGACGATTGCATAATGCAAACATTTGATGAGCTAGGATCAGAGACAGGAGGAGGAAGACTAGGGAATGTACCAAGAAAAGAGAAGTATTTATAGACTCCGGGTGAGACACTGGTCAAGGGATCGACGGTTTTCTTATTGGCCGCCGAAGATGCGATGGACTCAGGGGAGGTCTGAGACTTCGGTTCATAATATGTCAACTGGTCAATGGTGACTATATTTCCATTACGGGGAAACGAAATCTTGCGGTGAACCACAGATGGTACAATAGACATCGCATAGGTGTAGCTACAACCCAATAGAATTTTGTAATCTAAGGGGGCGTCAATGACTTCTACGTCAATGCAAACAGTCTTGCCCGCAAGAGTAATAGGACAATTATGGAACAGGCCAATGGGTTGGGAGGCATGGCCATCCCATGCTTGGAGAGTGATCATGGAAGGGGCCAACTTAGGCGATCCAAGTTGCTTCCAAACTGAAGCGGACATCACACAGGTGGATGCTCCCTCATCAATGATACAATGGGAAATGTTGGCATTCCAGATCTTGACTGGGATTTGGAAGGCGACGGAAGCAGGAAGAGGAGGATGTTTTGACCGGTCAACATAGAAGATGATAAATCGATCATTTGAAGGATCTAAAATTCCCATGGAAGATAATAGAGATTTTATTTGTGAAGGGCACGACTAGAGGAGTTCCAACATTGAGATGGCAGCAGGAGATTGCGTGAAATCATATACTATACTATACGAATGGGAAATTTTTCCAGAAGCAGCGTTTTAGTGTAATGGTCCCTTAGGGATCTTGGTATGAACCTCTGCCTTAGGCTTAGGGATTTGCAAAGGACCATTAGGTGTCGAAAGAGGTTCTGTAGAACCTGAAGAAGGGGGCTCGGGGATAGACGTAGTGGGAGGCTTGCTTTATTGATGGAACCAAGTTTGAAGGTTGATATCTACGGTTATAGGTTGGTCAGAGTTCATCATGAGAATCTGGTAGTTGGAGGTACCAGATGGAGGAGGTTGAGTGGCATCCTTTCCTTCAGGTGGTTGGGTAGCCACAAATCCTTGCTGAGGGAAAGGATTAGTAAACACAACTGACTGACTAGGCGCAAAATTGGGAGGGACGAAAGGGGAGGCTTGTTATCCTCGTAATGTTGCTTGCGTCTCCCAAGTCTACCACATATGTGATAAAAGAGGATAATAGTGAGTGTAATGACCATAAACACCACAACAAGAAAAAGGTTTATTCATGCGAACATGCCTCTCCTGCTTGGGATAAGTTCCCTATTGCTGGTTATCAGTGTTAGGTGCATTATTTTTAGGATTAGGTCTAGGATTACGGGGGGAAGATTGATTTTGAGTGCCTTTCCTCTTTATTTTGGAAGGAGGAGGATTAGTCGTGCCCTGCTGTGCATATACCTTCCCCTGAGGGGGTGGTGGCTAGTGTTGTAGGGGTTGAGAAGGAAAGGGAGGTGGTGGTGCTAATGCTTGAGGATATGGAGCACTAGGCTACAAATATGGATAATAAGGAGGTTGGGTAACATTGAGGTAAACAGGAGGTTGGGAAAAAGTGCAAGAGGTGCTGGCCCCTCCCTAAGGAAAACCATAGCCCATGGGAGGCTGAGCGTATGGGTGAGAGAGAGCTCCAACAATACTGTCAGTGGCATGAGATGCCCCCGGTGTGTTGGCACCATCGAGTCTAGGAAGATCAGGTAGAACGGTATAAACATAACCCGACTGAGTGTAGATCAGGTCATATTTTAATGCAATTTGGAGAGCGGCTTCTTCGTTTTGAGGGAAATGCAATGCGACATATTTTCCTATAGTAGGAAAAATGGATCTAAGGAACTAGTCCATGTAGACATGGTCTTCGAAGGTAGGGGCTTGAAATAGGCTCTTTCTTCTTCGCCATTCCTGTACATGATCTGATAGGTGGGTCACAGACGATTGACGGAAAGAAGTAAAAAATTCGGTACCAGTGTCACAATGGAGGGAAAGTTGGAAATAAGACAGAAAATCCAGGGCAAGAGTCGCAAAGGTGGTATGAAAGGAAGAGGCATGATCAACATACCACTTAGAAGCTTCGCCAGTGAGTGTATGTTGGAACAACCGAAGATGGACAGAGTCATCGGTAATGGAGTTAGACGAACACCACATGTGGAAAGATCAAACATGATTTGTAGGATCTTCTCAAGAAAGACCTTCAAACTTGGGGATGTTGGAAGGGAGCTTGGTCAGCATAGCAGGCCAACTAGCGTCATGGTGTATAGGGTCATTGATCAACTAGTTAAAATCGGGAAGATTGAGACCTTCCATATAGGGGAGCAAGGGCATAGCCGGGGTAGTTTCTGTTGCGGTCCCACTAGTAGTATTCCTAGCATTAGGGCTAGGGTTACCACCAGCGTTAGGTCTTGAACCAGACATGGTGAAGGTGACAGGGGGAGAATCGGGGGAAGAACCAGAAGGAGAACCTAATGAACCAAAATAGGAGTCGGAGTGCGGACTCGGTGGAGGACTAACTTGAATCCTATGTGGAGGAGTAAGTTTTCCTAGCGGAAACTGTTGATGAAGGCCAATAATTCTCTGGGATAAACACCTTGGGGGTGCAATGGTGAAGGCACAAACACGACACAAAGGGAAGAGAGACCAAAAAGGGCGAAGAGGTGTAGGATCAACTGATTACAATGTCGAAACAAGGGAAAAGAGGTGCAAGATCAATTGATGTCAATGTTAAAGTATTTTCTTGGTGGTGTTAACCAATCTCTTATTCACTTAGGGTGTGTGTGTTAAGTGTATAAATTTTAATTTTTAAACCTAGACGTTTGTAGAGAAAAAGAAAAAGTGTGATGTATAACTGTAAATAAACCTACAGATAACAGTATATGAAACTGAAATAATAGAAAATAAACAGCTAATTATGCATTAATCTAAACCCATGGAGGCAGGACTCTCAAAAATTAGTCTGTAGGTGGGAAAATATCTAGTCAAAACACACCAAAATAGCCAATAGATCTAACTTCGGGAGGGACAGAGATCTAAAGGTCAGATCCGTTGAAAATAGGTGGATACAAACAACAAAAAAATCAGAGAAAATATTGCTGTAAATGAGGTTGTGGAAGGCTATAACTGGAGGGAAGTGGAGGGGACCCTAGAGGAAAACCCAAAAAAAACTAAAAGGAGGTGTTTTGGATGGATAAATATCCAATTTGAAGTGGATCTGAAGGTAAGGTATCAGATCTGAAAAATGGCTGAACACTCTGAAATTTCAGACAACCTGCAGCAGCTAAAACTCTTCCACAAAAGGTGGAGGGTACTGAAACCTTAGGGGGCTAGGTTCCCAATTTTTTGAGCAAAATAGAACAATTACAGGTCCAAAATGGGCAGAGACAGAGGTCAGACAACCCTGAATAGAGGCCCAAGCAAACCCAGAAAAATCTCAGAAAAATTCCCGCAAAAAGTCCATGTCACATTTTCTGACTTGTTTTGTATAGAGGTCGCAAGTTTTGGCCTTTTTTCTGCTCCCTAGAGGTTCAGGTTGCAGGTTTTGGTACAAAAAGTGCAACCTACACTTTTGGCACTCTCAGGAGCAAGTTTCAGAAGAATGTGTCATCTCAGCTGCGGCAGATGCCTGTCACCTGCGCAATAGGTTCGAAAACACACGGAAGTTAGAAATTTCAATGTTTTAGGGTTTTATAGGTTAAAAACAACAATAAGAAAAGAAAAACAAGAAGCTGAAGAGAAATCCTAGGGTTTGAAGCAGTTGGATATGCAGGGATCTGAAAAACGACAGAGGTCGTAATTGTAAACCCTTGTGGAGTCGCTAGTTGTTAGTATGAATCTTAATCGCAAGCACACGAAAAAGGCTTACTTTAGCCGCGCATAACAAACAACCCTAAAAACAAAGATGACTACCAATATCTTTAGATCTGTAATTAGTTGACCAAGATAAATTCTGCAAAAATCTAGATCTATGCATTAAAAGACATTAAGCAGTAAATAAAAGCAAGAGTTGTTCCATGCATCCAATAGACAAGACAATATTATTTTAAAGAAATTTTTTTATTTATGACACCTGGGAGGAGAAAATAGAAAGATGTTACCAGTCCTCCTCAATGGGATGGGTTCTTGTAAGTCCTCAGCTCTCCAGATCTAAGATCCATCTCTCTTGATGGTGTAGAAAACCCAGACAAAAAATGTAACTCAAAGGGAGCTCACAAGAAAAAATGGTAGCAAAATATGACAATGATGGTGGATCAAAGTCAGACTAAAAGTATAGATCCAGAGTGATCTTTAGGCAACAAAAGGTAGTGAGTGAATGGAAAAACCTTTCTATTTATAACAAAATATTGAGTTAGTCTAGATATTGGTGCATAATTAAAATATTATTAACCAATTCTAGATCCAACTTTTATGGAATATTTTATTATATTTGTTGGAGGGAAAAAGAATTTGAATTGGGTCAAATCCCTTTATTTGTAAATAAAAAATAAATAAATGATTTATTTATTATTCAAAGGATGTGGTTGAGTAATAATAAAATAAATAATGATTTATTTAACTATTTATGAATGATTTAGTCAAATTTAACAAGGAATATTATTTAAATAAGGTTTAAATAATTATTTCTAGAAAATAATTAGATAAATAATAATTTATCTAATTAATTTTCTTGTTTTGGGTTAAATGTGACCAAGAATATTAATTAAAATTTTGTTTAAATAATTTTTCCTTGAGGAAAATCAAACAAATGTGGATTTATTTAATATTTCCTCATGGGGTTTCCTGTTTAGACCATAAACAACTTAATAAAGGTGGTTTACTAAGTTATTTTTCATAGCGAAAGCAATTTACTTAGGGTAAAATTGGTCTTACATGGTGTACTTAGGTCCATATAATAGTAACAGGTTAGATGACCAAAACATGGTGTAACACATGACATGCCATATATCAACGGAAACATCTCGACAAGTAGAAACCATAGAAAATATCCTTGAATTAGAATATAATAATTTCTTAGGTCAAAATTCCTATGCGAGATTGGGGTAGCCCCTAGTGCTTCTTGGGTTTAAATCAATGACAACCAATGATCAACAGATGATTCCCTTCACATAACCTACAGGGAAATTTGACTTTACCCTTTTTCCCATGGACCTTAATATTACTAAGTGATGGTTTATCACCAACATGATTTCTAGGGGATGATGACAAAGGCTGATTTGAGCTTGTGGATCACAATTATAATACCTTGGGAATACCAAGACAATCTCTAAGAAGGTGGTCACTCTTACATAACTTGCAAGGGAATTTAACTTTGCGAGGCTGATTGTAATATTTTTCCATATTAATTTCATTCATAACAATGGTTTCTTGGTTTCCCCCCTGCTTATATTGCTTCTTCTTCTTCTTCTTTGTTTCTTGGTTACTAGAATCAATAATTTCACCATGCGAGGAATAATAAAGGGATTGAGAAATAACAGGTGAATAAGGAAAAGGGTCAACTTTAGGATCAAATTGCTCAGGTGGGGGAGTGCTTGGTTGAGGATAATTTTGGACATTCGGAACCATAGGGTTCAAAAACAAGCAAATTGGAAAACCAATGGTAAATCCAAGAAGGGAAAAAATTTCCACATAAGGAGCACCAATATTTCCAAAAGGATGGAAAGGACTAGGATTCTCGTTAGAGGGGTTTCCTTGACTGGTAGAATGAGGAAATGTTCCATTAGTATCAACCTAATATCCACTAAGGAGTTGTTCCAAAGGGAGGATGTTGTTATACGGTCAATTAATTTATTTTAGAAATTAAAGACACAAATAAAACAAAGGGGTTAACTAGGCAAAAGGGTTTACCAAGTAACTGTGAACTACAATATACACCTTGGAGAACCAATAAATTAATGTACATGCAGGCAATCTCCCCGAATGCTATGTTCAATGTATCATGGTATACAAAGATACAAACTCAGTTACCTATGGTGAGGATAGAAAACTATAGGGGACTTCCAAATTATACTTGAAGGTACACAGAAGTGCAGTCTATAGTAGTACTATCTAATGCGTAACTGTTCGATGAGAGCATTTCCATATAATTATCATGAGTGGAGCACCATCCGATATGTGGAGAAAAATCCAATACACTTATGTATGTGGAACGAGATATCACCCCTGGAATGTAACACTGACAAAGAATGAAAAATCCTACATTTAAATACATGAGAACACATCTCTAGGCTAGAACTATATGTGTGTCGTTAAATTTGAAATGATCCTTAGGTTAATTGAGATGAATTTTAGAGTTGATATTGAATTATGCTTCGATTTCAAGGCTCAAAACTCGATGTCACCTGAACATACCTATGATCCAACTAATATGAAAAAACAACAATTTTAATTTCCTTTGAACAATGAAAAGAATAACTAAGCAAGGGAATAAGAAATAAATAAAAATTGCAACAAACAAGTGATGCAACAATCAATTTCTAAAAATTCATTATTCCAATCAAAATCAAAGCCCTATATTCAATGCATCGATAATTTTCTTTTCAATTCCAATTAATTTTCAAATGAGAGAAAACTAAGATGCATGTCTAATCACTGATAAAAGCAAACTTTTCAAAATGATGACTAGAACACCAATTCATTCAAGCACTTAATGACTAAAAATTTAGTTTTCTAATGACCTGATGACAAGAACAAAGGAAAATCTAAAAAAATTCTTATCAAAGGCACTCAAAACCAAACACAAACAAGATGCAAGCTTATGAGAGACCAAGACATACTCAGGGACACATGGAGGACCTATTGGAACATAGTTAATAAAAGAGAAAATCACAGAAGGAAAATTTTTACATCAAAAAAGGATCATAGCAAGTGTTGAAAGGGCTAGGGTGCACTTCAACACAGGTGCATAGAAGCCTAGGGTGCACTGCAACACACTGTCTCTAGACCACATGGTGTAATGATCAAGGAAAGCCAAGTTCCGACATAAAAAATGCAAGTAAAGCTCAATACAAGGTATTCCTAGGTATATTTAGCACTGAGTAAGACAACGAAGGTTTGAACAAGAGGTAGAACAAGCACTAAGGACAACGAAACCACCAAAGGAATACACCGTTACCTAGGAGAATCACCAATTTTTTATACAAAATATACGACTACGGACAAAATTATCTTCCCTAGACTGGGTAGCCTAGCCCAAAACAACAGAAAGACAAAGAAGCTAATATTTCCCTTGAAGTAAATAGATAATGGGATGAATCCTACCTATGATCCGTAGTATGCTTCACTCCTCTCTCGGCTTGAATGCTCCAATCCTAGCTCCAATCGATATAATTAGAACCCGCACAATCAAACAACACAAGACAACGATGTATGACATATATGTAGCAAAATCTAATAACTTCATTCAATGCATCAACGTGGAATCAAAATTCATGAAATGATAGCATCATATATAGGAAAACAAAGAACTCTTTTCATTAATAGAAATGGAGTGTTTTACAACCAAATATAGGAGTTGATCTTGTAGAAGAGCTCCTCCAAGTTAACTTGTTCCTTCTTTTCCACAAAGTGCACAACTAATCTCCCTAATGTTGAGTTGTATAGATTGGGAGGTACTCCAAGCCTTAGGGTTTAGGGTTTGGAGGACAAAGCGCCACAAGGGCATCTTGTGGGCTTGGAACCCAAGTGAGGGGTTTTGCACCCATCGTGATTTATGCCAAAACTTTGATGAAGGCATGACATGCGATGAATGAGGATGATAATACGTGTACTTTTGAAGGGCTGTTTAGGCTCAGACTACTAGGAAGCTTAGGCCACAACAAGGAGGGGTATTTTAATGCTGTTTTGGGTACAAAATGGTGTTGTTTTGGGTACAAAATGGTGTTGTTTTGGAGGGCTGTAGCCACAGGAGGAATGGTGTGCTAGGCTGCAACCTTAGCAAGAAACCAAGAGCATTTCAAGGATAGCGTCTAGGTGACAAATCCTAGATGAAGGGAGCATGGCATTGGAGACTACTCTCCAAGAAGAAACACAACTCATGAAGGTTTAAACAAGCTACTATGTGGAGGGTGTAGGGATAAACATTTTTCCCTAACCATAATTACAGGTGAAATCAGTAAGCATGATGAAAACATTTATTATGGAGGTGTATTGGGTCAAGTTTTTACCAGTATTGGATCAATTGGAGGATCTTATGTGGTGGTGAATATTTCATCTTAGGAGTAGATTACGTAGTGATGAAATTGGGACCCATAGGACTATTTTAGGGAAGCGTGTTGGCTACCTAAAGTAGCCCTCGATGAGCTATATTGAAGGATCAAGAGAAGCTGAAGGTTGGGTGAAGTTAGGTGCCAAAGGGAAACACTCTTATGGAATAAAGTGGTTGCTAGCCTAGAAAATTGGAGCTCAAGTGTTAAACAACCTAGAGAAGTAGATTGGATCAGCCCAAGTACACTCTAAATAATGACGTGCAACAATGTTAGGTGGCAACACTCTTGGAGTCTCGATGTGTAGATGCCTTTATGGATTAAGGCACTAATAGTGAGTAGTACAAAAGCGAAGGATCGACAGGATGAGATATGAAATTGTGTTTTGTTAGTCATCATTAATTTTTTGCCTTCATAGATGACTAAATGATTTCCCTAGATTTCTAGAAACAAAGTTCATGAACATTGTTAGTTCTAGAAATCTCACTGCCTTCATCATCCTTAAGATAAATTTTCACTATTTCATCATTCCATCATGTCAAGCTCTACTTACCAGTCCCAGAAAACCCATTAGGGGCTCATGTCACTCATTTTGTCTATACTTTATCACCTTTTGCCCAAATCCTTTGTTTTGTTTTGCCTAAACCCCCCATTGCTACCTAAGGCCACCAATCAAACAACTCTTTTGTGTCTCCCAAAAATACCCCAAGCATTGATGGCCTCAAAACTTTCTCTGTAGGCTCTTTAGATAAATCAAGTACATTGGATTTTGGATCTTCAATACATCAGTTTATCATAAACTCTATTTTACACTTGATGACCCCAAAATCTAAGTTTTTAATCCAAATCCAAGTCCAAGGAACCTTCCACTAGGTCACCTAGGGTTTCACAAGTCATAGGGTGGATTTGTTATCCTAAAATATATGTTTTTCCTATGTAAAGAGACTGCTTTCAAAGAAGAAAAGGGACAAGTGACTTTGTCCAAAATTGATCAAAGGGTCATTCAAGAAAGGCCTCCTTGGCCTAGTGCAAAAATTTTGCAAGGGACAACTGCCCTTGCTCACATTACTGCAAAAATATCAAGATAGCCATCAACCTAGAAAAGAGGTAAGGTAATAGGGCCAAAATCACTCCTTTTCTCCTCAGATTTGCCCCAGGTTTCTGCATAAATTTGAAAATTTTGGTGGTCACTCTTCCTTGCCCTCCAAGTGTTTTCTTTGCACCCATAATCAAAGGAGAGTATAAAAAACCTGAATTGGATAAACCCTAATCTTCATGGCAATCAAACATTTAACCCTCTAGGGCAAGAATTACCAATTGGAAAGTAGTCATTAGCATGAATACACTCAATGCAAGCTAAGCCTCCTTATAAAATTTGAAAGCGTTCCTTGACTTCTTCCTTTTTGCCTCCATTTGTTAAAGTTTTCCCTCACCATCACTCATTTTCCTCCCTAGACCTAAAAGCTCTCACCAAAGTAAAAAACCATTTTGTTTAAAGACACAATTAGTCACCATGTTCGGAGAAGAGATCAGTACCAGTAGTGATGAAGGCTACAGGCCTACCAAGCCAAAACACAGGGGAGGAAGGACTAATAGGTTTGAGCTCTTGGATACAATTCAAATTACCTCTTCTCCCATGATTCTTCAACTACCATGAGCTCTTCCTCAAACCTAGCTATCAACAGGGCTGCAATAATTTTTCCCCTTTTCCCACCTACTAGAGAGATATGCCCCGCTGATGAGGTAGATCATCAAGTACTTCACTTGTGAGGGAAGGTACTCCAGGCTTTATTCATATCACATAAGGCTGCTAATGCACTTCACCAGGGTTAAATTGCTAAACCTACCATACTATCTCTATCGGATAATTGAAAAAATGGCTTCAGTGGTCAAGAAAAGGAGTTATTCCCACCAAATGCAAAGCATTTTTCACCACTCCTTGGTTAAGATGATTTTTTTGCACTAGCTAGAGCAGTAGGGAATCCCTTGGGAATTTTTCTTTTCACATGATATATTTGCAAATCCCCATGCCTTCATTCAACAAAATTTTCCTTCCACTTCACACTCACTTACCTCCACTCCTCCATCACCTCCACCTATGCCTTCTCCGCAAGGAAACTTACCTCCTTCTTCTTCTCTTGATACATCAAATGAAGATGATGAAAGTGATAGTGAGGAAAAAGCAGATGACAGTGGAGATGAAGAAAGTAGTAGGGAAGATATAGAGTTTAATAAAGAAGAGCAGGAGGATGATGATGACAAGGAAGAGGGAGATGAACATGGCAGTCATGAAGACAAAGATAGTGACTGATAAGAGGGAGGCAGTGATGATAAAAATACAAATGAATCACTTCCAAGTATAGAAAAGGGCGGTGCTAATGAACAAGATGAGGAACTAGAAGATTGTGAAGACAATGATGAGGGTGATAGTCAACAAGAGAGTGAACATGATAGTCAAGAGAAAAATGTGCATAAGCATGAAAATGAGCCTAGTCATAGTGAAAACAGTGAAAATATGTATGAAGATAATGAACATGATGAAGCAGAAGATGTGATGAGGAAATAGAAGATCAAGAACAAGAAAAAAATGAAGCTGAAAAGAAGTTTGAAGAGGCAGGCAGTGACTAAGGAAATGACACTGATAGGACAGTCAGTGAGAAAATAGACAATAAAAGTAATAGTCATGACAGTCATGACATATGTCATGACTGTCATAACACAGTTCAACCTTCTAATGATGAACATGGCCAAAGTGAAGCAAATACAGAGGTTGATGATCAAATCCAAGACCAAGGTAACAAAACTGAAGAAAACAAGGAGGGTGATAATGATGAGAATGTTGAAGGGAGCAGTGAGGCTCACATCTCTCCCAGTGCATAAGATGATGATGTACAAAGTGATGGGAGACCTAACAATGAGGGTGAGATGGAAGAGGAGGCTACACACAACAGTCCAAAAGGTGAGAAAGAAGGCTTTCCAACAGATGATAACATTCATGACAAGGACCCTAGAGTAAAAATCATTAGAAATTTTTATTTTTCATACCACAGGGGGAAGAGGGATGTGTTTACTGCCTCAAAAAGGCAATGGGCCATCTCTTCTCTAGCTATCAAACCACTGGAAAAAGGTAAGGTAAAAATGGATGAAAATGTTGAGGATCAACATGATGAAGAAAGAGAATTTGAACTTATACATATTGATAGTGAGGGAGAAGATAAAATCTCCAGGTCGCTCCTCCAAAGTAAGAATGCCCAAATAAGAGATATTTAGGCAGATTTGGATAGAGCCACGTGCAAATATGATGTCTTATATTGGGAGAACCGACAAAGGAGTGCACACATGGAAATTTATGAGGTAAGGGCACTAAGGGCCCAGAGACAAGCCATAAAGGTAGAGGTGAAACTAGAATAATACAAGAAGACTCATCCAGAGAGAGAAGAAGAAGAAGAAGAAGAAAAACCTAGAAGGAGGCCAAGGACCATTGGGCTGAGAAAAGCCTTGGCCAAAGAGAGGGAAGAAGAATTTGCCCTAGCTGAGAAAATTCATATCAGTGAGCTACTTGACAGAGACATAGAGTTTGATAGGGGGCCTTGGCTTGAGAGGGAAAATATGCATTTAAAAGATAAATTGGAGAAGGCAAAAAAGGCCTTTGAGCTCCAAAGGAAAATGACTAAACACTATGCCCTCGGAAATCAAATTGCTAGGGCAAAGCTCAAGAAGGCATTGCCTGAAAATAAAACATCAAAGAAGGAAAAAAGCCATGATAGCTTTGTAGTTTTTGCTGAGGCTTCTCAAAAGGTGTCCAAGATATCTTGAGGGACCTCTCCACAAATTTTGAGCAAAATTGAACAAAATTTTGTCTTTTTGAAATTTTGAGGCCTCTGTGTGCAACTCCCTTGGAATTGCACACAACTCTCATGCATCCTTAGCTTGAAAAATTGAAATTTTTGGATTCCTCTCATCATCATTAGTCTTCTCACAAAATTTCAGATCATTTGGAGCAGTTTTGACCCCCCAAAAGGTAAAAAAACACCAAAATTTTGACCATTCTGCCTCATTTTCAGGCAAGGTGCTGCGCACATAGTAGTGTCGGGAGAATGGGTTTTTGGATAGGAAAATAGCATTCATTCAGGAAAAATCAAGTATTTCTGTAATTAGACTCATCAGGCTTTCCAACGAGCCATCATAGAGTGAAATCTGGCATCGGGAAGTAGTCCAAAAATTAGTCACAAAATACACTATTTTTTGCTGAAGTGGTGCTGCACACAGAGACTGTCTAAGTGTGTTTTAGACCAAAAGTCAACAAAACACACTCATTTATTGCAAATTGATATTTTGAGTTTTTTAAGGCAAAACACTCTAGAATTAGGTGCAAATAGTTATTTTGGCATTTATTTCTTAGGATGTTATGTTCCTTGGGCCTTGCATGGTCTCTTGGCCATAAATGGAATTTATGGTTGAATTTGACATTTTCCTACCATATTTAGGGTTTTAGTCCTCCTTTTCTCCATAAATAGAGCATGAGGCCCCCATGTATTTTGTTGGCTTTTGATGGACTTGGAGAGAAATACATGGTTTCTATGAGCTTGGAGAAGAAATTGGTTTTGTGAAGTTGATGAATGGCTTGCTTGGATTGATGATGGAGAAGCTTGTTTGCACGATTCCTTAGCTTGGTGAATGGTTATGTTTTCTTAATTTTTTTATGTTTTCTTGTTATCACTATGTTTCATCCTTCTTGGTTCCTATAAATAAAAAAAGTATAGGTTGAGACATGCTCTTTGAGGCACCTCAGTCCTCCTGTTTGTTATAGCCTTGATGTTTTCCTCTCTTTGGTCATCTTAACGAATTCTTGATTTCTCCTTAGGTCCACCTAAACTTGTTTTGTTTCATATATGGATTAGTATGCTATTTTACAAGTATGGTTCAAGATATGCCCTACTTACTTGAAGCTATCCAAACTTTGTCTTGAAACCTCTCTTTGTAATACTGTTGGCTAGGTTAAGTCAAAGAGGTCTCGTTCGATCTTGCCCTTTGGCCATGTCTACCAACTTGTTTCAGAGTTATTTATAGCTTTATATATGATGTTCAGGAGTTCTCTTTCCATATATTGAGCTATTTGTGTTATCTTATATGTTTTCCCAAATTCTGAAAGTGAATTTACTAAAGTTAGAAGCTCTTATGCTTTCTATGTTTCATTGGAATGTTTATCTTGGATATTTATCAGTTTAAGTATTGTTCATTGAGCTTAATGGTTTTCCCTACCTAATGAGTTATAGATTTTAACTATTTGTATTTAAGACCTCCTGGTTTTTCCCAAATTTGATGTTCACTCCACCTCAAACATTACCTTAAGGATCCATTAACCTTGCTAGATTGGCCCTGCAACACACTATGATTCATCATTGAGACACTCATGAATTTCAATGACTCCATAGCCCATTGGCTTTGACAAACTCTCACTTCACCTATTCCACTTGACCATCTTACCCAACCAAAACAATCAACAAACCCTACACTTAACAACTAGCCTAAAATCAAAACCCTAAATAAAAAAGAACACATTCTTTGCACACAATATAGATATCCCTCTATGAGTCCAGGAAGGCTAGGTCCTCGGACTCCAAATACTGGTTCCATGTTACCCTGTCATTTGGTCTACCAATCTGCCAAATCATGGGACCCTAACATTCTGGCGATCAGGGTGGGACCTTCTGAGTCAGTGACAAACTTAGTATCCCTTAGGACTTCAGAAAACTTTGTTAAATCATAGAGAACTCAACTGATAGCCAAGAGTAGAATCTGTTTGTTTCAACATCTTAGAAAAATGATGATTCAGTCATAGGACACTCTTACAAACCTTAAAAATACAAAAAGAAAACTCAAATAACCCAAAAACACCCTTAGATTGGTTTCTTGTTAGTTATTGGTGGTGGAGCATAAACATACATTCTTAAAACAACAAAAAATATCCACCTGGTGACTCCACTAGCCCCTAGTAGGCCTATTACTTCGTTAACACTCATTTGAATTCCTAAATTTGTTTCAAACCAACTCTAAGAATTTTATGAACCCACTTATATACTGTAATAGTTTACCAAGCATTAAGAGAGGCCAGCCTTCAGAAAACAGTACTAAAACTTTCAGCCTCTGTGAATTTTGAAATTTGAAATCTGGCTTCATAAAGGATTAGTACCCGATCTCATTCGGACCCAAAAGCTCCCAACATAGTTGATGACCGAGAGAATATTTTGTGGCAAACTTATAGATCTGGAAACTTAACCACTGTTAGGACCATCCATAGAGTGAGCTTTGTACCTGAACATCTTACAACTTTGCAATATCCCCAGTTTGACTTGCACCATACAAGGAACCTATTTAGAAACAAGTCTCAAAATAATATCGACCAAACTGACCTTGAATCCTTAGATTTGCAGTAGAGTTCTAGTAGAGAAGCCTCTCCTTCCACACCACCTAACTTTTAGCTTCTCCATCACTTCAAATCTTTCCATACCAAATCTAATCAAAATAAGTTTGTTGGTACAAGTACTTCCACCACACCCATCCATACCAGCACTGTGAAAACTACTCCACTTCATCATACACCTCCTTTCACAAACCCTCCTCTTGTAAATCCTCCATTAGCTCCCATCATGGCAGCCTAGTATGCCCCCTTGGTTTTTCCTCAACCCCTAGCTCCCTTGCCAAACGAATTTTAGTCCAAGATCCCTCATTTCATAGGGGCTAAATCCATCACTGCCCAAAAACATGTAGATAGAATCAATGATGCTTTTGATTACATGGAGATAGAAGAAGAAACCATTAAGATGAGGATCTTTGCACAAAGTTTAGGATGAGAGGCAAAAAAATGGTTTAAATCATTAACTCCTAATTCAATACATGATCTCCCTTCCCTTTACCAAAATTTCATAAACAAGTGGGAAATCAAGAAAAATCCCCTCCAAATCTTGTCTGAATACAACAATATTAAAAGGAATGTAGGGGAAAGTGTGCAAGACTATTGCACCAGGTTTAACAGTGTATACAATGCCCTCCCACCTCACATGAAACCTCCACAAGGCCTAGCACTAGTGAAATTTCCTGAAGGCTTTGATCCAGACATGACATTCCAATTAAGAGAAAGAGACCCTGAAACCTTAGAAGAAATGAAAAAAGTAGCTATTAGTGCAAGAGGTAAACTTAATTGAAAAAAGAGCTAGGTTGAGATCGGAAAAGAGAGTGACCTACAAAGATGAAACCATGCCCTCAACCTTCTCATCTGACTCTAAAATAGACAACCTAATGAGAACTGTCGAGAGAATGATAGAAAGGAAATTTGAATGAAATAACACCTCCTAGGGAAAACCAAGCTAATTCCCCCAAAAAATAGAGCCCAGAACTTCAGAAGAGACACTCCTCAAATCAAACCAAGGGAAAGTGACTAACAAATCAGACCTCCCTTTCAACAAAACTGTGTAGATGAAGAAGAAGGAGAAATTATAGAACCTGAAGAAAGCCATATTAACCTAATAGGTTCTGATAATGAAGATGTTTTTTTTCTCACCGAAGAAGAACAAGGTTTCTTTTCCTCAGATCAAACTAACACAAACTATGAGGATTCTGAAGACTACCGCTTGGGGTTTGAAAATTCCATCATGGAAGTACATAGGCAATATGACCTTAGGAGCAAAAAGTACCTAGATTCTACCAAGAAAGACCAAATAGACACTGCTATTCAGAAAGTACCTGAAAACACCCCAAAGAAAACAACAGAGAATGTCAACACCGTGGTTAAGAAAGCTGAAAAAAATAAAGGAAAAATCAGCCAACCAAACAATGACCCTAGCTGTCCTAGTACCTCCACCAGTGACCCTGAGAAAACCATTTTGACTAAAGCTCTAAATCAGGATCTGAAAATTAAAAATGAGGAAAGGATCATGGCTAATAGAATTGATGTAAGTATGTCTAAATCAGAAGTCCCTTTTAGTTTTGAGGGGGAAATTTCCAAAATCAATATAATGATGCCCCTCACTAAACTGGTTACTCAACAAGTGTATAGCTCTCAGATTTTGAAGGTACTAAACATAGGAAATGATGCTGACACTTTACACTTGGCTGATGACACACCTGAGTTGTTGTTTGGACCGAAAATAGAAGGAAAATATCAAGAAGGAGTCATTCCCCATTTCTATATTAGCCTAAACATACATGAAAAAATCTTACATAATGCCATGTTGGATTCTGACGCCTCCCACAATCTCATGCCAAAATTTGTGATGGATAGATTAGGTCTAGAAATAACTAAACCTTACAAAGACCTGTACTCTTTCGATTCAAGTAGGGTCAAGTTTTTGGGCTTGATCAAGGATCTTTGTTGCAACTTGGCACAAGTTCCTGCTAAGAATTTGGTCATGGACATAGTAGTGGCCGATATTCCTCCAAAGTATGGCATGCTTCTATCCAGATCTTGGGGAGCCAAGATTCAGGGGAACCTTTAACTAGATATGTCCTATGCTACCATCCCTATTTTCAATCAAACGAGAATATTATACTAGGAGTCACATATGAAATATATGGTTAGCAATCAAGACAGGCCAGACAATACACCTTTTTATTCTATTAATTCAGATCTTGATTCTTTCATCTTATATAATGAGGAAGACATTGATAAGCATGTATATGAAGTTGAAACACATCAAGATATATTACAACAGCCAAACCAGTCTCTACATGAAGACCTAAACATTTAGAACTATAGTAGCCTTGAACAAAAAAATAATGATGAAACTAAACTTGATTTTCTGCAAACTAAAAATGAAACCTCAAAACAAATAGTCAATTTAGAATGTGAAACAAGTTTCTCAAAGGCATGAAAAATCTCAGAAACACAACTATTACCTTTTACCAATCCCAAAGTACTAAAATTCCCTCACAAAATGATAATCTTGGGGAATCTGAATCAAAGGAGTCTTATGTTTTTATCTTACCTAGACAACTCATTATCAGAAATTTTTGTCCCTCCAGAAAAGTTGTTGACTCTCAAAAATGTTGCTATGAATCCTAAAAGGATGTCTGTTGAAACTGATATAGAGGAATACAATGGAGGCAGCCTAAGAAGGCCCAAAGTGATTAAGTTATCCAAAATCTTATCATTACACACAAAACTGAAATACATAAAGTTGTGCAAGAAGTTTCAGGATGCTCTTGTGTATAGGAGTAAAAGATCAAAGCTTGATGACATAGACATTTTTCAAAAGGGGCATTTTTCCGAGAAGAACTATGAAACCCTTGGGCAACTTGTGTCACTAATAAAGAAAGCCAAAGGTTACAAAATCTGTATGGACTTTAGACACTTCGGCAAAGCCTCCATGGAGTTCAAATACCCTTTTCCCATGATAAATCATCCTATGCCAAGGATAGGAATTTCTAACAAGATGACATTGATTGGTAGTGTTTCAGATAACCATGAGATGATACCACTTCAGATTATTCAACACAAAGACATTTTCAAAATTCCTTGGAATAGCTACATGTTTGACCAAAATTTTCCTGGAACAAGGAATGCTGAAGACACCTTCCAAGGGGCCATGACACTTGTTTTCAACTTCTTCACCATGATGTACATTGATGACATCCTCATCTGTTTGGGGGTTAATGAAGAATGATTTCTTCACCTAAACAGTTTCTTCCACAGAGACAAGTTTTCGAAGCAAAACTCAAGGAAGAAATATAAAGGAAAACTTGGCTTGTTTGAAACTTTTTGGCAGAAAAATTGTACCATGCCTTCAAAAACAGACAGCCATGTTCCTTATCTACAAGAGCTGAATGAAAAAGGGTTGGTAGATGATCCTGCGGATGACAAGGTGATCAAATACCATGGCCATTTAGAGTCTTAGTTAGAATTTCTCACTCATTGTACATACCATGATTTAAAGAAAGGTTATAAAGAGAAAAAACACAAAAAACAAAAAAAAATTGAAAAGAGGGAAGATTTGAAAAGAGGTAAAGCCCCATACCCAAAAAATAGAACTACTGAAAGTGTGTAAGCCTAAATACCACTACTAATGAAAAAAGAAGTCTTGTTTCAGTCATCTAGCATAATCATGGCTGAAACATGTTTTAAATTAATTGTTGACAAGTTAGTAAATGATAGTTGGTCAAAATTATTCAAACTTGACTTGTCAAAAGATATATTAGGGAAGAAAGATACTGGTTCCACATGCTTAAAACAAAACCAAGGAGAAAAATGGGGATGAATAGCCAACAATGTATCATAACCCTGATGTTTCTAGTCTTATTTTGTACAAAAATAACATTTGTGTGCAGCTTGTTCTTATGCCACAAACCCATGGTAAGTCAAAATGTCTAATCCTGATTTATACCATGCTTTCAATTTCATGTTTTTAGTTTAGTGAATGAATCCTATCAAACAGTTTAACCTTGACAGTTGAATAGTCTAGGTAGAGAATCAAAGGATTTCATTAGCATAATCTGAACTCTTGGAAGAAATAAGATAGAAGTAGATAGTTTTTTTTGCTTTCAAAAGAAAAAATGTCAAGGGTTGGCTAGTCCAAATGCACCCAAAGAAGAAAAAATGTTAAGCAAGTAGGTTGGGTAGGTAGAGATGAAGTTGAGCTAATAATATCTTTCAAATTATTGAGATCATAGCTTCAAGCAAGCATCAACAAGTGAAAAGAGGTAAAAATTGGCCCAATAGGATGAGGCATTGGTCTCCATAAAGATAGAGATCTGAAGTTCTGGACACCTTCTGAAAAGGAGCTGCCCTCCCCAAGTGGAGCCACTGTCAGTTATCAGTAATTTTTTTCCTTCATAGATGACTAAATGATTTACCTAGATTTCTAGAAACAAATTTCATGAACATTGTTTGTTCTAGAAATATCACTGCCTTCATCATCCTTAAGATAAATTTTCACTATTTCATCATTCCGTCATGTCAAGCTCTGCTTACCAGTCCAAGAAAACCCATTAGGGGATCATGTCACTCATTTTGTCTATATTTTCTCTACTTTGGCCCAAATGCTCTGTTTTGTTTTTCCTAAACCCCTCCACTGCTACCTAAGGCCACCAATTAAACATCTCTATTGTGTCTCCCAAAAATACCCCAAGCATTGATGGTCTCAAAATTGTCTCTGTAGGCTATTTAGATAAATCAAGTACATTGGATTTTGGATCTTCAATACATCAATTTATCATAAACTCTGTTTTACACTTGATGACCCAAAAATCTATTATTTTAGTCCAAAGCCAAGTCCAAGGAACCTTCCACTAGGTCACCTAGGGTTTCACAAGTCATAGGGTGGATTTGGTATCCTAAAATATTTGTTTTTGCTATGTAAAGAGACTTCATTCAAAGAAGAAAAGGGACAAGTGACTTTGTCCAAAACTGATCAAAGGTTCATTCAAGAAAGGCCTCCTTGGCCTAGTGCACAAATTTTGCAAGGGATAGCTGCCCTTGCTCACATTACTGCAAAAATATCTAGATGGCCATCAAACTAGAAAATAGGTAAGGTAATAGGGTGAAAACACCACTGAAGGCATCGACAACAAAAAAGGAGGCAGCAAGGCCTGTGTTTGAAGAAAATCAGGGTTTGTAATTGATTTGGAAAAACAAGTGAACTGGTACAAGGAATAAGTACAAGGGATACAAAAAAAAAGGTCACCTCAAGTCCATCTAGTGCACATTGAATATTTTTAGAAATAATTAATGATTGTAGAGAATTTTTAGAGAACTTAGAAGACAACACTATTTAATTTTTTCCAATAGCCCTAAAACCTAGGAGTTTTGGAAGAATGACAAACTGGTCAAAAAATGATGATAAAGCCTCCTTCATAATAGAAGATGGCATTCAAAGGGTTTCAAGCTGACCTCTAATAGTTTGAAAAATAAGAAATGATTCCACCTCACCAAAAGGACAAATGACAAAGAGTATCAATGCAAGGACCTGAGTTTTCAAATACAGTTAGAAGATTTCAAAGTGGTCAAAAGGGAGGCAAGCATGAGATGAAAAGACTTAGGAGGAACTAGAGATATATCACTGTCAACATGGTCAAAGAAACAAACATGAAATTAGTCTAAAAAAAGTAGAGAAGCCTTCAACAAGGGTTTCCTTATCAAAAGTATATTCTACAAAAGATAGTTAGCCATGAATGACACTTCTGCAGGATTGTCAAAGATGGATACCTATAGGAAGATTGATAAGGTCAAACAAACATAATTTTTACCACAATGGTGGCACATATGAAGACTGAAGGAACTGTTGATGCCAACTGCTAGGGTTTTCACATCATAAATTTTTTCACTACTTCACAGTGAAAACATGACAGAATGTCAGTTAAAGGAAGGTCAAAATTCTTCTCTTCAGTCTCATCCACCAAGAAATCAAAGGCATAAAAGATACAGGATTGGAGACCCCAAGGTGAAGGTGCCAAAATGATCACAATTTTTCTGTTTCCAAGCCTTGAAATTCATGAAAAGGATAAAGTGGAGAAGACCTTCAAAGAGCACTAATGTCACTGTCTGTCTTTTTCCTCAAAACTTTGTCAAAATACCTTTTTCTTTTTAAATAACTGGTTCATGTTTCAAAATGTGGGCAAGAGGCACAGTTTGAGCTTGTTAAAGAGTTTTTAAATCCAAGAGAAACACCAAGATGCTCCAGCCAAGGAAAAAACCATTTTTTCTTATAATTCTACCACCTATGGGACAAAAAAACCAAAAATTCATTGAAAAATAAGAAGGGAAACAAACATTAGAAAAGTGGGTTTGATTCTAAAATTATTTTTCAAAAAGAAGTATAAGGGTCTTCTTTCCCTCTTACCACCTCATTTTTGTCTTTGCAGGAGAGAAGGAGAGCTATTGAATCATTTTTAGGGTTTTTTCTGCAAAACTGGTTGAAGTTCCAGGTGCTGCACACAGATGAAGGTGCTATGCAAAGTGCCTTCGGTAATGTGCATAGAGGAGGAAGATATAGTGCTAAAAGGCACTGTGCTATGCACCAAAGGGCTAGTGCTATGCACAAGCAGTGGCGCTGTGCACACGCCCAGTTCGGAGCCCGACTTGCCCACCATTCAATGACGCTGCACACAAGGAAGGCCCGACAACTCGCCTGAGAAGCCCATAGCCTCCCCAACGCTGCACATAGGCATTCCAACAACTCGACCTAACCTGGTGCTGCACAGGGAAGGCATGACTAAATGGCCAGTCAGGTGGCACTGCGCACAGAGGAGATTTGGCCAAACTTGCCAAAAAGTGGCCAAAATCACTCCTTTTCTCCTCAGATTTGCCCTAGGTTTCTGCATAAATTTTAAAAGGTTGGTGGTAACTCTTCCTTACCATCCAAGTGTTTTATTTTCACTCATAATCAAAGGATCGTATAAAAAACCTAAATTGGCTAAACCTAAACCTTCATGGCAATCAAACATTTAACCCTCTAGGGCAAGAATTACCAATTGAAAAGTGGTCATTAGCATGAATACACTCAATGCAAGCTAAGCCTCCTTCTAAAATCTGAAAGCATTCCTTGAATTCTTCGTTTTTGCCTCCATTTTTAAAAGTTTGCCCTCACCATCACTCATTTTTCCTCCCTAGATCTAAAAGCTCTCACTAAGCTAAAAAACCATTTTGTTTAAAGACACAATCAGTCACCATGTCCAGAGAAGAGATTAGTACCAGTAGTGATGAAGGCCAAAGGACGACCAAGCCAAAACACAAGGGAAGAAGAACTAATAGGTTTGAGCCCTTGGATATAATTCAAATTACCTCTTCTCCCATGATCCTTGCATGGTTTCAAGATGTTGGATGCAATCAGTTCTGTGAGAGGGTTAAACAGGTCCAAAGCCACTCAGATTTGACTAGGTTGTTCATCCTCAGCCTAAAAAACCACCAGGTCAACCTAGTAGGAGTAAAATTTGAGTTATCATCCAAATCCATTGCTAAAGCTATAGGGATACTAGATGTGGGTGAGAGATGGTTCAAGTAGAAAAAATTGGCCTTAAGCTACTATGAGCCCTTCCTCAAACCTAGCTATCAACAGGGCTGCAAATTTTTTTTCCCCTTCTCCCACCTACTAGAGAGAGATGCCCCACTGATGAGGCAGATCATCAAGTACTTCACTAGTGAGGGGGGTACTCTAGGCTTTATTCATATCACATAAGGCTGCTAATGCACTTCAGGAGGGTTAAAATGCTAAACCTACCATACTATCTCTATTGGAGCATTGACAAAATGGTTTCAGTGTTCAAGAAAAGGAGTTATGCCCACTAAATGCAAAGCCTTTTTCACCACTCCTTAGTTAAGATGACTTTTTTGCACCAGCTAGAGCAATATGGATTCCCTTGGGAAGTTTTCATTTCACATGATATATTTGAAAATCCCTAAGCCTTCATTCAACAAAATTTTCCTTCCACTTCACACTCACCTACCTCCACTCCTCCATCACCTCCACCTATGACTTCTCCACAAGGAAACTTAACTCCTTCTTCTTCTCTTGATACATCAAATGAAGATGATGACAGTGATAGTGAGGAAAAGGCAGATGACAGTGGAGATGAAGAAAGCAGTAGGGTAGATATAAAGTTTAATAAAGAATATCAGGAGGATGATGATGACAAGGAAGAGGGAGATGAACATGGCAGTCATGAAGACAAAGATAGTGACAGATCAGAGGGAGGCAGTGATGATAAAAATACAAATACAAATGAATCACTCCCAAGTACAAAAAAGGGTGGTGCTGATGAACAAGATGAGGACCTAGAAGATAATGAAGACAATGATGAGGGTGACAGTCAACAAGAAAGTGAACATGATAGTCAAGAGAAAAATGTGCATAAGCATGACAATGAGCCTAGTCACAGTGAAAACAGTGACAATATGGACGAAGATAATGAACATGAAGAAACATAAGATGATGATGAGGAAATAGAAGATCAAGAAAAAGGAAATGATGAAGCTGAAACAGAGTTTGAGAGGTGGGAACTAACCAAGGAAATGACATTGATAGGACAGTCAGTGAGAAAACAGACAACAAAAGTAATAGTCATGAAAATCATGATAGCTGTCATGACTTTCATAAAATAGATCAACCTTCTAATGATGAACATGGACAAAGTGAAGCAGATACAGAGGTTGATGATCATATCCAAGACTAAGGTAACATCACTAAAGACAGCAAGGAGGGTGATAATGATGATAATGTTGAAGGCAGCAGTGAGGCTCACGACTCTACCAATGAACAAGATGATGATGTACAAGTGATGGGAGACCTAGCAATGAGGGTGAGATGGAAGAGGAGGCTACACACAACAGTCCAAAAGGTGAGAAAGAAGGCTTTCCAACAGATGATAACATTTATGAAAAGCACAATAGAGTAGAAATCATTAGACCTTTCGATTTTTCATACCATAGGGGGAAAAGGGATGTGTTTTCTGCCTCAAAAAGGAAAGGGGCCATCTCTTATCCAACTATCAAACCATTGGACAAAGGTAAGGAAAAAATGGATGAAAATGTTGAGGATCAAAATAATGAAGAAAGAGAATTTGAACTTATACATATTGATAGTGAGGAAGAAGAGAAAATATCGAGGTCGCTCCTCTAAAGTAAGAATTCAAAAATAAGAGATCTTCAGGCAGAGTTGGATAGAGCCAATTACAAATATGATGTCTTAGATTGGGAGAACCAACAAAGGAGTGCACACATGGAAATTTATGAGGTAAGGGCACTCAGGTCCCAGAGACAAGCCATAAAGGCAAAGGTGCAATTAGAATAATACAAGAAGACTCATCTAGTGAGTGAAGAAGAAGAAGAAGAACAACCTAGAAGGATTCCAAGGACCATTGGGCTGAGAAAAGCCTTTTCCAAAGAGAGGGAAGAAGAATCTACCCTAGCTAAGCAAATTCTTATCAGTGAGATACTTGACAGAGACATAGATTTTTGCTAGGGAGCCTTGGCTTGAGAGGGCCAATATGCATTTAGAAGATAAAATGGAGAAGGAAAACAAGGCCCTTGAGCTCCAAAGGAAAATGACTAAACATTATGCCCTCAGAAATCAAATTGCTAGGGCAAAGCTCAAGAAGGCATTACTTGAAAATAAAACACTAAAGAAGGCAAAAAGGCATGATAGCCTTGGAGTTTTGGCTGAGGCTTCTCAACAGGTGTCCAAGACCTCTTGAGGGACCACTCCACAAATTTTGAGCAAAATTGAACAAAATTTTGACTTTTTGAAATTTTGAGGCCTAAGTGCGCAACACCCTTGGCACTGTGCACAAATATAATGCATCCTTAGCTTTAAAAATTGACATTTTTGGATTCCTCTCATCATCAGTAGTCTGCTCACAAAATTTTAGATCATTTGGAGTAGTTTTGACCCCTGAAAAGGTCAAAAAACACCAAATTTTTTACCATTCTGCCTCATTTTTAGGCAAGGTGCTGCGCACAGAGCAGTGTTGGGAGAATGGGTTTTTTGTAAAGTCCCTTTTTAGGAATTTCTGCAATCTGGTCCTCAAGAACACTGTATAAGGAATTCAATGCAAAAATAAGCTGAACTGGGACTTGGATCCCCTTGTTTACTCTTCATACATGACTATCCCAGAAGATTAACTCAAAGAAATAAGCCTAGAGGGGTTATACAGATCCCCCCAAACTAGGTCCCTCAAAGAATGCTCAAATGGAGAGCTACAACAATATATGAACTTCTACAAGCAGCAGCAGTGAAATATCAATACATATGGAGTGAGAAGAGTGCATAGCCTTATATTATGTGCAACAACAAATAGATATACAAGAACTTGAGGAAATACCTCTCAAGTTAGGCCAAATCAACCTCAAGACAAATGTACATGCAACAATGAAATTACACAGCTACACAACCCAGCAACAAGATATGACTGCATAGTCTACAGTAAGAAATGACTTCAGACTGATATAAATACAAATATATAGCAATTAAAGGTTCAAATAAAGTGGGGGAGAAAGATCTCAACCCCAGAAAACAATACTACCAAAATCCTCCAAGGGATTGGCCAAAATACACTAAGTGGAAAAATGCCAGAGTTGGTGGGTAGCAGTAGCAACTCAAATACAATACAAAAATGGAGAAGGATGGAAATGCAGCAAGTGATATAGAAAACCCCCTCCCAGGATCTCCAAAGTGGAAGGTTGCTCACTTCACTGAAGATTACACCCTCCAATCCACAATGTGAATCCCTCCTATAAGAGCCCACTGAAAATAACGCAGTATGAGGAAGATACAACACTGGGGATGAGTTGAAATGTATGTCCCAATGCCAAAATATGCAAATAATCTTCGAAATATTCATCACTGGTCTCCCAGAGAAATAATGAGCTCCTCCTCTGCAAAACTAGCTTCGGAAAAGGGTGAAGATGAATTCCTCACTGCAACCCCAACAACTCAACGTTTTTGCCAAGCTGGAAAATGTTGTAGCTAAATATGGTAACCTTGGCCTCAAGCCTGGCTTTGAGGAGAATGAAGAACAGGTTCTCCCAAGCTTCCCAATGAAGGAGAGGAAACTTCTAAACATAAATCTCCCTTGTGCTAAGCAGCACAAGCTATCTCAGTTGAACAACTGAAGAGAGCAAAATCAAAATCTTCAATATAATGAGCAATGGATCTCCTTTCCCCTTTTATAGAAAGAGAAGGCTTCCTTGTCATGGAACCCACCCATTAGGGTTTCTCTCATCCAATAATATCTCTCCTATGGAAACTGTGTTGTCCCACTAGGTGACTCACTCCCTCCATGCAGCGTTGTTTGACTTGGTCAAACTGGACCTAGCCTTCTTATATTTTCCCCTTTTTACACTAGGAGATGAACAATAAGCCACTTAAGTGACCCATTTGCACATTTGGAGTGTTTATTATGCTTCTTCATGGGCCCCCTTACCCATTTTATTCTATTTATAAATAGGAAAGAAAAATTAATGTTCCAATTAACTTAATGAAAAATTTGGAACATTACAGTCCTCCCCTCCCAAAGATTTCTTGTCCTCAATCAAGTGAAAGGGTAGACTGATCCTTCTTCTCCTCTGCTGCAGCACCCATGTATGATGATCCCCTTCCAAGAAATAGGATGCTATCTCATCAATACAACTCTCACATTTCTTCTCCTCATCATGTAAAGTAGCTATCAAGCTATCATCATGAGAAAATGAGGTGCTAAAGAGAGTGGCAAAGTGTTGTCTAGAGGCTCTCTCAAGGTATGGAATCTGAAATGTGTTGGGAGACATTCTCCCCATGTGTACCCTCCATCCCCAAGCTATCAACCATGAAAAATGAGTCACCTTCCAACTAGGAAACTCTGGGAAACCATCCTCCACCTTGAGTCCATGTAGAATAGGTGGGCTGCAAATATGATTATGGTAAGCTTTATAGCCTACCCCACATTGTCCTCTTCTCCACTTGTGATAATTGTGGAGTGAAAGCTGAATTTGGGCTGCAATAGGGTTGCCCTCAAGTGGCAAGATGAAGTTTGGATCTCCAAAGATATCTCCTCTAGCGTTGCAAATCAAGTTGGCCCAAATCATCTCATATGTGATGAGTTGGAAGTCATCATCATATGGTATCCAACCAATCATATGGTTCACCTCATGGATAAACAAATGTCCTATCATGGTGATCATATCCTCTTCCATACTCCCCTTAGAGCATGTGTTGCAAAAAGTGTGGAGGTCTTCCTCCCCAAAGGACACATCCTCCCAATGTGTCTATCCCTCCTTATGATACATATGGGGATGTTGCTGATATATGGCTGAAACATAATGATCCTCAAGTGAGACCCAAGCCATATTATCAAATCCAACACCCATGGGGTGCCTCCCCAAAAGACTCAAGCTCTCCAAATGGCTCCTCCCATTCGAAAGCAAATGGTGTAACATGGTAATCAAGGCTGGCCCATTTGTTTTTCTGAAACATGAAATGTGAGAAGTAGGGGAAACCACACTCCCTATGGGCATCCTCAACTCTTGTGCCATTCCTCCAATGATGCTTCCCATGTCCATCGTTCCTCTAGTAGAATATGGAAGCATAAACCTGTGAGAGCAAGGAGGTGAAACATAGCTCCACACATGGAACCAATGCAGGGCATCATTGGCATGCCACACTATATAGTGAAACAAGTGTCCTTTCAGCCACTTGTTTGCTTCCACATTCATCCTGCAAGATGAGATCATGAAAACATAATTGGGTGCCAATGGTGCACATCGGAAATCCTGTGGCCTTCCCCCACAATCCAACAATAAGATGGCCATTGTAATTGTTGCAATAGACCATAAGTACAAAAAAACATAATGTGCAAGAAGGAAATATCCTCCTTGATATGATATGCTACTCAAAAAGATAAGAGAGTGCAAAACATAAAGCAAACAGTTACCTCCCTCATCATGTACTCCGGTCTTTGAGCTGAAATGGCTCAAATGAAAGTGCTCCCTTACTTCAACAACGTAGGGAAGTGGTTGTGCCAACCATATCATCATCTCTCGGGCTATGAATTTGACCATATGCTGATATACATCCATTATGATTCCCTCCCATGTGTACTTCTCCATCAACAAACATTATGCATGAGAATGAATGAAGGGAGAATCCATAAATGCTGCATGCAGGTGTCCCTCCTTGTGCTTGTGAACCCAAGACAAGAAGATATAGCAAGGGATGCTGCCATCCATTACTCCCTCATCCTCATCTCCTACATGCCTCCAAGGTACATCACTTGTGAAGTGGTTTTGAAAACACTCCAATAAGTAAACCCAACTTTGAAGTGACAACACTGCTGGCCTGTGGAGTGGGGCCACTGTCATCTCAAAGCTCAATTATTTGACATGGTTCTTGTCAAAGACTCCACTCATCATGTTGCTACATATTTAGATTTCCTCTCATGAAGAAGGTACTTCTTGGGCATCTAAGACCAAGGAGCAATCCCCTTGCACTATGCTAGTGCCTCCTCCTACTCCTGCAACATATGAATAAAATTTGAGCAACAAGAATGTTTGCTGCTCCTCCATACTTCCACCATAATAAATATGAGAAGGTGGCATAATTAGTGGTAAGAAGAATTCCATCTCATCATGACGTACCCATGCTCCTCTTTGCCCCATGGTTTAAGTATCCTGCCAGTCCTCCTCCTTCTTCACTCCACATGAAAAAGGATAGGTCTTCTCCCGGCCAAACTCTCTCAAGAGTAGCAAACGCAACATTGCCTCTTGCTATCTTGTATCATAAATCTGCAAAAGGCTCACCATCCCCTTGCCTCTCATTCACATCCACTCAACTCCTAGTGGATTTTTTCCTTCATCCTGCATCTTGGCATCCCTCTAATGAGGTCTACCATCTACCCAAAACAGTTTCTTGCCTTTTCATTTCATGGGGCATTGAAATGAAATCTCTTCCATGACAAGGGTTTTAAACCCTAACCCCAGTGGTGGTGCACAACACATCAATGGTGTATGAAGGTGATGGCATAATTCAGTGAAGGTTTCCTCCTCCAGACAATCAACATGCATAGATATACAATCCTCCGTAAGAAATAAAAACTTAGGCATACCTTGGAGAGTTTCAGAAGAATCTTGTGTTGCTGCAAGAATTCCTTCCTCAATAGTGCTGGATGCCTCAATAGCTGGAGATGAAGGTTGCTCCCCCCTCACTATGAAAACGCTGGTATGTGCCTCTGCAACTGGTGGTGAGGGATCCTCCCTCTTTTGGCTAAATCTCCTGATCAATCTTTGAGAAAAATAAGTAAGAGTAGAAACCCTTGCATGGTCCCAATGGCTAACCCACCAAGTCTTTGCTTCACCCTCAAGGTGCAGTGCTGCAATTTCTACAACCTCTCTATCTTCTACCAGATGTAGTAGGAAGAAAGCATCTAGCTTCCTCACCTAAGCCTCTGCTGCACATTTGAGTGATCCATCAAATGTGAAAAATAGAAATCTATTGCCTCTCATCATCCCAAAGCTATGGGGTCTTCTTTCTTATTTATGCTGAATAAATTGTGGCAAAGCTAGAGCTCTAGGGTTTTCCCAGTATTCAACAAGATACTCACTTAGAATTTCAAATTCCAAGTGTTCTTCATGCTTCTGGCCTTCTTTTCTGTGAGAATAGGAAGTGCGTGGTCCTTCCTCTTCTCCTTCTTTAGTATTCTCACCCTCTTTAGAGAGGTATTTTATAGATCTAAAAATTGATGAGAGTAATCTCATTTTTTGCATCATCTTGATCTCTTCTGTCTCTGATACTGCTGTAAGTTCCCTCTTCAGGAGTATCAAGATTCTATTCCAGAGACTGACTGCAGGGGCATTTACTGGATATGTCACATTTGAACAAAGGATGAGATCCAGAGGCTACCTGGCCTTCTGTAGACTCTGTCTATAGATCTTTAAATATTCCCCTTTAGGGATTCAACACTTTGGCTTGAAGCTACAGGCTGAGCCAAATATCATGCTCTCATACCACTGTAAAGTTCCTTTTTAGGAATTTTTGCAATCCGGTCCTTAACGATGCTTTATAAGGAAGCCAATGCAAAAATAAGCTGAACCGGGACTTGGATCCCCTTTTTTACTCTTCATACATGACTATCCCAGAATATTAACTCAAAGAAATAATCCTAGAGGGGTTATACAGATCCCCCCAAACTAGGTCCCTTAAAGAATGCTCAAATGTAGAGCTACAACAATATATGAAATTCTACAAGCAACAAGAGTGAAATATCAATACATATGGAGTGTTATGAGTGCATAGCCTTATATTATGTGCAGCAGCAAATAGATATACAAGAACTTGAGGAAAGACCTCTCAAGTTAGGCCAAATCAGCCTCAAGACAAATGTACATGCAACAATGAAAGTACATAGCTACACAACCCAGCAACAAGCTATGACTACGTAGTCTACAGTAAATGACTGCAGACTGATATAAATATAAATATATAGCAATTAAGCATTCAAATAAAGTGGGGGAGCAAGATCTCAACCCCAGAAAACAATACTACCACAATCCTCCAAGGGATTGGCCAAAATACACTGAGTGGAAAAATGTCGGAGTTGCTGGGTAGCAGCAGCAACTCAAATACAATACAAAAATGGAGAAGGATGGAAATGAAGCAAGTGATGTGGAAAACCCCCTCCCAGGATCTCCAAAGCGGAAGGCTGCTCCCTTCACTGAAGATTACACCCTCCAATCCACAGTGTGAATCGCTCCTACAAGAGCCCACTGAAAATAACGCAGTATGAGGGAGAAAAAGTATTGGGGATGAGATGAAATGTATGGCCCAATGCCAAAATATGAAAATAAGCTCTGGAATCTTCCTCACTAGTCTCCCAGAGAAAGAATTAACTCCTCCTCTGCAAAAATAGCTTCGGAAATGGGTGAAGATGAATTCCTCACTGCAACCCCAGCAAATCAACGTTTCTGCCAAGATGGAAAACGTTGTAGCTGAATATGGTCACCTTGGACTCAAGCCTGGATGTGAGGAGGATGAAGAACAGGTCCTCCAAAGCTTCCCAATGAAGGATAGGAAACTTCTAAATAGAAATCTCCCTTGTGCTAAGCAGCACAAGCTATCTTAGTTGAACAACTGAAGAGAGCAAAATCGAAATCTTCAACATAATGAGCAATGGCTCTCCTTTCCCCTTTTATAGCAAGAAAAGGCTTCCTTGTCATGGACCCCACCCATTAGGTTTTCTCTCATCCAATAATTTCTCTCCTATGGAAACTGTGCTGTCCCACTAGGTGACTCACTCCCTCCATGTAACGCTGTTTGACTTGGTCAAACTGGACCTAGCCTTCTTATATTTTCCCCTTTTCACACTAGGAGATGAAAAATAAGCCACTTAAGTGACCCCTTTGCACATTTGGAGTGTTTATTATGCTTCTTCATGGGCCCCCTTACCCATTTTATTCTATTTATAAATAGGAAAGCAAAATTAATGTTCCAATTAAGTTAATGAAAAATTTGGAACATTACATTTTTGGACAGGAAATTAACACTCATTCACGGAAAATCAAGAATTTCTGGAAAGTAGACTCATCAGGATTTCAAACAAGCCATCACAGAGCCAAATTCGGCTCCGTGAAGGGGTCCAAAACTTAGTCAGAAAAGACTCTATTTTATGCTAAAGTAGCGCTGCGCACAGAGACTGTCTAAGTGTGTTTTAGACCAAAAGTCAACAAAACACACTCATTTATTTCAAATTGATATTTTTGAGTTTTTTGAGGCAAAACACTCTAGAATTAGGTGCAAATAGTTATTTTGGCATTTATTTCTTAGGATATTATGTGCCTTGGGCCTTGCATGGTCTCTTGGCCATAAATGACATTTATGGTTGAATTTGACATTTTCCTACCATATTTAGGGTTTTAATCCTCCTTTGATCCATAAATAGAGCATGAGGCCCTCATGTATTTTGTTGGATTTTGATGAAATTGGAGAGCAAGACATGGTTTTTATGAGCTTGGAGAATAAATTGGTTTTGTGAAGTTGATGAATGGCTTGCTTGGATTGATGATGGAGAAGCTTGTTTGAAGGATTCCTTAGCTTGGTGAATGGTGACATTTTCTTAATTTGTTTATGTTTTCATTTTATCATTATGTTTCATCCTTCTTGGTTGCTATAAATTAGAAAAGTGTAGGTTGAGACATGCTCTTTGAGGCACCTCAATCCTCCTGTTTGTTATAACCTTGATATTTTCCTTTGTTTGGTCATCTTAAGGAATTCTTGATTGCTCCTTAGGTCCACCTAAACTTGTTTTGTTTCATATATGGATTAGTATGCTAGTTTACAATTATGTTTCATGGTATGCCCTACTTACTTGAAGCTATCCAAACTTTGTCTCGAAACCTCTCTTTGGAATATTGTTTGCTAGGTTAAGTCAAAGAGGTCTCGTTCGATCTTTCCCTTTGTTCATGTCTACCAACTTTTTTCAAAGTTCTTTATAGCTTGATATATGATGTTTAGGATTTCCCTCTTCATAGATTGAGTTATTTGTGTTATATTATATGTTTTCCCAAATTCTGTAGGTGAATTTACTAAATTTAGAAGCTCTTATGCTTTCTATGCTTCACTGGAATGTTTATCTTGGATATTTATTAGTTTAAGTATTGTTCATTAAGCTTAATGGTTTTCCCTACCTCATGAGTTATAATTTTTAACTATCTGTATTTAAGACCTCCTGGTTTTTCCCAAATTTGATGTTCACTCCACCTCAAACATTACCTTAAGGATCCATTAACCCTCCCAGATTGGCCCTGCAACACACTCTGATTCATCATTGAGACACTCATGACTTTCATTGACTACATAGCCCAATGTCTTTGACAACCTCTCACTCCACCTATTCCACTTGACCATATTACCCAACCAAAACAATAAAAAAACCCTACACTTAACAAATAGCCTAAAATCAAAACCCTAAAGCAAAAATAACACATCGTTTGCACCCAATAGAGAGATCCCTCTCTGAGTCCACAAAGGCTAGGTCCTCAGACTCCAAAGATTGGTTCCATGTTACCCTGTCATTTGGTCTACCAATCTACCAAATCACTAGACCCTAACATTTTGGCGATCAGGGTGGGACCTTCTGAGTTAGTGACAAACTAAGAATCCCTTAGGACTTCAGAAACCTTTGTTAAATCATAGAGAACTCAAATGATAGCCAGGAGTAGACTTAGTTTGTTTCGACATCTTAGAAAAATGACCATTCAATCATAGGACACTCTTACAAACCTTAAAACTACAAAAAGAAAACTCAGATAACCCCAAAACACCCTTAGATTGGTTTCTTGTCAGTTATTGGTGGTGGACCATAAACATACATTCTTAAAACAACAAAAAATATCCACCTAGCGACTCCAATAGCCTCCAATAGGCCTATTACTTCATTAACACTCATTTTAATTCCTAGATTTGTTTCAAACCAACCCTAAGAAGTTTATGAACCCACTTATATATTGTAAGAGTTTACCAAGAATTAAGAGAGGTCAAACTTCATAAAATAGTACTAAAACTTTCAGCCTCTCTGAATTTTGAAATTTGAAATCTGGCTTCACAAAGGATTAGTACCAGATCTCATTCAGACCCAAACCCTCCCAACATAGTTGATGACTGAGAGAAGATTTTGTGGCAAACTTATAGATCTGGAAACTTAACCACTGTTAGGACCATCCATAGAGCGAGCTCTGTACCTGAACATCTTACAGTTTTACAAAATCCCCAGTTTGATTTGCACCATACAAGGAACCTCTTCAGAAATAGGTCTCAAACTGATATCGACCAAACTGACCTTGAACCCTTAGATTTGAGGCAGAGTTTTAGTAGAGAAGCCTCTCCTTCCACACCACCTAACTTTAATCTTCTCCATCACTTCAACTCTTTCCATACTAAATCTACTCAAAATTAGTTTGTTGTTCCAAGTGCTTCCACCACACCCATCCATACCAGCACTGTGCAAACTACTCTACTTCATCATACACCTCCTTTCACTAACCCTCCTCTCGTAAATCCTCCATTAGCTCCCATCATGGCAGCCTGGTATGCCCCCTTGGTTTTGCCTCAACCCTTAGTGCCTTTGCCAAATGACTATCATTCCAAGATCCCTCATTTCATAGGGGCTAAATCCATCACTACCCAACATGTAGATAGAATCAATGATGATTTTGATTACATGGATATAGAAGAAGAAACCATTAAAATGAGGATCTTTGCACAAATTTTAGGAGGAGAGGCAAAAAAATGGTTTAAAGCATTAAATCCTAATTCAATACATGATCTCCCTTCCCTTTACCAAAATTTCATAAACAATTGGGAAATCAAGAAAAATCCCCTCCAAATCTGGTTTGAATACAGCAATCTTAAAAGGAATGTAGGGGAAAGTGTGCAAGACTATTGCACCAGGTTTTACAGTGTATACAATGCCCTCCCATCTCACATGAAACCTCCACGAAGCCTAGCACTAGTGAAATTTCCTGAAGGCTTTGCTTCGAACATGACATTCCAATTAAGAGAAAGAGACCCTGAAACGTTAGAAGAAATTAAAAAAGAAGCTATTAGTGCAAAAGGTAAACTTAATTGAAAAAAGAGCTAGGTTGAGATCAGAAAAGAGAGTGACCTACAAAGATGAAACCATGCCCTCAACCTCCTCATTTGACGCTAAAATAGACAACCTAATGAGAATTGTCGAGAGAATGATAGAAAGGATAAATTTGAATGAAATAAAACCTCCTAGGGAAAACCAAGCTAATTCCCAAAAGAGAAATAGAGCTCAGAACTTTAGAAGAGAAACTCCTCAAATCAAATCAAGAGAAAGTGACCAAAAAATTAGACCTCCCTTTCAACAAAACTGTGTAGATGAAGAATAAGGAGAAATTATAGAACCTAAAGAAAGCCATATTAACCTAATAGGTTCTGATAATGAAGATGATGTTTTTCTCACTGAAGAAGAACAAGGTTTGTTTTCCTCAAATCAAACTAACACAAACTATAAGGAGTCTGAAGACTACTGCTTGGGGTTTGAAAATGCCATCATGGAAGTACATAGGCAATATGACCTTAGGAGAAAAAAGTACCTAGATTCTGCCAAGAAAGGCCAAATAGACACTGCTGTTAAAAAAATACCTGAAAACACCCCTAAGAAAATAGTAGAGAATGTCAATGCCATGGTTAAGAAAGCTAAAACAAACAAAGGAAAAATCAGCCACCCAAACAATGACCCTAGCTGTCCTAGTACCTCCACCAATGACCTTGAGAAACCATTTTGAATAAAGCTCCAAAGCAGGATCAGCAAATTGAAAATGTGGAAAGGATCATGGCTGATAGAATTGATGTAAGTATGTCTAAATCATAAGTACCTTTTAGTTTTGAGGGAGAAATTTCCAAAATCAAGATAATTATGCCCCTCACTGAACTGGTTACTCAACAAGTGTATGAGTCTCGGATTTTTGAAGGTACTAAACATAGGAAATGATGCTGACACTTTACACTTGGATGATGACACACCTGAGTTGTTGTTTGGACCCAAAATAGAAGGAAAATATCAAGAAGGAGTCATTCCCCCTTTCTATATCAGCCTAAACATACATGACAAAATCTTACATAATGCCATGCTGGATTCCGGCACCTCCCGCAATCTCATGCAAAAAGTTGTGATGGATAGATTAGGCCTAGAAATAACTAAACCTTACAAAGACCTGTACTCTTTCGATTGAAGTAGGGTCAAGTGTTTGGGCTTGATCAAGGATCTTTGTGTCAACTTGGCACAAGTGCCTGCTAAGAATCTGGTCATGGACATAGTAGTGGCCGATATTCCTCCCAAGTATGGCATGCTTCTATCCAGATCTTGGGGAGCCAAGATTCAGGGGAACCTTCAACTAGATATGTCCTATGCTACCATCCCTATTTTCAATCAGATGAGAAGATTATACCAGGAGTCAATTATGAAATATATGGTTAGCAATCAAGACAGGCCAGACAATACTCCTCCTTATTCTATTCATTCAGATCTTGATTCTTTCATCTTATATAATGAGGAAGACATTGATGAGTAGGCATATGAAGTTGAAACACATCAAGACACATTACAACAACAAAAACAATATCTACATGAAGAACTCAACATTCATAACTATAGCAGCCTTGAACAAACACATACTGAGGAAACTAAACTTGATTTTCTGAAAACTAAAAGTGAAACCTCAAAACCAATAGTTAGTTTAGAATGTGAAATAGGTTGCTCAAAGGAAATAAAAATCTTAGAAATACAACTATTACCTTTTACCAATCCCAAAGTACTAAAATTCCCTCACAAAACAAAAAACTTGGGGAATATGAATCAAAGGAGTCTTATGTTTTTACCTTACCTAGACACCTCATGATCATAATTTTTTGTCCCTCTAGAAAAGATGTTGACTCTCACAAATGTTGCTATGAATCCTAAAAGGATGTCTGTTGAAACTGATATAGAGGAATACAATGTAGGTAGCCTAAGAAGGCCCAAAGTGTTTAAGTTATCCAAATTCTTGTCATTACACACAAAACCAAAATACATAAGGTTGTGCAAGAATTTTCAGGATGCTCTTGTGTGTAGGAGTAAAAGCTCAAAGCTTGATGACATATACATTGTTCAAAAGGGGCATTTTTCCGAGAAGAACTACGAAACCCTTGGGAAACTTGTGTCACTGACAAAGAGAGCCAAAGGTTACATACTATGTATGGAATTTAGACACTTAGGTAAAGCCTCCATGGAGTTCAAATACCCTTTTCCCAAGATAAATCATCCTGTGCCAAGGATAGGAATTTCTAACAAGATGACATTGATTGGTATTGTTTCAGGTAACCATCAGATGATACCACTTCAGATCAGTCAACACAAAGACATTTTCAAAATTCCTTGAAATAGCTACATGTTTGACCAAAATTTTCCTGGAACAAGGAATGCTGAAGACACCTTCCAAAGGGCCATGACAACTATTTTCAACTTCTTCACCAAGATGTACATTGATGACATCCTCATCTGTTTGGGGGTTAATGAAGAATGATTTCTTCACCTAAACAGTTTCTTCCATAGAGACAAGTTTTGGAAGCAAGACTCAAGGAAGAAATATAAAGGAGAACTTGGCCTATTTGAAACTTTTCGGCAGAAAAATTGTACCATGCCTTCAAAAACAGATAGCCATGTTCCTTATCTACAAGAGTTGAATGAAAAAGGGTTGGTAGATGATCTTGTGAATGACAGGGTGATCAAATACCATGGCCATTTAGAGTCTTAGTTAGAATTTCTCACTCATTTTACATACCATGATTTAAAGAAAGGTTATAAAAAGAAAAAACACAAAAAACAAAAAAAAATTGAAAAGAGGGAAGATTTGAAAAGAGGTAAAGCCCCATACCCAAAAAATAGAACTACTGAAAGTGTGTAAGCCTAAATACCACTACTAATGCATAAATAAGTCTTGTTTCAGTCATCTAGCCTAATCATGGATGAAACATGTTTTAAATTTATTGTTGATAAGTTAGTAAAAGATAGTTGGTCAAAATTATTCAAACTTGACTTGTCAAAATATAGATTAGGGAAGAAAGATATTGGTTCTACATGCTTAAAATAGAACCAAGGAGAAAAATGGGGATGAACAGCCAACAATGTATCACAACCCTAATGTTTCTAGTCTTATTTTGTACAAAAATAACATTTGTGTGCAGCTTGTTCTTATGCCACAAACCCATGGTAAGTTAGAATGTCTAATCCTAATTTATACCATGCTTTCAATTTCATGTTTTCAGTTTAGTGAATGAATCCTGTCAAACAGTTTAACCTTGACAGTTCAATAGTCTAGGTAGAGAATCAAAGGAGTTCATTACCATAATCTGAACTCTTGGAAGAAATAAGATAGAAGTAGATAGTTTGTTTTGCTTTCAAAAGAAAAAATGTCAAGGGTTGCCTAGTCCAAATGCACCCAAAGAAGAAAAAATGTTAAGAAAGTAGGTTGGGTAGGTAGAGATGAAGTTGAGCTAATCATATCTTTTAGATTATTGAGGTCATAGCTTCAAGCAAGCATCAACAAGTGAAAAGAGGTAAAAATCGGCCCAATAGGATGAGGCACTGGTCTCCATTATGACAGAGATCTAAAGTTCTGGACACCTCCTGAAAAGGAGCTGCCCTCCAAAAGTGGAGCCACTGTTAGTCATCAGTAATTTTTTTCCTTCATTGATGACTAAATGATTTCCCCATATTTCTAGAAACAAAGTTCATGAACATTGTTAGTTCTAGAAATCTCACTGCCTTCGTCGTCCTTAAGATAAATTTTCACTATTTCATCATTCCATCATGTCGAGCTCTGCTTACCAGTCCCAGAAAACCCATTAGGGGCTTATGTCACTCATTTTGTCTATATTTTGTCACCTTTGGCCCAAATCCTCTATTTTGTTTTGCCTAAATCCCCCCACTGCTACCTAAGGCCACCAATCAAACAGCTCTGTTGTGTCTCCCAAAAATAACCCAAGCATCGATGGTCTCAAAACTGTCTTTGTAGGCTCTTTAGATAAATCAAGTACATTGGATTTTGGATCTTCAATACATCAATTTATCATAAACTTTTTTTTACACTTGATGACCCAAAAATCTATGATTTTAGTCCAAAGCCAAGTCCAAGGAACCTTCCACTAGGTCACCTAGGGTTTCAAAACTCATAGGGTGGATTTGGTATCCTAAAATATCTGTTTTTCCTATGTAAAGAGACCGAATTCAAAGAAGAAAAGGGACAAGTGACTTTATCCAAAACTAATCAAAGGGTCATTCAAGAAAGGCCTTCTTAGCCTAGTTCACAAATTCTGCAAGGGACAACTGCCCTTGCTCATATTACTACAAAAACATCAATATGGCCATCAACCTAGAAAAGAGGTAAGGTAATAGGGTGAAAACACCACTGAAGGCATCCACAAAAAAGAAGAAGGAAGCAAGGCCCGTTTTTGAAGAAAATTAGGGTTTGTGACTGATTTGGAAAAACAAGTGAACCCGTGCAAGGAATCAGTACAAGGGCTACAAAAAAAAAGGTCACATCAACTCCATCCAGTGGACATTGAAGATTTGTAGAAATAATTAATGATTTTAGAGAAGTTTTAGAGAACTTAGAAGACAACACTATTTACTTTTTTCCAACAGCCCTAAAACCTAAGAGTTTTGGAAGAATGAAAAACTGGTCAAAAAATGATGACAAATCCTCCTTCATAATAGAAGATGGCATTCAAAGGGTTTCAAGTTGCCCCCTAAGGGTTTGACAAAGAAGTAATGATTCCACCTCACTAAAAGGACAAATGACAAAGAGTATCAGTGCAAGGACCCAAGTTTTCAAATACAGTTAGAAGATTTCAAAGTGGTCAAAAGGGAGGCAAGCATGAGATGAAAAGACTAAGGAGGAACTAGAGATATATCACTGTCAACATGGTCAAAGAAACAAACATGAAATTAGTCTAAAAACAAAGCAGAGAAGCCTCCAACAAGGGTTTCCTTATCAAAAGTATATTCTACAAAAGATAGTTAGCCATGAATGACACTTCTGCAGGACTGTCGAAGGCATAAAAGATACAGGACTGAAGACCCCATGGTGAATGTGCCAAAATTATCACAAGTTTGTTGTTTCCAAGCCTTGAAATTCATGAAAAGGGTAAAATGGAGAAGACCTTCAAAGAGCACTAATGTCACTGCCTGTCTTTTTCCTCAAAACTTTGTCAAAAGACCTTTTGCTTTTTAAAGAATTGGTTCATGTTTCCAAATGTGGGCAAGAGGCACAATTTGAGTTTGTTAAAGGGTTTGTAAATCCAAGAGAAACACCAACATGCTCCAACCAAGGAAAAAACCATTTTTTCTCAGAATTCTGCCACCTACAGGAAAAAAAAGACCAACAAGTCAGTGAAAAATAATAAGGGAAACAACCATTAGAAAAAAGGGTTTGATCCTAAAATTATTTTTCAAAAATAAGTATAAGGGTCTTATTTCCCTCTTCCCACCTCATTTTTATCTTTGCAGGAGAGAAGGAGAGCTGTTGAATCATTTTTAGGGTTTTTTCTGCAAAACTGGTTGAAGTTCTCGGCGTTGTGCACAGATGGAGGTGCTACGCACAGAGGAGGAAGATATAGTGATAAAAAGCACTATGCTATGCACTGAAGGGCCGATGCTATGCACATGCCCAATTCAGAGCCCGAATTTCCCACCTCAATGGCGCTACGCATAGGGAAGGCTTGATAGGCCCGATAACTCACCCGAGGTGCCCAAAGCCTCCCCAGCGCTACGCATAGGCCTTCCAACAGCCCGAATCGACCCGTGTTGGCTGGATAAATCATGCTTGCGGACAAGACCGATCTCCCTAGTACTAAAAGTATCTATCAAAAAACAACCAAACAGACTAATCTTTCTCTAAGCATGTAAGGTTTACAAAAAGCAATATAGATGTGTAAAATACTTACTGTATGTCCAACGCTTGTTTGAAGTCGTTTTTGTCCCTCGTGCACTTGAAGGAGTTTTCCTCATAAACTTGCAGTCACAAACAAGAAAAATATTACATAGCACCTGTATAGAAATCATCATAAACCATGCTTATCATAGTGATCAAGGAATCTATAAAATAAACCATGAACAAACAACTTATTGAGAAAAATGAGTATGTTTGTATTAATTTCAAAAGAAGAAAATCCTTACAACCTGAGCCTTGATGTTGCACAGGACTTTCCAGGGTCTGAAGCAGGAATCTCCTTTACTTTGATAAGCTTTGCACTCCTCCAACCAAGACAAAGAGAGGTATGTAATCTCTCCTCACAAAGGTCTTAGTCAACTGAGTCTAAATCTCAACAGCACTTAACCTCAAATCTTCTTAAGCTTCACCTCCCTTTGAGGCTACCCAATGCCTCTTTTTATAGTGGAAAAGAGGAGGTTTTCTGTTCCAAGTATGAATGGATAGAATCCTCCTTCAAAGGGATAAGATCCTCACATCAAGGGGTTAGCTCCATAAGGTAAGGGATTCATGCACCTCACAAGAGCGGTTCTGCCACCGCAAGATCCATTCTAGAAGCTTCTATAATTCACTTTTATTGAGATTTTTGGAATTTACTTGTGCCTTTTTTTATCTTACAGGGGTCCGCACTTTTAACACAGATAAAGTTTGTTCAGGTACGGAAGAGAGCTAAACATTAGGTGCGGGACCGTAGGCAAGATAGAGAGGAAGTGCGACACCAAAGTTTAGGAGACTTTTAGGAACATTTCTCTAATTTTCAAGGCTTGACATGAGGAACTAACATGTTAGACTTGTAGAGGGAGAAGTATGAGTAATAATGAGCTCATACACATAGTAGAATGTCAGGGTGACAATTTTCAGTGTAACAGATTTCCCCCTAAAGTGAAAAGTCTGGAATAGATGAAACTAAAGTCTGTCATATATGAAGAGTGCAGTACTTTATCATTTCAAGGATCATCCTGTGGTCACCCCAGTCGGAACCTGTAAAAAAATTCAATGCAAAAAATATATATATCATCGCTAAGGTAGGCATTCCCATACTCAGATCAAAACTAACTAGAGACTAATTCAAACTGTTCTGATACAGGAATGATTTTGAGTACATCACAGTATAGACATGCGTAGACACAGTATGGACGCATCCATCTATTTGTAAATATTCTACTGTAAGATAAGTAATTTCCTCACAGCCTGGATGGTAGAAACTAGATCCAGGGTCTTGATTTCCGAATCTCGAACTAGTACGATTCTATCCATGTGAATGAATGTGTCGAAGTCAAACATGGTAGAAACCACTTGATTACCAGTCAATGATGTAAACTATTAACAAGTGTGAGAGTAACCACCAGTAATGTCAATGGCTCTCAAAGTACTCAGTACAATCCATGAAATGTGAATGAATGAGCTGAAGTCGAACATGTCACGGAATCATTCGATCGAAGGTCAATGATGCAACCTGTCGTCGAAGGCGAGAAACCTGCCATTGAGGCATGTAGATTTCAAGGTACTGACGATTTCTGGATCAACTTCCTAGATAATGAGCTGTCGTCGATAGAAAGTGATCTGTCATAGGCAAGCCCACAACACGAAATCATAGATCAAGTTTTGAAAATATATCGGCAAGGACTGACTCAGGGATGGTCAAAAATGGATGACAGATATTTTGCAGATGAATGGTTTATTTGAACTGTCCTCTTGAACACATAACGACACTGCAGATGGCTTGGTGACAGTTGACCCAAAGCTAATACCCAGGAACCAGATGAAGACTTTCAAATGAGGTTTGATTAACTGTTAGGCAAAGGATTTCCCAACCCAGGTGATTGAAAGTGTCGTGTTCAAGAGTGGTTAACTAGATTTTCGAAAAATCAAAATACCACAAACAAGTCCATTTTTCTCTCTTTTCCCCCACCATTTCTGGCAAGTACCTCTTTATTTTTGACAAGCTTGAGGAGGATAACATTTGCTTGTTTATAAGCTCATTCTTCGGATGAGTCCAACTTAGTTTAAGATTCGAACCCTAAGAAGGAGTGGTTCGTTCCTGCTTAAAATTGAACAGGTCCTTTACTGTTAAATTTTAACGAGTCCAGTATAGGAGAAACTCGGTGTTTTTCAATTTTAGGGAGTCAGAAGAAAAAATTAAGAAAACTCCATGGGTGTACTTTTTCGTAAATTTAGTCTCTCGAGCCCGAAAAAGGATAAAATAATGCGGGAGAGAACTCTATTGACCGTAATTAGTCAACGTATACCTTTTTCGTAAATAGTCCATTTCAGTCCGTAAAAGGGGTAAACTTATACTGAAGGGACGATCATTCATTTACTTTTACGAGTTCGAATAATCAAGTGCTCGGCAATCTTTTCATGTTTAGAGAGTCTGAAAAGGGCTTAAAAGAGAACTCAAAATTTCACTTTTTCGTAAGTTTTAACGAGTTCGAAAAAGGGATAAAAATGTACTCATGGTTTTCACTTTTTCGTAAGTTTTAACGAGTTCGAAAAAAGGGATAAAAATGTACTCATATGGCCGACTTTCAATTTAATTTACGAGTAGGAAAAGACGGAAAGAACTCGACATTTTCATGTGTTTTACGAGAATGAAAGATAGCAAAATAATCTCGGGATTTTCATGAGTTTAACGAGTCTTGAAAATAACTGAAATTGACTCAAGATAGGTTTCATTTTTACAAAAGCTTGAAACAGAGAAAAACTATGCTTCAAAGTGGTTTCATTTTTACACAAGCTTGAAACAGAGAGAAAACTGTGCTTGATGCCCCCTAAGCGTAATTGCTAGAGCGCATGCCCCCCCAGCTTCATTTCATTCAACTAAGTACACTGCTGGTAATTAATAGCTGGATGGAATGAAGGTTCATTTACGAGATCATATGAAAGACCCGACCTAAAACTGTAAGAAAATTATGGAAAAAACTGAAATGAATAACCAAAATATATGACTTAACATTTACGAGATCTAGTCAAAGACTTGACTCAATTAGGGGAGGATTTGTTTCATTTTTTAATGAGCTTGACATAGGAAAAGAACTATGCTCATGGCAACGTGTTTCATTTTTTAACGAGGTTGACACAGTAAAAGAAAATATCCTCGTATCTACTCTCTAAAATCTACCTATATAACCTACTTATTCATTTTTTAATGAGGTTGAAACAAGAAAAGAACTATCCTCAAACGTTTTTAATTTTTTAACAAGGTTGACTCAATAAAAGGAACTATCCTCTGACAAACTGATTCATTTTTTAACGAGGTTGACACAGGAAAAGAATTGTCCTCATACCTGATTCATTTTTTAATGAGGTTGACTCAGTAAAAGGAACTATCCTCTGACCAACTGATTCATTTTTTAACGAGGTTGACACAGGAAAAGAACTGTCCTCATACCTGATTCATTTTTTAATGAGGTTGACTCAGTAATGGGAACCATCCTCATAAATTACTTATTTCTAATCTATCAATCTACTCTATATAATCTACCTAATGATTCATTTTTTAATGAGGTTGACACAGGAAAAGAACTTTCCTCATGGAAGCTTGTTTCATTTTTTAAACAAGCTTGACACAAGAAAAGGAACTATGCTCTCGACTAACTGATTCATTTTTTTAACGAGGTTGACACAGTAAAAGGAACTATCCTCACACTCACTGATTCATTTTTTAACGAGGTTGACACAGTAAAAGGAACTCTCCTCACCAGCCACTGATTCATTTTTTAACGAGGTTGACACAGTAAAAGGAATTATCCTCGCACTCACTGATTCATTTTTTAACGAGGTTGACACAATAAAAGGAACTATCCTCGCACTGACTAATTCATTTTTTAACGAGGTTGACACAGTAAAATGAAATATCCTCAAAGACATGTTTCAATTTTTTAAAGAGGTTGACACAGTAACAGGAACTATCCTCAAACTCACTGATTCATTTTTTAACGAGATTGACATAGTAAAAGGAAATTTACTCAGCTCTTGATCACAACTTCCAACTGGAAGAAACACATGTCAATGGACAGACCTTGATCATGGCTTCCAAGAGGCCTTCATTAGATGGAAGAATAGTTCTCTAGAAGGAACACATGTCAAGGGACTCAAAAGGGAGAAGAAAATCACGTTCAAATAATCCCATAGATTTCTCCATGTTAATTACCAGATCTAAGTCAAAGGAAGATGAACAAACAGTGAGAGGCTCGCTTACATCGGTAATTGAAAACATGGGACTAGTTGCCACATAATTAACCCGTGGTGGGGTAGATACCACTTTAGAATCAGGAACATTTAGGGGTGTCATATTATTGGTAGTCGAAACAAGACTAGGGAATGAAAGCTGGTCTACAGTCACAATATTTCCATTATGAGGGAAAGACATCACGTGAAAGAGTGTCGATACTACAACTTTCATTGCATAGACATAGTCTCACCCAAGGAGTAAATTGAAATCCAAGGGACCTCGAACTACCATAAGATCAATACAGACAGTTTTACCTTCCAAAGTAATAGAGAACTTAGGAAGGATCCCTAAAGGTTCAATAATGGTTCTGTTAAAAGCTTTCAGATTCTGCGTAATAGGCACAAGCTGAGGGGAACCAAAAGATTTCTAAGCAGTTGAGGATAAAATACTAATAGAAGCACCTCCATCTACCTGTGTGTGGTGTATGTCCCTACCACCTAATTTCACAATGATTTGGAAAGGAATGGAGGAAGGAAGACGAGGTTCTGTTAGTCTATTCCAATCAAAGGAAAAGACCTCTGTACTTGGAGGGGGAAATGTGAGGGCAAATGTGAGTTTGATGACTCCCTTTGCATAACTTACAAGGAAACCTAACTTTACCCTTTTTCCCAGGAACCTGACTATCACTGGTTGATGGATCAACGGAAAGTTGATGAGATTTTTCTGACCATACTTCCAAGACCTTTGGAATACCAAGACAATTGATAAGGAAGTGGTCACCCTTACAAAGCTTGCAAGGGTATTTGGGTTTACGATGCATGTTGGAGGTTTCCTCAACACAACTAACACTTACAGCCATGGTTGGTTGGTTGACTTCTTTCTTATCTTGCTTCTTCTTCTTCTTCTTCGTCACTTGGTTACTAGCGTCAAGGATTTTACCAAGCGAAGAGGAAGAAATGGAGGAAGAAATATTAGGCGAAGAAGGTAAAGGGTCAACAGAAGGTTGGTGATGTTGAGATGGTGAACTCTGTTGAGGTGAAGCATTCGGTTGAGGTGGAACAATTGGAGTATTTGGGGCCAACGAAGTTGAAAATAACCATATTGGTAAACCTATTGTAAATCTAGGTAATGACAAAGTAGCCATATAAGGAGGACCAACATTTCCAAAACAAGGAAAAGTACTAGGAATCTCGTTAAGAGGGGTTCCTTGGTTGGTAAATTCCGGAACAGTTGCCATTATATTCAACTTCAGTGAATTTTATTAACAATTTAAAACTAAAATTAACAATTCACAATTCACACCTAAAAATTAAAATTCACAATTCACACCTATGGTCTCTAAAAGTAAAAACAAACAAATTAACACACGCTATCAAATCTAGGAGTCAAACCACACACAAACAGTAACTTCCCGTACTAAAACACTAGTTGGTGATGAAATCCAACATCGTAGAATTTAATACAGAAAGGGCGGTTGGAACAGTTACCCCGACAACCTGCTTAATGAAATAGACTGGCACAAGTTTCTTCACAAAACCATCTCATGTGAAGAGAACCCCCCAGAGAGTCCAAGTGAGTCTAGTCGACGTCTGCTCCAGGTACAGTGAGATCTTTCCTTCACCGTCACCTTAGGAAATAATCTTAAGCTTATGGATACTAAGGTTACCAACAGTAACAAATACAACTGGGGGAACAGTCTACGATCTGATCCCACACGCAAGGGCAGAGTAACAAAGCTCAATCCCCTTGAAGGCTCCTCGACATAATCCGAGGTTTACCGACAAGTGACCCCAGGCTCCTCGACAATGGTTAATCCGAGGTTTACCGTTTGTAATGCGCGCAAAATCTTCTATCTTTCCCAATGAAACAGAATTGATTGTCTCAAAGGTTTGGACATGATCTCGTGATTAACTCCTTTAAGAGAAGCTTCCCAGATTGTACCAATTACAATTGGATTTATTTCCTACCGCAAGATTTATCTACTTGTTTGTTTTAGTTGCTTTGGAAAGTTAACTACAACCTATTCCAAAGCACTAATCCCGAGCTAGATTGGTGGAAAGAGCCCTAAAAATGTAAAAATTACTAGATGAATTTTAATTAAGCGCTGTGTTATTTAGGCTGTTATTACTCAAAAGGGTAAATGGATATGAAACCAATGGTGTTATGACCTGACCCAAAACTGAATGCAATCGAATATGATAATGTAATCTTTTCAATTCGATGAATCCTACCTAAAGTAAGGAGAGAGTTTCCATCACTTCCAACAATGCAAAGATTGATAAATAAGAGAAAATATAACAAATTCTCTAATGCACTAATTTCATCAAGAAAAACTAATGCAAATCAATTCCAAAACAATTTTTTATTTTTGTGTTTTTAAAACAAGCATAAAAACATCTAAATTCAAATCAAAGAAAAATGATCTAAATCTACGATTGATTTTTCAGAATGTAAACTATGCAGTTGTAATCTATGCACAATTCACTTGAAAAGTATGCAAATGTAATCTATGCACATTTTTCATTCATATTCTGAAAATGAAAATTCTAATTATGCAAATGTGATCTATGCAAGAGAATTCTCAATCACAAGATGATTCTAATGTGATATAAGAACCAATCAAGTGCAAGTCAAGAAAATTGGGTGAGAGTTCCAAAGATCAAAAAACACTCAAAGGCGATTAACACTCATACACAATTTAAAACAAAAGAAAAAAGATGGAAAATTGTGAAAATACTGAGACAAACCTCCAAGTAATGACCAAAGGAAATCAAATTAAGAATTTCTCAAAAAAGAGACTCAAAACACCCAATTAACTTAATGGAGATTGATGAGATGAAGAATTGCTGAAAGAAACTCATAAACAAGGATTTTTGACAGAAAAATATAGATCTGGGTAGATGCTAAGAATCTTAAATTAAATCTAAACTAAATTGGAAAAAAGAAATCTAAATTTTTTCAAAAAATTTAACAGGGTCCGCAGGCTTCCAGAAGTAACAGGTGCGGTCCCGCACTGTTTACTTAAGGAAAGTGCGAAAATTCCTGCACTGTGTAAAAGAACAAAGTGCGGTCCCCAGAAAAGCTCAAGAAAAACATAAAAGAATTCAAAATTTTCAAAAACAGAGAAAACCTAAGCTACCCACGCAGATATCCATCAATCAAAAACTAGGAAAAACTTTTCCTTAAATCAAAATAAAAGAGAACCAAAAACAACAAGTTCTTTCCCCAGTGGAGTCACCAATTTATTGGCCGGATAAATCGTTCTTGCAGACAAGACCAATCTCCCTAGTACTAAAAGTATCTAGCAACAAAAAACCAAATAGACTAATCTTTCTCTAAGCATGTAAGGTTTACAAAAATCTCTATAGAGGTGTAAAAGACTTACCGTATGTCCAACGCTTGTTTGAAGTCATTTTTGTCCCTCATGCACTTGAAGGAGTTTTCCTCATAAACCTGCAGTCACAAACAAGAAAAATATTTCATAGCACCTGTATAGAAATCATCATAAACCATGCTTATAATAGTGATCAAGGAATCTATGAAATAAACCATGAACAAACAGCTTATTGAGAAAAATGAGTATGTTTGTATTAATTTCAAAAGAAGAAAATCCTTACAACCTGAGCCTTGATGTTGCACAGGACTTTCCGGGGTCTGAAGCAGGAATCTCTGTTCTTTTGATGCTTCCGCACTCCTGATACAACTAAAAATAGAGGTATGTAATCTCTCCTCACAAAAGTCTTAGTCAATTAAGTCTAAATCTCAACAGCGCTTAACCTCAAATCTTCTTAAGCTTCACCTCCCTTTGAGGCTACCCAATGCCTCTTTTTATAGTGGAAAATAGGAGGTTTTCTGTTCCAAGTATGAAGGGATAGAATCCTCCTTAAAAGGGATAAGCTCCTCACATCAAGGGGTTAGCTCCATAAGGTAAGGGATTCATGCACCTCACAAGAGCAGTTCTGCCACCGCAAGATCCATTCTAGAAGCTTCTAGAATTCACTTTTATTGAGATTTTTGGAATTTACTTGCGCCTTTTTTTATCTTAGAGGGGTCCACACTTTTAACACAGATAAATTGCATTCAGGTACGCAAGAGAGCTGAACATTAGGTGCGGGACCACAGGAAAGATAGAGAGAAAGTGCGACACCAAAGTTTAGGAGACTTTTAGGAACATTCTCTAGTTTTCAAGGCTTGACATGAGGAACTAACATGTTAGACTTGCAGAGGGGGAAGTATGAGTAATAATGAGCTCATACACATATTAGAATGTCAGGGTGACAATTTTCAGTGTAACAACCCGGCACTGTGCATAGGGAAGGCACGACTGAACAGGTAGTTAGGTGGCACTGCGCACATAGGAGATTTGGCCAAAATTTTCAAAAAGTGGCAAAAATCACTCTTTTTCTCCTCAAATTTGCCCCAGGTTTCTGCATAAATTTGAAAAGGATGGTGGTCACTCTTCCTTGCCCTCCAAGTGTTTTCTTTGCACCCATAATCAAAGGAGAGTATAAAAAACCTAAATTGGCTAAACCCTAATCTTCATGGCAATCAAACATTTAACCCTCTAGGGAAAGAATTACCAATTGAAAAGTGGTCATTAGCATGAATACACTCAATGCAAGCTAAGCCTCCTTCTAAAATCTGAAAGCATTCCTTGAATTCTTCCTTTTTTCCTCCATTTGTTAAAATTTTCCCTCACCATCACTCATTTTTCCTCCCTAGACCTAAAATCTCTCACCAAGATAAAAAACCATTTTGTTTAAAGACACAATCAGTCACTATGTCTGGAGAAGAGATCAATACCAGTAGTGATGAAGGTCAAAGGCCTACCAAGCAAAAACACAAGGGAGGAAGGACTAATAGGTTTGAGCCCTTGGATACAATTCAAATTACCTCTTCTCCCATGATCCTTGCATATTTTCAAGATGTTGGATGCTATCAATTCTGTGAGAGGGTTAAACAGGTCCAAAACCACTCAGATTTGACTAGGTTGTTCATCCTCAGCCTAAAAAACCACCAGGTCGACCTAGCAGGAGTAAAATTTGAGTTATCATCCGAATCCATTGCTAAAGCAAGAGGGATACCAGATGTGGGTGAGAGATGGTGCAAGCAGAAAAAATTGGCCTTAAGCTACTATGAGCCCTTCCTCAAACCTAGCTATCAATAGGGCTGCAAGACTTTTTTCCCCTTTTCCCACCTACTAGATATATATGCCCCACTGATGAGGCAGATAATCAAGTACTTCACTTGTGAGGGGAGGTACTCCAGGCTTTATTCATATCACATAAGGCTGCTAATGCACTTTACCAGGGTTACATTGCTAAAACTACCATACTATCTCTACTGGAGCTTTGAAAAAATGGCTTTAATGGTCAAGAAAAGGAATTATGCCCACTAAATGCAAAGAATTTTTCACCACTCCTTGGTTAAGATGATTGTTTTGCACCAACTAGAGCAGCAGGGAATCCCTTGGGAAGTTTTCATCTCACATGATATATTTGCAAATCCCCAAGCCTTCATTCAACAAAATTTTCCTTCCACTTCACACTCACTTACCTCCACTCCTCCATCACCTCCACCTATGCCTTCTCCACAAGGAAAATTACCTCCTTCTTCTTCTCTTGATACATCAAATGAAGATGATAACAATGATAGTGAGGAAAAAACAGACGACAGTGGAGATGAAGAAAGCAATAGGGCAAATATAGAGTTTAATAAAGAAGAGCAGGAGGATGATGATGACAAGGAAGAGGGAGATGTACATGGAAATCATGAAGACAAAGATAGTGACAAATAAGAGGAAGGCAGTGATGATACAAATACAAATGAATCACTCCCAAGTACAGAAAAGGGTGGTGTTGATGAACAAGATGAGGACCTAGAAGATAGTGAAGACAATGATGAGGGTGACAGTCAACAAGAAAGTGAACATGACAGTTAAGAGAAAAATTTGCATAAGCATGACAATGAGCCTAGTCATGAAAATAGTGACAATATGGACGAAGATAATGAACATGAAGAAACATAAGATGATGCCTAGGAAATAGAAGATCAAGAATAGGGAAATAATGAAGCTGAAATAGAGTTTGAAGAGGCAGGCAGTGACCAAGGAAATGACACTGATAGGATAGTCAGTGAGAAAACAGACAACAAAAGTAATAGTCATGACAGTCATGACAGCTGTCATGACTGTTATAACACAGATCAACCTTCTAATGATGAAGAGGGCCAAAGTGAAGCAGATACAGAGGCTGATGATCATATCCAAGACCAAGGTAACAACACTAAAGACAACAAGGAGGGTGATAATGATGAGAATGTTGAAGGCAACAGTGAGGCTCACAGCTCTCCCAATGAACAAGTTGATGATCTACAAAGTGATGGGAGACCTAGCAATGAGGGTGAGATGGAAGATGAGGCTACACACAACAATCCAAAAGGTGAGAAAGAAGGCTTTCCAGTAGATGATAACATTCATGACAATGACCTTAGAGTAGAAATCATTAGACCTTTTGTTTTTTCATGCCATAGGGGGAAGAGGGATGTGTTTGCTGCCTCAAAAAGGCAAGGGGTCGTCTCTTCTCCAAATATCAAACCATTGGAAAAAGTTAAGGAAAAAATGGATGAAAATGTTGAGGATCAACATAATGAAGAAAGAGAATTTGAACTTATACATATTGATAGTGAGAAAGAAGAGAAAATCTCTAGGTCACTCCTCCAAAGTAATAATGCCCAAATAATAGATCTTCAGGCAGAGTTGGCTAGAGCCAAGTACAAATATGATGTCTTAGATTGGGAGAACCGAAAAAGGAGTGCACACATGGAAATTTATGAGGTAAGGGCACTCAACGCCCAGAGACAAACCATAAAGGCAGAGGTGCAATTAGAATAATACAAGAAGACTCATCCAGAGAGTGAAGAAGAAGAATAAGAACAACCTAGAAGGAGGCCAAGGACCATTGGGCTGAAAAAAGCCTTGGCCAAAGAGAGGGAAGAAGAATCTGCCCTAGTTGAGAAAATTCCTATCAGTGAGCTAATTGATAGAGACATAGAGTTTGATAGGGAGCCTTGGCTTAAGAGGGCCAATACGCATTCAGAAGATAAATTGGAGAAGGCAAACAAGGCCCTTGAGCTCCAAAGGAAAATGACTAAACACTATGCCCTCAGAAATCAAATTGCTAGGGCGAAGCTCAAGAAGGCATTACTTGAAAATTAAACACTAAAGAAGGAAAAAAGTCATGATAGCCTTGGACTTTTGGTTGAGGCTTCATATTAGGTGTCCAAGATCTCTTGAGGGACCACTCCACAAATTTTGAGCAAAATTGAACAAAATTTTGTCTTTTTGAAATTTTGAGGCCTTTGTTCGCAACACCCTTGGTGCTGCGCACAAATCTCATGCATCCTCAGCTTGCAAAATTGACATTTTTGGATTCATCTCATCATCAGTAGCCTGTTAAAAAAATTTCATATCATTTGGAGCAGTTCCCCACCCCCCCACCCCAAAAGGTCAAAAAACACCAAAATTTTGACAATTCTGCCTCATTTTCAGGAAAGGTGCTACTTACAGAGAAATGTTGGGAGAATGGGTTTTTGGATAGGAAAATGACACTAATTCAAGAAAAATCAAGAATTTCTAGAAATTAGACTCATTAGGCTTTCCAACGAGCCATCACGGAGACAAATTTGACATCAGGAAGGGGTCCAAAAATTAGTCACAAAAGACCTTATTTTCTGCTGAAGTGGCATTGCGCACAAAAACTGTCTAAGTGTGTTTTAGACCAAAAGTCAACAAAACACACTCATTTATTGCAAATTGATATTTTTGAGTTTTTTGAGGCAAAACACTCTAGAATTAGGTGTAAATAGTTATTTTGGAATTTATTTCTTAGGATATTATGTGCCTTGGGCCTTGCATGGTCTCTTGGCCATAAATGACATTTATGGTTGAATTTGACATTTTCCTACCATATTTAGGGTTTTAGTCCTCCTTTTCTCCATAAATAGAGCATGAGGCCCTCATGTATTTTGTTGGCTTTTGATGAACTTGGAGAGCAATACATGGTTTATATGAGCTTGGAGAAGAAATTGGTTTTGTGAAGTTGATGAATGTCTTGCTTGGATTGATGATGGAGAAGCTTGTTTGAAGGATTCCTTAGCTTGGTGAATGGTGATGTTTTCTTAATTTGTTTATGTTTTCTTGTTATCATTATGTTTAATCTTTCTTGGTTGCTATAAATTAGAAAAGTATAGGTTGAGACATGCTCTTTGAGGCACCTTAGTCCTCCTGTTTGTTATAGCCTTGATGTTTTCCTCTGTTTGGTCATCTTAAGGAATTCTTGATTGCTCCTTAGGTCCACCTAAACTTTTTTTGTTTCATATATGGATTAGTATGCTAGTTTAAAATTATGATTCACAGTATGCCTTGCTTACTTGAAGATATCTAAACTTTGTCTTGAAACCTCTCTTTGGAATATTGTTTGCTAGGTTAAGTCAAAGAGGTCTCGTTTGATCTTTCCATTTGTCCATGTCTACCAACTTGTTTCAGAGTTATTTATAGCTTGATATATGAAGTTTAGGAGTCCCATCTTCATATATTGAGTTATTTGTGTTATCTTATATGTTTTCCCAAATTCTGAAGGTGAATTTACTAAAGTTAGAAGCTCTTATGCTTTCTATGTTTCACTGGAACGTTTATCTTGGATATTTATCAATTTAAGTATTGTTCATTAAGCTTAATGGTTTTTCCTACCTCATGAGTTATAGATTTTAACTATCTGTATTTAAGACCTCCTGGTTTTTACCAAATTTGATGTTCACTCCACCTCAAACATTACCTTAAGGATCCATTAACCTTACTATATTGGCCCTGCAACACACTCTGATTCATCGTTGAGACACTCATGAATTTAACTGACTCCATAGCCCAATGGCTTTGAAAACCTCTCACTCCACCTATTCCACTTGAACATCTTACCAAACCAAAACAATCAACAAACCCTACACTTAAAAACTAGTCTAAAATAAAAACCCTAAAGCAAAAAGAACACATCCTTCACACCCAATAGAGAGATCCCTCTTTGAGTCGAGGAAGGCTAGGTCCTCGGACTCTGAAGACTGTTCCATGTTACCCTGTCATTTGGTCTACCAATCTGCCAAATCACGGGACCCTAACATGTTTTTCATTTTATCTTGCAACGATAGACTATTGTATTACTCATATTTGGTTTAATATAACAAAGTTTGGTGATTGTACATGATTGTACAATTTTGATTAAAACTGTGTATATTGTACATTTTTTATTTACTAATTTATATTTTCCACTGTGCAAAGTAGTTGATGGTTGAGATTATTAGTTTGGTAGTGTAAGTGATTTAAGACTCTAACGTAGACCCAAGGTCATGAAAATTCAACATGGTATCAAAGCATGTATGAGCTACTTTGGAAGCTAGTAAATCAGTTTTTGCACAACGAAGTACAACGTGAGAGGGATTTGGTCACATTGTGAGTGAAGGAGTCAATACAATTTTGAAGTTGCAGGTAGGTCTCCGGTATGACGATAGGTTGGAAGGGTTATCCAACTAAACTCCTTGGAAGGAAAGGATCAAGTTTGCTTGCAGGTCAACACGATATAGGATTTTGTCTAGAAAGATATCAAGTAGCCAGCCGACCCTAAGGAGATGGAAATATGGGAAGATTTGGATACAAAAGTGAGGATGATCATCCTTGATGGTGTGAAGGATTCCTTGATACCTCATGTGTCCAGGAAGAACAATGCACATGAGTTGTGGATGGCTCTTCAGAATTTGTTCTAGAATAAGAATGAGAACCAAGTACTGGTATTAGAGGATAAATTGAAATCCATCAAGACGATAAAGGGTGAAGGAATGACTTCGTATTTAACGAGGTTATCTCAGGCTCGAGATGAGCTTGCTACTGTTGAGGTAAAGTTTTTAGATGCAAAGATGGTAAGGATTTCCTTGAAAGGGTTCACTGAGGAATGGAAACCCTTCATCAAAGGAATCGTTGCGAGGGAGAAATTTCCAGACTGGAATAGACTGTGGGGAAAATTCATGCTGGAAGAGTTGCAAGATGAGGATATTCATCCATCTAATAAGGCATATGAGGACGTGGAACTTGAAATAAGAATGAAGGGTAAGCCGAAGAAGGACTTGAGTAAAATCAAGTGTTTCAATTGTGGCGATTTGGGTCATTTTTTGTCAAGATGTACGTTGAAAATTGAAGATGATGATAAAGGGAAGAAGAAAGGAAAGCATATTTCCACTTCAACAAAAATGGATGATCTTTCCAGGAGATTGGAAGAGGATGCTTTTGCTATGATTTCTCATTTCTTGCAGGGTACTATTCGAGAGGATGGATTGTAAGTGGAAAGTGGTGCGATGAAGCACATGGCAGGATCACATGAGGTTTTTGATACTCTAGATGAATGGGAATCGAAGTTACACATGGTGTTGGGTGACAAGAGTCAGTTGGAGATTCGAGGATTGGGGGTGGTTCCATTCATGATGGAGACAAGATGTATGACACAGGTCCAAAATGTGGTGTTTGTACTAGGACTTAGATATAGTGTGATATCCATATTGATGATGGAGAGGAAGGGGTTTTAGGTCTTTTTCCAGGATGGGAAGGCAAGACTCAGGACTAGAGGCTCTAAGTTTGATGGGATTGTGCTTGGAGTCAGGGAGCATGGTCTTTACAGGTTGACAGAAAAGCCTGAGGATGATGGAAAGAAGTAGGGGCAGGTATAGGTTCCAGAGAAGCAGGCGCAGGTGAAAGCTTCATAGAAGAAGGTATAGGTTCCCAAGAAGAGGGTATACTTTTCAAAGAAGGTCTAGGTTCCAGAGACTCAGAGGGAGTCAAGTTATAGAGGGAGTTTGCAGATTCAGTGGGAGACTCTACAACCCAAGAAGATCACATGATCAGTGGGGAGAAAGAGTGCTTCCACATATGGAAATATAGAACCATGGTGAGATTGGAAAGAGATACGGGAGAAGAAAAACAAGCAGGAGGCTTCCACTAACAACGACACTTCTGAGCAGGGTGTAGTTTACTATACAAGGATTGCTGCGATTGTGAGCACCAAGAGATGGGTTAGTGTTGCGAACACTGATGAATAAGATGAAGTAATTCCTAGGTGTGGAGGTACCTCTCTTTCTAAGAGGGAGTGTTTATTTGTATAGCTTTGGAGGTAATCCAAGCCCTAGTGTTCAGGGTTTGGAGGACAAAGAGCCACACGGGCAGCTTGTGGGTTTGGAACCCAAGTGAGGGGTTTTGCACCCATCTTGATTTAGGACAAAACCATGATGAAGGCATGATATGTAATGAATGAGGATGATAGTGCTCAATGATATGATTTAAATGCATCAATACTTGTCTGAATTCATGTTTTAATTAAAGAGAAATGAATTTTTGAAGTCGACTATGTAATTATTGGTTGCCAAGTTAGGTCGGCTTAGTGTAAAATAGTGCCAATAGAAGGGTCAATTCAAATGAATTCATTGAAGCCTTAAAGGATATAAATAAAAGACATGTTGGAGTCATTTGAGCATCCATTTATGAGTGAAATACACCAAGGGAGCCTCTGAAATTTTTGGTGGAGCTAGAAGCCACATTGAAAGGAGAAAATAACATCGTGGAGGAGGTATGAAATAACGTGGAAGATTTTGTCATTGGGTTGCAGTACTCTAGGTGACTGCATGTACTTTTGAAGGGCTATTTGGGATAAATTCAAGGGTTTTTTAGGCTCAGATTTCTGGGCATAGTAGGCCGCAAAAAGGAGGGGTATTACAATGTTGTTTTGGGGGAAGAATGGTGCTATTTTGGAGGGCCACAACCACAGGAGGACTGTTGTGCTAGGTCACATCATTCGCAAGTAGCCATGATAATTTCAAGAGTAGGATCTAAGTGACAAAGCATAGATTGAGGCAGTGTGGCCTTAGAGGCTACTCTCCAAGTAGAGTCGTAGCTCATGAAGGCTTAAACGAGATGATGTGTGGAGGATGTAGGGTTTAATATTTTTCCCTAACCAGAATTGTAGGTGAAACCAATAAGCGTGATGACAATAGATGTTATGGAGGTGTATTGGGTCAAGTGATGACCAATATTGGATCAGTTGGATAGCAACCTGTGGATTCCAATTGGAGGATATTATGTAGTGGTGAATATTTCATCTTAGGAGAATATTCCGCAATGAAGAGATTGGGAGCGATATGAATTTTGGAGGGTAGCATGTTGGATACCCAATGTAGACCTAGATGAGCTATATTGAAGGATGGAGATCAGATGAATATTGGGTGAAGTTATGTTACAAAGAGAAACACTTTGATGAAATAAAGTGGTTGCTAGCCTTGCAGATTGGAGCTCAGGTGTTGGCCAACTTAGAGGAGCAGATTGGATCAACCAAAGTACATGCTACAAAAGGATGTGCAACAGTGTTACGGGGCAGCCCTCCTAGAGTCTCGATTTGTAGATGCCTTAATGGACTAAGGCACTACTAGTGAGAAGTATGGAAGCGAAGGACCGACATGCCAAGATATGATATTGTGTTTGTCATTATATCTTGTAACCATAGAATATTTTATTATTCAGATTTGGTTTAATATAACAAAGTTTGGTGATTGTACATTATTGTACAATTTTGTTTAAAACTGTGCATATTGTGCATGTGTGATTTATTGCTTTATTTTTTCCGTTGTGAAAAGTAGCTTATGGTTGAGATTCTTGGTTTGGTAGCGTCAGTGTTTTAAGACTCTAACCTAGACCCAAGGTCATGAAAATTCAACACCTAATTCATGGGATAATGACTCTTCACAGCAACAACACGAAGGTAGAATCTATCTCTAAAATTGAACCTCTAGCTTGTGGATGCCCAAAAATATCTAGAAGAGGAATGCAAGTTGGGAGTTCTTATCCATTTACCAATCTAGGTTTGAGATCCACTCTTGATCGAAGGATGAGCTCAAGGGATAAGGGATGGAAACTCCAAGGTAGGATAGGATAAGATTCAAGAGTTTTATCTAAGGTAAATAGTTGTAATAACCCTTGGAAGCTTCTAGAAGAGGAAGCTTCATAAATATTTTTGTTTTCATGACTTTATAGAATCAACGCACCCCAAGACAGGGTAAGCTGTTGGTGATCAACCTTTCCCAACATGGGACAAACTGCTGGTGAACGCAGATCCAAAGGCTTAAAAACTGTGTTGGTGCCTAAAATGACTGATTTGAGGCAGTTTCAAGCATAAAATATGGGATTAAGGAGAGTAATGCTTATGGCTTTGTGCAATGATCATGTCAAGGGGTAAAAGGATGTCTATTGATCTAGTTTTTAGGCTGATTGATGAGGTGTGTAAAAATGGCCTATGACAGTAAGGAAAATGAACAAGATAACAAAATTGCATACACATATCTTTGCTCTGATTGGTATAATAATATTTTTCATTATTTACTGTTTCTTAGCTATATAAAAACCTTAAATAGAGAAAAACATAAGGCTTTGAGATTGAAGACACAAAATTGTGTGATAGTAAATGGTAAGTTATATTGGAAAGATTATGTTGGTGTTTTGTTGCTTTATCTGAAATAAAGGGAAATGATTGAAATTTTCAATGAATATCATGGATGTGCTTGTGGAGGCCATTACAATTGGAAGGTGACAACACAAAAAATATTGAAAGTTGGTTTTTACTGGCCAAGTTTATTTTCTAATGTTTACACGATGGTTAGATGTTGTGAAAAATGTCATCTGTTTGCTGAAAAGAAAATGTTGGCACCATTGCCATTAATTCCTGTATTTGTAGAAGAACCATTCATGAAGTGGGGTTGGATTTCATAGGGGATATTAATCCACCTTCCAGTGGACAACATAAGTGGATTTTAACAACCATTGATTATTTTACTACATGGGTGGAATCTGTTCCAACCAGAAAGGAAACTGACTCAACAGTGATCAAGTTCCTAGAAGAAAATATATTTACAATATTTGGCTTCCCCAAGAAATTGGTCACGAACAATTATCAAGTATTTCAATATACAAAATTAATCAATTTATTCCAGAACTATAATTTTATTTTTTCTTATTCTACCACCTATTATCCTCAAGGAAATGGGTTGGAAGAATATTCAAAGAAAGCTATGGTAAGGATCCTGAATATAACAATTGCATAGATCAAAAATAATTGGGACTCTAAGTTAAAGTTTTCTTTATGGGAAAACAGAGTGACTAATAAAAGGTCTACTGGTAAGTCACCTTTCAAATTGGAATATGGAGTAGCAACTCTCTTTCCTGGTCAGTTATCTAGACCAATAACTTCTTTCATTCAATATGCTGAAGAGGAACCAAATACATTGACTCGAAGGATAAACCAACTAGTATAATTGAATGAAAACATAGAACAAGTGACTAAAAAATTGAACAACTATCAAGAAAAGATGAAAGTCATTTTTGATAGAAAGGCAAATAAAATACTCTTTCAACCTAGATACCTTGTCTTAAGGTGGGATGTTAGAAGGGAAGACAAGGGTAAACATGGTAAGTTTGATCCAATGTGGTTTGGTACTTTCAAGGTATCATATTCCAGAGAAAAAAATACTTTCATTATGGAAAATACAGATGGAGAACTATTGCAACTTCCTCTAAATGGGTATTTTTTGAAACATTACTTCTAGCATTAAGTAGGTTTTTAATTCTTCCATTGTAAATACCAATATGATCACTGTAAGTACCCGGTCAGCTTCCCATTGTAATGTTTTAAGTTATGATATGACTCCATGTCCGATGTGAAGAAAATAATATGATTTTATTAGTGTTGTTTTCCAATGCATTATCCCCAGGTGGAGCCAAATGCTGTAACTCGTTTTCACTTTGTTCAAAAGTTATAAAACAAAACAAAAAATAATATATGCCAAAACTAAAAAATATTATAAACCAAAGTCAAAAAAAGGGAAAGCATTAAAATCATGTCTGTGGTGATTTGTTTTAAGAAAATAATGTGGGATTGGGAATGGTATAAGATCAAAAGTTAAATTTTATATTGATTGGCAGGACCCAACGGAGAAAAAGAAAAGATCAAAAGTGGTGCAGTTTTGGAGCGCGATGTAATTTTTGGCATCAAGAATCATCCACAGGAGAAACTCGACACCACGAAGAGCACGAAATATATGGGGAAGGGTGCACCCGTAAGAGGTTTGGAAAATAAACCACCATCAACTGATCAATGGTTGGGATTACACCTGAAATCACTCAATGATGGAACCACTTAGCACCATGAGTGCCCGCATGAGCAGTAAGCGGTATTCATCGCAAATACAACAATAAAGTGAGATTATATGACAAGAGAGAAAGATTCTAGCAGGATACCATTTTCATATCACTCCTTCACCTCATCCCACACCTCCACATCAAAACTCCATGTCATCACCTCCACGTCATTATTACGTCATCATGTCGTACATCTGTCACTTCTCATTAAATTCTGTTTTCCCCTATTTATTTATAAAACCATCTTCACAGATAATTCAACCTATAGTTTAATAAAAAACATTAGCATGACTCATGTCAGATTTATCAAATGCCTACGCTCTGATTTGTCAGTATGGAAAAATTGTCAAGATTTGATGTCTTCAACCAAAGAAGCTGAACCTAGAGCTTCTAAAAGTGAGGCTGCACATGAGTCCTAAGTGATCGAGTGAAAATCAGCCACATGTTTTATTTTAAAAGAGATATTTTAAAGGATATTGTATTTTTTAAAATTTCAAAAGTATGTTATGTTTTTAAGTTTGAGTCCTCATAAGGACCGAGTAGGGTTTAGAGTAGTTTTCAAAAGTAGTTTGAGGACTTCATGTGAGTTATTTTTATAAATTCCATATTTGTAATGTTCCTACACAAGACATTTAGGAACCATTTTTTGGGGTTCCGATTTTTTACTTCAGAGAGAAATTCCTTGTGTAAAGTGTTCACTATTTCCTGGAGATATAATAAATATTTCTGGATGATTCCTATTGTCTACTAAATGTGATGTGTTTTCCTTTACTATTGTAAGTCATTAATTGTCTTTATTCTCTTTGGAAATGTGTAATGAAGCTGATGGTTATTTTATGTAATAAAAAATTACTTAATTCACAATACCTGTAAATTTTAATTAAATAACCTTAAACTGTGCTCCATATTTCCATACTTTCATTTTCTGAATCTTCATACTTTCTGCTAAATTTTTGAAATAGAAGAGTCTACGAATACAACCTTCTATTTCAAATATTATACTCTTTCTTTCTCTCACCTTACTACAACTTCAAAATCGTTTTCATAGATAGTTTGGCCATTTTGAAATATAATTTTATCGAAGAAGTTTCCTCTACATTACCTGTATAACATATCTCTTAATAAACCGAGTGGGAAAAAAAACAACATTTGTTATCTTTTGTACATATGTCCTAGGTACTGAACTCTTCTCAACCATAGGTTGTCTTTGGGATTACAACATCCACAACCCTTTTTCGTGTGATACCTTGGTTAAACATGCTTTTTATACCCTCAACTAAACTAACACACCCTGGCGACCATACTTCAACTACTTGCAACACCATGAAGTTCCTCTTTTTCTAGCTCATGTAGTGTGGGGGTGTCCCCTTGGGCACATTATTTTAGCTTGTGCCACTCACTTTGTCCATTGTGGTGCTTTGGCTTATTGGTGCTCATGTCACCCCACTACCCACTCGACGCTACTATTTTTCATGATGGGTGACTTGTCCTCTACTTTGGGTAGAAGACCCAAATGTCACCCTTTTTTCATATTACTTATGATGGATGTTACACTATGCTCACCATCCAAATGCTATTTAAGGAAGGCATGGGTGTTCACCTATAAGGGTATGAAATCATCCCCCAATAATAAAATGTTTTAATCCTCGAAAATAAACCACTTGTTCAACAATCTGACCATCACCAAAGATACCACTACATAATGAGGAATGTGATTATATTTGACATTGCATTTCATAAATCTATTAATTCCCCTACATGCTATCATGTTTTTGAGCCCTCTATATCTCTATCTAATTAGTTAACTAATATGATCATTACACAAAATCCATAAGATGCACTTCATCCCATACAAGTCAAAACACCCTTGTATCACATAATCATCCAAAAATCCTCCTCATCAACACTGATCATGAAGAAATTACCCTAAGGCACTCTCACATCTAGGAATCACTATCTTGAGTAACTGAAAATGACCCCTCCTCTCATTGATTTACACAAGGATCACATGCTAGAGCAAGAGGAGTTGATCACGAGTCCTTTCTACCATCACACTCTCTTCCTTTTGTCTTCCCACCATTCGAGAAATCCAAAAGTTTATCTACTGTGGTGATAAATACTACAACCATCTATATGTTATGTTGTCTCAACTCAACCTATTCCCATGGATGCAATCCAACCATAAAATTGAGTATCCAATCCTCCTCTAACATATTCTTAATATAAAACATGGTCAATAATAATTCTTTGATGTAGGCTTGAACACCACTTGTATTTTTTAGATGACTCAACCTATTCCTTGTGACCTATGACTAATTCCCTAGTCCAAACTACACATACAAAGCTTCCCTATTTTTTTCCCATGTAATGATACTTTCAACACTACAACCAATTATCGAGTCTTCAATCTTGGATCTTCACCAAAGATTTTTTACCCTTGTCAAATAGGGAGTAGTGGTTCCAAATTTTTCTTCATTTGAGCATCCACTTATCTAACCCAAATACTGCTCCATATCCCAACATAAGTTTCATGGTACCTTTGCACTCGTCATATCATCATATGCTTCTGGTTCTTTGGACTTCACTTTTATTGAAGTGCTCAAAGATTTTCTCCCCACAACCACCTTCAATAACACAATTGTCTTGAATGACTCATTGAACAAACTAATGAGATCATTCACCTTTTATTCAAGTAGATACATCTTCTCTCCATCAAGACGACTCTTAGCAATAGAAATATAGATCCTCTCAAGTTATTTTATCCCTCGAGAAAACATGTCACTCATGGTATTCATTTGATCCTTCATTTCCACACAGTCTCTTGATAATTTTTGTAATTTTTCTCCCATGTTAGCCACATGGTCCTCTGTGGAGAATCATTTCACTTAATATTTGTCTAGCTAAACCACTGATCTCAGCATTTGAACTATAAATCTCCATTCTATAGATAATTTAGTCACCAACCTTTCAAAAATTCCCGTGATAACCAAACCCAATAAAACTAAAAGTTAACCTAATCTTTTCACTTCTGATCACTGATAATAAATATACCCTGATCACTGGAGACAACATAAAGCTTCCAAAACTTAAGCCTTATAAATCACCTCCTCATGTGATAAACCTCCTATTATATAATATTCCTTCTCTAATATTATCTCAATGATGAAGTGTTATCACCAAAAAATGATCACTCAACATATCTAACTAAGTGGACTGAAATACACCATGTAAGACCAATTTTATCATAGTAAAATTACTTTCACTACAAGAAATAACTTGATAAACCATATTTCATTAAGTTGTTTCTAATTAAAACAAGAAACCTCATGAGAAATAATTTAATAAATCATTATTTATTTCATTTTCCTCTAGGAATAATTAATTAAACCACTGTTTAACTAATATTCCTTGTTAAATTTGACTAAATCACCTAGGAATAATTAAACAGATCATTATTTGTTTATTATTCCTTAACCACATTCTTGAAATGATAAATAAATCATGTATTTGTTTATTATTTCTAAATAAACATATTTAACCAATTTAAATATCTTTTTCCTCCAACAAAATATAATAAAATATTCCAAGCAGTTAGATCTATATTATGGTTAATAATATTTTATTATTCTCCATTTTTGAGGATAACTCAATATTTTGTTATAAATAGGAAGGTTTTTCCATTCATTCTTGACTTTGATCATTCTCATTGTCGCTACCATTTTCTTTTGCCATCTGAGCTCCCACTTGATTTCATCACATATTTCGGGGTTTCCACATCATTAAGAGAGAGAGACTCATGAAGCTGAAGCATTGAGGACAACCAAGAACCCATATCATTTGAGAGGGATTGGTAACATTTACTTATTTCCTTCACTAGGTGTTATATAATATTAAAAGTCATTCTTTAAACTTGTCTTGTTCATTGGTTATTTGGAGTTAATTTGCATCAGTTCTTATTTATTTTTGTTGTTTAACTAATTTTGGTGCATAGATCTAGGGTTTTGAAAAATTTGTTTTGACTTTCTATTGCCGATCTAAAGGGTTGATAAACCATTTTTGTTGTTAAGGCTATAAGTCATCCGTAGCTTAAGTAGGTATTTTTGGTACACTTGACGAAATATTTTACACTAAAAAATGTCGACTCCACTATTGTAATTCAGATTCCTAGGTGACCATCAACTTCAGCGATCAAGGTTTTTATTCAGCTGTTTTCAGTTTATTGATGATTTTTTCTAAAGTTTTTTCCCTAATTCACTTAAAACTCTAAATTCTGAAGGTTTTCTAGTGTTTTATGTAGGTAATAGGTACCAACTACACTAGATATGACATTTTTTTCATAACTTGACACCCGAGAAATTAGGAACATAAATCAAATTTTCAGCCCCAAAACTACATTCTGGAGGTCCAAATCGCACTCATTGGCCCAAAAACTACGATATCACTCAAAAATAGGTCAGAATCTACATTCTAGAATATTTTTCTGCATTTTTCTGAAATTGTTAGGGTTTTCCGAGGGTACTGTGTTGGGTTGTCCGACCTTTGTTTCAGACCATCTTAGGCCTGGATATGCTCAGTTTATCTCCTTGAAGTAGAACCAAGCCCCCCAGGGTTTCAGTACACTTCCACCTTTTTAGGAGGAGTTGAGTTGAGTAGGTAGTCTGAGATTTGTAACGTTTTCAGTTATTGTTTTAGAGTCTAATTCATTATTCTTTCAGATCTTTAAGATAGGTTATTGTCTCATCCAAAAATCGCTCTTGAGTTTTGTTTGGTCTTTTCCCTTAGGGTCCCCTTGTTTGCCCTAGGTTTTTCACCTTTATCCCTATCTTTTGCAGTACTTTTATCCTCTAGTTTCTTGCTATTTTCTGCATCATTTCCAGAAACATTGAGTCATTAGATCCCAGTCCCATCGAAATTAGATATTGTGGCCATTTTAGTGTCTTTTGTGTCTATTTTTCCCTCATTTAGTTTGGTTGTTTGAGAGCCTTGTTTGGGTTGAATTTATGCATGATTAGATGTTTATTTTACTATCATTTCATTTTTATTAACAATATTCAACAATTTTTTTTTTTTAAACCGTCTAGGATTAATTAAAATAAACACACTTATTTCACACACTCACACCTAAAGTGAAGATCACTTGGTTTACACCACCAAGCCAAGACATAAACATCCTAATTTAATTAATCTACCACACATATCCTTGTTTATCACTCTTCAACCTTTCTGTGTCTATTGTGTGTTGCCATCATTGCGCCCCTAAGGAATTTGTTGCAGAGACTCCAAGGTCTTCACCCTTAGTTTTCGTTAGGATGTCTCACTCCCCTGTAGTGTCCGATTTATTCCTCCCCCGAGTCCCCATTTTGATTCTAGTTCTTCTAGTTCATCGAGTTCTTCCTCAGATTCCGTTTCTTCTCAACCTCATATAGTCACCATGTTAGGTGCCAATGCAAGTGCAGAAAGCCAACCTAGAGGTGGATTTGGCCCTAATCCTGGAGTCACTTCTAAAAGAAGTGCTATAGGAACCATCCTAGCTACTCCTTTTCTACCTTTCATGGTGGGTTTAAGCCGTCCCGATTTTAGCTAGTTAATCAATGACCTCGTACTTGACGATGCAGGTTGGCCATCTATGTCGAATAAGCTTCCTTTTGACATCCCTAAGTTTGAAGGAAACAATGTAGGGGACCCAATAATCATGTATGATCCTTTCATATGTGGTGTTCGTCTAATTCCATCACCGATGAATCCATTCATCTTCCTTTGTTCCTACGCATGCTCACCAGAGAAGCTACAAAATGGTACGTTGACCAGTCCGCCACAACTCATACCACTTTTGCGACTATTGCTAAAGATTTTATGTCATATTTATAGCTACCCCTCCGTTATGATAACAATATTGAGTTGTTAACCGCATTCTGTCAGAGTTCTGCCACTGATATTTCTGACCATGTCCAAGAATGGCTTAGAAGAAGGAGCATGTGTAGAGCTCCTACATTAGACGACTGTGTCTATATGGATTGGTTTCTTATGACACTCTTAGCCCCCATAGGTAAAGATGTCACATCTCATTTTCCTAAAATTGAGGAAGAAGTTCTCCAGATTTCCTTAAAATATGACTTAATCTATGCCCAGTTCAGTTATGTTTATATAGTTTTACCAGATCTTTCTAGACCTGGTGGTGCCACTACACTAGGGGCATCTCACGCCATCGATGGTATCATTGGATCCCTTTAAAACCCATTTCCATATGCTCATCCTCACATGAGTTATGGTTACCCTTAGGGGGGACAAGTTCCTCCAACACATACCCCCCTCCCGACAACTTGTATCCCAATCAAAGCACATCTTATGCATTTTCCCAACCACATTAACCGATGCCAGGGCCAACCGTTTCTCAAACTGTTTACCAAAATGTTTCCCTAGATCCTTTTTATCCTTATGCACAACCCAACACTCCAGCCCTTCTGGCATCAACGCCCCTGCCTCCCACGCCTTCTCAACCTCTTCCACAACAACCACCTCCTCCTCAAGGTCAAGTGTATGTGAAAAAAAGCGCGAATAATCCACCCAATTCAAAGAAAAATAATAAGGGGAAAGGAAACCATAACCAACAACTAGAGGGTAGTTAGGGTCACCAAGGTACTCAACTGAATGCAGCCAGAGGAAATAAACTAATATTGTAACCCAACAATAAGGTGATCAACCCAAGCAGAACAAGGCCATTATTACGAACAAGCCTTGTGCATTTTGTGGTGTACATGGCCATTACATAAATAATTTTCCCCTTTTACCCTAGATGCGTAAAATGTGGGAAGCCTAAGTAGCGTCTCAAGGACAACAACCCACGACATCGTTGCCTCTGAGCACTGCTCTAGCTCAACCGGTTGTGTTCAATAATCCTTTCCCTTAGCAAGGATATATTTTTGGCCAACCACCACAAGGTCAGGCCTCCCCTCAACCTCAACAATCTAGTCACACTGATTATTATATTCTCATGATGAAAAATGATGAGGTCAATACCACTAATGTAAACCTTCAGACCGAATCACACCAATATGACAAGAAACCCGCTACGTCTGCAAGTGAGTCCCAAAACAAAGTATCCATAGAGTCTATTTCAACACCAAATGGTCCCTTACATATTGCTTAGCCTAAGCCCAAATTCATTCCCAAGATCCCCAAAGGGCCATTACGTCGTAATGCTGCTTCTGCCAAAGCCATCTATACATACAAAATAGTAGATGACTTGTCGCAGTCTCCTGCTACCATGCCAACGCTGGAAGTTCTCCAAACATGCTCATCCAAAATAAAAGATATATTATTGCTTTGGGAATTATGGATCCTTCAGATGATTTCTTTATTTTCTTTTTTGTTTAGAAGTCAAAAAATCCCCCTTTACCCTCATCCGTTGCTTTCCAAATACCAGTTAAGATCCACAATGCCACTCTCCAATGATGTATCATCGAAGAGGGTGCATGCACCTATGTGATTTCTACCTCTCTTTGGAAGCAACTTGCCCCCCCGATCTGTCCCCATCCACCATCACTTTACATGCTTGGGACAATTACCCTTCACAACCCCTTGACATGTTTCACAATTGTCCTGTCACACTTGCGGGAAAGAGTGTTTTATTGACATAGAAGTCATCAATGCCCCTTTGGATTATAATATCCTCTTAGTTCATAGCTACACATATGTGATGTCAACTATTGCATCTATAGTTCATCGTAAGATGTGCTTCCCCCATAATGGAAATATTGTCACCATCGATCAGTTAACATAGTACGAGCCCAAGTATCAGACCTCACCTCAGTCTCTTATATCATTGAAGGATGATAAAAAATCAGTCACACCTCTCACCAGTGTCTCACCAAGAGTATATAAAGATTCCAAATTACTTAATGCATTCCCTCATCTACCTCCTCCCATTTATGAGCCTAACTCAGTGAGTGTTTTCATGTTGCAAGAATCTTGGGCTAGCCAAAAGTGGCCCTGATATAAAGCTAGTAACTCCTCAATTTTCCATCCAGGAAAAAATCCCGTAAGTAATAACCATCCGAGAGCCATTCTGCCAGGCCATTACCCTTCAATTTAGATAATATTTTTAGCTCCCCCATTTGGACTCTTTTCTGTGCCTATCATGATTATGTTGAGTTTAAAAAATTTGACCCTGGGGATACCAGTGTGGTACATTGATCCCCCAACAAGAAATCCACTAGATCAAATCAAACCATATACTTCTTTGACCCTGATTCAACCACCGGTGATGACCCCTCCATTTTCTTCAGTTCCACAACAACTTCAACAAGAACCCTCTCCTGTTGCAAAAGCAGCAGGTGAGGGGTGAAAATCCAAAAAGAAGGAAACTAAGGAAAAGTTTCCCCAAACAACTCCAGCTCCACCTAAGCCTCCAAATACTAGTCCATAATGTGCTTTATGTGACGTTGTTTGGCATGCCAACAATAATTTTCCCAAACTCTCTCATCTCAAAGACTCTGGTCAACGATACATTTCCTAACTCTAACATCCTAGAGGTACATTTTACCTTACGTGAGTCAGCCAAGAAAAAAAAATCATTGCGCATGAATCACCCTTGTGCTTTTTGTGACAAATCTGGACATTACTCTCATCACTTTCCTCATCTCAAATTTTTGTGCAATACCCGTGAGGTAGTTCATGAAATAGAGGTTGCTCGTAATGAAACCACCATTTCTTTACTTATAGATTATAGAACCATTGTTGAATGAGAACATGAACCACAAATTGTGATTACTCCTCCTGATATTGAGATGAAAAATTGCATTGATACCATTCTCTACCTATTGTAATCTGGGATTATCATCTAGAGAATGTTTTAGAGTTCTCCATACTGATTCGGTCAAACCACCTTTGGTGTATACCCAGGTCTCAACATCGCTAGATTTTCCATCTATTAGTCATTTGTCCCATCTTGTTTTCGATGTGCATGTGAACCTTGTCTCTCATGATGATGCTTTAGGTAGTCCCTCCACATCAAGTGGTCTCATTTCCTCCACTCCACCCATATTCGATTCAGATGAATACATCATGGAAGCGATGACCATGCCTGATTATCCTTGGGACAATATGCGCCATCATGCATATTTCCTTCTGCAAAAATCCCATGATCAACATGCTGTGGATTCCAAAGACTTCATCCATAGTGAGGTCGATTGGTTATATAACCCCTTACTTCAAACCTATGAATTCAAACCACATACACCTTGTGGCCATTACATTGACACCGAATGTTTTTTTAAGGGGGCACCCATATTTGAGAGTCTAGGAGAAGCACTTCTCCCCAACCCTCCTAGTGCATTTAGTAGTGTTGAATCTAGTACCATTATTCTTCCCCATTTAGAAGAACCCATAGAGTCTCCTATCACTTAATATCACTTTAGGGATGATCCACTTAATAATTCCTTCATCTTACATCAAAAACCAAGTCCCTTAGACATTGTTGTTGACCATCCACATTATTTTATAGGAGAGCACCTATTCATTATCTTCGAAGCCACTCTTTGGTATAGTGACACCATGTATGAAAACCCAGAAATTCAATCCATTTGATTCATATATGTAGTGCCAAATGATATTGGTAATCCATTATTTCCTTTATTTAATTGTATCTACCCATTCTTCCCACAAGAAGAAACGATAACATGAACAAATGGTGAACCACATCATGAAAATATGTTTAGATTCCACTATTCTAAATAAATTTGGCATGTCCATAACATGCTTGGGGTCACATATGCCTCCAGATATTCTCACCACCCTCTTGAGGATTTAGTGCCTATTAGACTGACTTCTTGAATCCATTATTTGAGAACTTGGAATACCATGGTGCTCCACAAACTCCTCTAGCTAGGGGCATCATTCCCACCTTTACCATACCAGATCACTCCCCTCCATCACATACACTTGGGGGTAGTATCCCATGCTTAGGAACATGATGACACCCCTAGACACCTTCTCACATGATTAACATAAGTATCAACCTAGACCACAAAGATCTAGGTATGGTTGATTATCTTTCCATTCCTTGGATAGTTTTTCCTCCCGATCTCTCCAACTTTCCATATACATACATGACATACCGTAGATGCTTAATACCATATTTTAAAAAATTCTACTCTATGTGATGCCACATTTCCCATATTGGTCCCCATGTTTGACTTAGTGGGTGAGGATGATCCTAGACCTTCTCTAGTAGTTCATTCCTCTATTCCTTTCTTACCTTGATTATTTTCCAGGAACCATCCTTCCAAGAAGCATTAAGGCCATTTTAGACAAGTATGGTCACAAACATGAAAGTTTTCGATGCTATTTACGACACTCGGATTTTCTGCTATGATCTCCAAAAGATTTAGGTCCTTATCCTCCTCTCCAAATTCACCACATCTCACTTAGAAAATGAATCAAATTGGAGAAAAAGCACTCTTTTATAGGAAAAAAACCTAGTTTTTCCGTCGCCCATTATGACCAAATCATAGCTCAGTTTGATGAATCGTCAGCACCATTGTAGATATATCACCGAGTATTATAATGGGTCTTCCTCTATTTTAGGTAATTTGACACTTTACCTGGAAGCTATTTTTTCCATGAAGTGTCACCTACCATCAATTTAAACCAAATTTCTTCATATGAGCCGCTTGTACTTTGGTACCACCTTTCCTTGGCACTTGTCACCTCATGTGATGATTTTCATCATGAGTAACCATTCTTTACTCATGTTTTTATAGTCCCCCTGGTCCATTCCTATGTGGTAGAATCATCGGGTCACCCTTGTTTGGAGCATCCAAGTTGAGTCATCCTCACATTCATGGAGTTTTTCCCGAGTCCCATTATCTCCTGTTACAGTATTCCATCCATATTTGCATCAAATTCATCCCATGTTGCATATTTGTGGCCTCCAACCATACTGTCCCTCACCATCCCCTCAGGAATCGAGTTAGTCACTACCAGGTCCATCATGCATTTTATGCTCTAACAAGGGAAGTTTTCCGTTCGCTTGTTGGTTTCCCCTCCTTCCATTATTATCCTAGTGTCAGTCCACCGGTCACTCTACTATGATACCTCACACCTTAGTTTAGGATTCCTCATTGCCTTAGTTATGGCATACCCTATTCTGTTAACTTCAACACATTCATTCCAGAAGAACATTCTAGAGGGCGTTGTGCCTTTGTTACAAATTTCATTATTGTTCGGTACCTCATATCAGGAAAAGGGAATCACTATTTCCTTTTGACTTGGTTGTTTCTCACATGCTCGACCCTAGCTCATTATCACACGTTTGAGAATCATACATTTGATGATCTGTTGACCCAGCAGATTGTACCAGTGATTCTAGGGTGTGTGTGAGATGTTTCAGACCTGATGAGAGGGTGTCCATTCAAGTAGCCTCCCACATGCCTAGATGACCTCAGATTATGCTCCAACCTTAGATGAAGTTTCACAAAGTTTATGGGTTTGGTTCCATCTACTTGAAGTGCCCATAACATGCATGTCTTATTCAAATGATCCATTCATATTTGTAGAGCCCTTTCCTATTCAACATGGCTTCTTTGGTTGTTATACCCACCCCCCTCCCCATGTCATATGGAAGGGAATTATGTATCATGTATTCATATGTTATTCTCTTCACTTATGACATTTATTTTTCCAGGGATCCATTATATTATTTTCTGGCCCATTGATGCCAGCATGTCATGTATCATGTATCATGCATTTTGTAGCTCAGTCCCACATTGCTGAGCACACCATTATTCTTTGTACTTAGTTATCTTGGTGGGTATGGGCATACCTCCATCTCCTCATTGAGATAATTTACTACAACATAAAATGTGACTTATATCAGTTTGTAGGTCTCTCCCACTTAGTTCCTGTCCTCTCTCGATTTGCTTCATTTATTTATCTCTCTCTCTCTCCGACTCCCCTTCGGTGTCTAGTGATTGTGTTCTTACAATGTATTTCGTTCATACAATTTGCTCCTAATGCTCATATCTAACTACACTTAGCCATATCTAACTAAGTGGATCGAAATACACCATGTAAGACCAATTTTATCATAGTAAAATTTCTTTCACTATAGGAAATAACTTGATAAACCATATTTTATTAAGTTGTTTATAATTAAAACAAAAAACCCCATGAGGAATAATTTAATAAATAATTATATATTTAATTTTTTTATAGGAATAATTAATTAAACCACTTTTTAACTAATATTCTTTGTCACATTTGACCCAGTTATGATAATTAATTAGATAAATCATTATTTATCTTATTTTTCTCTAGGAATAATTAATTAAATAATTATTTAGTTATTAGTCCTTCTTAAATTTGACAAAATCACCTAGGAATAATTAAAAAAAATCAGTATTTGTTTATTATTCCTTAACCACATTCTTGAAATGATAAAATAATTATGTATTTGTTTATTTTTTCTAAATAAAGGTGTTGAACCTCAAAAATGTTCTTACTTTGACACCCTTTTTCATCATTTCTTCCTTCCTTTTTCACAAATCCATGACTCCAATCTATGATAATTGAAATATTACATACCAAAGAAAGAATTTGATGATCTATGCTTTATATTATGATGTTTATTTTTATTTGAATGAATTTCTGTAACTAGCTATAGAATGTGTGCAATTCTGCAGCTAATTGTTGTTTCCGTAGCTACTGTTATGGTTTGACAGGTTTTGAGAAGAAAATAAGGGAATGGGTCACATGGGTATTTCGGGAATTATCCACACATGGATCGTATCCCATCCACCTATTCAAATTCGAAAAGAAAATGTGCCTATGCTCGCGGTCAAGTTCAGTTGAGGAGCGTGATCTGCAAACGAGATACTCTTGATTTGCTCTAATGTAGAAAATCGAGAGACAAACACTAAGAATTTGCTTCTATTTATACTTATAAATTTCAGTTCTAATTGTTATCTATAAGCAGAAACGCCTCAAACAGTTGAATCCAAAACTTGTTTAAATACCGACCGTTTTGAAACCGGAAACAATCCTAATTTGTGATAATACATTGTATGCCTTTGAAACTCTGTTTTTGATAATAAGAAGACTAGTTCCAGATATTTTGACGCACAAATAGTCCATTATATTTTCAACTCATTCTATTTCAGAGGGCCCCTGCATTGAAAGGGGGTTTTTAGCTGTTTTGTAGTTTGAATTTCATTATTTCATTTCCTGTTAATTTTTATTTCTGTTCTTGTCAATTTCATAGTTAAATTTGTATTGGTTTCATAGTTAATTTCCTACCAATTCATAGTTTAGTTTGTTTACTACTTTATACATTAATTGTATGAATGCTTTCTTAGATTAAATTTCCAATGCTGTGTAATCTTGTGCTTGCTAAGTCGTCGTAAGAAGGTGGCTATGTCATTTCCCAATTGGACCAGATTTGGGTATTTGGTCACACAACAATCATAGTTACATGCTTTGTACTTGCTTTCAATTTTAATTCAACACTGTCATTTCAATTATCAGTAATAGGATTTATGATTTCAAATACATGGAATAGAATTAGATTAAGTCAAGATAGAATTAAATTAGAGTTATGCTCTATTTTCATAAGGATAGAAGCTTTCAATGGATAATATAGGAAATGATTTCATCCTGTCATTTGAATGCAATTAGATCTAGAATAATGCTATGTTTTTAACTAGTTAGATATTTTTCATAGATGTTTTTCCAACCTACTAACATCATTCAAATTTTGATTCATTTTTATGCAATTTAGATTAGTTAATGAACATTTCCTTTTCTTCCTTCTTTTAGATTTCATGTTACATTAAAAATAGTTTGTAATTCAATTTATTTCTTTAGAATAAAAACACCATTTTATTTTCTTCCTTCTTTAAGAATTAGTTTTCATCATTAAAATTCATTTAGATTTGACTATTCACTAGCATTAAGAGATTTCAACCCTTAGACCAATTTTAGATATAAGATAAAAAATCCCCAAAACAACATAAACATACACAACAAAGTAAGAGAACAACGTTACTTAAGCATATATAGTGCACCTCACTTCATCAAATTACTAACCTCGGTTGATAATTCATGATAGCAATTTTAGAAATCAAATTGACTAAAAATTTTGGCGACATTGCCAGGGAAGTGAAATTAGGAAGCCTTATTTCTTACAGAAAAAAAATATATATCAAAAATAAAAAATAAAAAAATGACATGCGCAGGGAAAGAGACTCTAGGGGTAGATTCATAGCTAGAGGTAGAAGTTTGATTCCTACAACACCACTCACCCCACCAAGACCACACAGTGCCACCAACAACCCAAACTCATATCCTATTTTTCACCTCAAAACATAGACTTCCTGAAGTCTTAAGATCAGGAATCCAACCAGGATATTCTCCAACTTCATATACTGAGGCAGTATTACAAGAAGAGTATCCTAGATCTCCAACAAAAGCAGTAACCTTTTTCACCTCTACAGGAGAATATATTCTAGCTCAAGATTTAGAAATCCCTGGTGAGGAAGAATAAGAAGAAACTTTATTCAATATTCCATTGATAGAAGAACCATAGGAAGAACAATTAACCCTACAGTTAGAACCTTACATTAGCTCTGAGGAATCTACAATGGCAGAAGAAGAAGGCCATGGAGAAATTATGAATGAATAAGACTTAAAAGGAGGTGGAAGAGGTAGAGGAAGAGGTGGAGGAAGAGATGGGGGAAGAGGTAGAGGCGGAGGAGATCCTAACTCTGTTGGATTTCCTATAGTTGAAGAGGATACAAATTGTACAATGAAAAATATTTCACCTTCTGTCCTTCCCAATTTCCATGGATTAAGGACTGAGGATCCTGCAACTTTTTTATTTGAATTTTAATTCTTATGTAGATATTATGAATACTTACAAGATTCTAAAAAATTGAAGCTATTCCCTGCAACACTCAAGGTTGCAGCTCTAAAATGGTTCATGGGTTTGATAACACAGTCTATTAGGAAATGGGATGAGATGAAAAGTGCATTTTTTCAAAGATATTTGGAATATTTCACACCTATTAATAGGAAGGATGAAGTATTTAAGATGATGCAGAGAGAGGATGAAACCTTAGAAGATCTAATTGAGAGATTCAATTATAATATCAAGAGAGCTAAGATGGAAAATCTAGATCAAGATACTTTAAAATCTCTCTTACTGAAATTCATTAGAGATGAATGGATAGATATCCTTAACATGATGGGAAAATGAGATATCTCTCAAGTACCATTAACTGAAATTGCTGAATTATGCATTCATCTCTCAAGAGAAAAATAAAGAACTGGAAAAAATACAAGGAATCTTATTCTCTCTAGAATAAATAAATCTGCAACTGGAACAATGAGTAGGGCAGAAATTGGAAATATGCTTGATGAATTTAAGACATATATCTTAGGGAGTCTCAGTGAACAAATAGACACATTGAAATTACAGAACAAATAGAAAGCTGAAACTGACGCCTTAACTATTTTATGTCCTAAATGCAAAAATAAATATGCTTTGAGAGAATTTCCTCTTGATGTAAAAGTTATAGAGACCTGTGTTATTTGTTCAGAAAATCATGAAACAAAAAAATGTCCCTCTATACCAGGTCTTAATGTTGTCTTTCAAGAAGAAGAAGCAACTCCATATTCAGTAGATCCTCTTTGTTTTGTCTCTAGAAGACCATGGAAGGGGTCACAAACTCAAGGTTTTAGTAACCAAATGTATAATCATCCCCCACCAAATAATTGGAATTCATGATGGCAACAACCTTGGTCCCAGCCTCAACCTTGGACACAAGGGATGTAAAATCCTTATGGAAGATACTCTCAGTATCACCAGTATCCAAAAACCTATCCAAAATATCCTCCCCAAAATTTTCCACAACAAAATAAACCACCCCAAATCCAAAATCAGAATCCACAACTATCATTACCATATCCACAAAGAACAAATCAACTACCCGCCCAACCATTACCAAACCTAGACAAAAAAAAATGCTCAAAATGCCTATAACATAGAAGGAAAAAACTTTATGTCTCACATGATTACCCCACTATATATTAACAGTGTCCAACTTAGATCTAGTAAAATATTAGAAAGGGAAAAGCCTTATGATGTTATTCAAGAAAAAAATGATTTTGATGAAGAAATTTATCTAAAGAAAAATTAAAGTTCTAAATAAGGGACATCCCTTCAGCAGAACCAAAATTCTGAAAATGAAAAACAAAAATATCCAATAAACTCAACTCCTATGATAGAGCAACCTTCAGTATCTATTTCTAACCCTTCTTTTCCTAAACGATTACAAATTGATAGAAGGATAGAAAACAAAATTTTGTTTCCCAATTATGATTTTCTAGATGAATTGAAAAATATATGTATCAAAATTCATTTGTTACAATAAATTAAAGATATTTCTATTCTAGCAAAAAAAAATAAGAGAGTTGAGCATGAAAAAAATAGGAAGGAAAAAAATAAAATAAAAATGATTCAGTTAGTAGGAAAAATTGCTGACAATACGATGGGAAAAATAGCCATACAAAAATATTTGGACTGAGGGAGTCCAGTTGTAAAAACACACATTAATGGCATTGAGATTCCAAATACATTAATTGACTTAGGAGCAACCATCAACATCATGAGGAAATAGACTATGGAACAACTTAGGCTTCCAAACGTTTAGTATAAACCAACATTACTGCAATTAGAAGATAGATCAGTAATCAAACTAGATGGTGTACTAATATATATATATATATATATATGTGTGTGTGTGTGTGTGTCAGATTCTTGGGAGTATCTAGTTGACTTCATGATCCTAACTCCCAAGAACAACCTAGGGGGCCATCCACTAATTTTAGGGATAACTTGGTTAGCTACAACTGATGCATTCAGTAGCTGTAGATCCAGTGATATGTTTATTTCTAATGGAAACTCAAAAAATAAATTCACTCTATATCCTCCAACAAAAACAATCATAGAAATAGGAAATGAAGAATGGATAGATGATGAGAATTAAATTCAACCTCTCTTTACTATTTCTCATATTAATGAAAAAATTCAAATCTTAAATTCAATAGAAAAATTTGAAACATCCTCACAATCTGAAGATGATTATAGTTTTCAAGAACAATGAAATATTTAATACTTGTCATCTAGAAAAATGTATTTATATTCTATGGAAGAATTTGGTAACTCTACAGTTGAAATCATTCCAAGGAAATCTTTAAATATAAACAAAAACTTGGAAAAAATCCAACAAGTAGAGTTAATCAAAACATTACAAAAACATTCTTCTGCATATGCATGTGAGTACAATGACATGAAAGGGATTAGTACTGAGAATTGTATACATCATATCTACGTTTAGGAAAACTCTAGACCTATCAGAAAACCTCAAAGAAGGATGAATCCAAATCTTAGGGAAATTGTGAAAGAAGAATTGCAAAATTTGTTGAATGTAAACTTCATCTATCCAATTTCAGACAGTCAGTGGGTTTCTCCCTTGGTGATTGTACCTAAAAATAATTGTAAATGGAGGGTATGCATTGATTATCGAGATTTGAATAAGGCTACTCTAAAAGATCTTTTCCATTGCCTTTCATAGAGCAAGTATTGGATACATTAGCAGGAAAGAAGTATTTCTCATTTCTGGATGGTTTTAGTGGTTACAACCAAATTCAAGTAGCACCTAAAGACCAAGAAAAAACCACATTCACCTGTCCATGGGGAACCTATGCTTACTGAGTACTTACTTTTGGATTTTGAAATGCACCTGCAACATTCCAAAGGGAAGTATTACGAATTTTATCTGATCTAAAACATGATTCAGTGGAAGTATATATGGATGATTTTACAGTTTATGGAAATTGATTTGAAGAGGCTCTTGAAAACTTGGAAAAGGTTCTTAAAATATGCAAAGAAGCAAATCTTTCATTAAGTAATGAAAATTTATTTATGATGTTTACTGAAGGAATTGTTTTAGGGCATCACATTTCAGGGGATGGAATTAAAGTAGACTCATATAAGGTGGAAGTCATCTCCAAATTATCAATTCCAAGTTGTCAAAGGGATGTTAGAAGTTTTCTAGGATTTACAGGGTACTATAGAATATTTATAGAAAACTTCACCAAAATAGTATCTCCACTCTTCAAACTGCTTACAAAAGATTGTGAATTTAGTTGGAATCCTGATTGCCAATTGGCATTTGAAACCTTAAAATAAAAAATTTCTGAAGCACCCATATTAAGAGGTCCAAATTGGAAAATACCTTTTCATATTTCAACAGATGCTTCATATAAAACTCTAGGAGTTGTAATAGGACAAAAAGATTTGATTCCCTATGCCATCTATTACACAAGTAAAAATTTGACTCTTGCTGACTTAAATTACACTGTAACTGAAAAAGTATTTCTAGCTATTGTCCATGCTATAAACAAAGTTAGACACTACATCACTGACTATGAAACCTTTATTCACATAGACCATTATTAAATTAGGTACTTAATGAATAAATATATCACTAATAGCATAATTTTAAGATGGTATTACTCCTGCAAGAATTTAACATCACCATTCTAGACCGCCCTGGAAAACAAAACACAGTTGTTGATTTCTTGTCTAGAATTCAAAACAACAATAATGATACTCTAGTAGAGGATAATTTTCTTGATGAATATATTTTTTAAATAACTACTAAATCTCCATGGTTTGCAGATATGCTAACTATTTAGCTATAGGAAAATTACTAGCATACTTGTTTCCTAGACATAAAAGAAGAATTATTCAAACAAGTGCATTATACTCATGGATTTAATGATGAATTGTATAAAATAGGTCCAGATCTCATCATCAGAAGGTGTGTTAGAGAATATGAAATGCTTAAAATACTGAAGGTATGCCATGATGAACCCTGTAGTGGACACTTTTCTGATAAGAGGACTGCCTATAAAATCCTTCATTTAGGATATTATTAGCCATTCATATTTAAATATGCCAAGGAGTATGTAAAAAGGTGTGACACCTGTCAAAGAATAGGGAAACCTGTTCCTATGGATGAAATGCCCTTACAACATCAGGTACTCATCAAACCATTTGAAAAATGGGCCCTATATTTTCTCGGACCAATCAATCCACCATCAAGACAAAAGAGGTACATTCTTGTTGTTGAGATTGCAACAATATGATGAGCTTAGTGAAAAGAGTCGCCTTCACTAAGTGGGCCTGCAGGCTATTTTTGGCGCAAGTCTATTTTTAGACATGTCGATCATATTCTATGAGTTGCAGGATGCTATTTGTGGATGGTTGGTCAAGTTGGAAAAATAGATGGACTTCTATTTTTAGACATACTGGGCGGAATCTATTTTTAGATTGCCAGCCTAAAAATAGATATGTCGAATATTATTAGCTCTTAATAATATTTGGACTATAAACATTATCTTATTCTCTTGGAGCACTTCAGTTAAGTGCACAGATGTGGCACAGGAGCTGACAGAAGGAATTACGCTATTCTTGAGGGTTAAGTGGAGCTATTGCATGTAGACTTCAGTTAGAACTCATGTGACAGAGTTTGGTGGAGTTATTGACGTAGTTGGTGGAGTTGTGTTCAGTTTAACTGAGTTAAACATAGTTGAGCTAGTTGTATCTAGTCTAACTGATTGATACACTAGTGAGAGTGATGTGAATTAATTATTAATTAATTCACTAATTATTAACTCATTAATCAATCAATAAATACATGAAGGACCATACATGGATGCCTGAGACCATGAGAGGTAGTGAAAGAGCAGTCAATTACTGGGGCCAGACTATAGTGTTGCATGAGTTTGAACCACACATTGATGGAGATGCCAATGAGGATTGTGTGAGCAAGGCTGGACCAATTTTATTTCATTCAGAGCCAATATTCATTAGGGATTGCGTAGTAGAGGCAGGCTAGCAGGTGGCAAAGATCGGAGCATGGATTTGCTAGGTCGAGCTTGATTAGTGTGTAGCAATTGAATTGTACTGAGAGATTGATATGATCAGATTTGTATGAGGATTGTTACATGATATCTATGAAATATATTATATACAGATAGTTTGGGTTTTTAGCTTTAGGATTTCCCGTTAAAACACTGTGTTCATATGTGTGAATTTTTATGGTTTCAATGTGTGCATGCAATTGATTTAATTTCCACAAGTAATGATCAATAGTAGAAGAGATTATGTATTGTGCATTTAGTCAAATAGTGTGTGATCAGTAGAATATTGGATGTATAATGCATTATTTATATAATTTCTACACTGGTTTGCAATGATTATGTCATTAAATGGGTAGAGGCTAAAGAAGTTTCTAATGCTACTGAAGATGTTGTAGTTTCATTTATCTTTGAGGATATTTTCACTCGTTTTGGTGTCCCAAGGGAAATTGTGTCAGATCAGGGATCTCAATTTACATCTAAGATGGTGCAGAAGATTGTGGATGAATACAAAGTTAAACATAGAAAATCCACTCCTTATCATCCACAAGAAAATGGTCAAGTGGAGTACCCCAATAAAGTGATCGAAGCAATACTAAAAAATACTATACATCTACATAAGAGGGATTGGGCAGATAGGCTTCCTAAAGCCTTCTGGGCCTACTAGACTACATGGAGGAATACAACATGACATAATCCCTATGAACTTGTTTATGGGAAGCAAGTCCTATTTCCTATAGAATTTCAGATCAAAACCTTCAAGATAACAGTCAGGTTGAGACTTAATTTATCAGAAGCCCGAAGCACAGAATGGAGAAACTTAGTGAGCTTGATGAAATAAGGAAAGATGCAGTCCAAAGAACTAGTCTAATCCAGAAACAAAGGTCCAGATGGAATGATAAGTACATAAAAGAAAGAAATTTCCAAGCAGGAGATTGGGCACTTTTGTTTGATTCAAAGTTCAAAGAATTTTAATGAAAATTTCAGACTCATTGGCTTGGGCCTTATGAGATCGAAAAGGTCTTTGACAATGGAGCAATCAGGATAAGGGAAACTGATGAAGAAAAGGTACCTGTTATTGTGAATGGAAATCGATTAAAAGTCTATCATAAGCCAATTGCAATGGAGGAATTTATCAAAATTTTTCAAGACAATACTGATACGAAGTTGGTGAAGAAGGATCATTGATGCAAGGTCATCCAGACAGATTTGAATTAAGTCAAATGTGAAGTTGGGTATGTGAATGGCCATGCGAAATTGGGGAGAAATTGTTGAAACCGATGCTGAATTTTTATGTAACTGATTAATAATTAGATCTTCCATGTGTGCGGTTGAGGAGATGAAGAGTCTCTGAGAGATTCAGGAGAGATTGTGGAAATAAAACGCTTCAAGATATTTTGTATTTATATAAGAGCAAATATGTAATGTCTAAAGAGGAGAGCAAGTGAACACAATGTAACCAGAAGTGGGATTGAGGCTAAGGCTGAAATGCCTTAGATATGTTCAACGATATTATGCACATAATAGTGAAATCGTTGTGTGGATTCTCTATGTTAATATAGTTCATGTTTTTATCTAAATCGTGAGTTCATGTCCTGATTTTTTATTAAATGTTTATATGAGTATAGTTTAGTGATTATTGACCATCGATCCCTACAGGATCAATGGCAATCGAATGTTTATTTGATTCTATCTTAATTCGATTCAATTTAACATCAGTCTTCGTGTGAACGGAGGAAAAAATGAATTGTAATTTTCGTTCTAGTCTTGTGAGCATTGAATGAGCATGAATACATAATTTTTTTGTGTTTCTGGTTCAATGAAAGATCAATGATTTTAGCCTCTTAAATGAGGAACACAACCGATATCAGTGCTCAACCAGAGAATATGTTAATTCTGCATCAAGTAAAACGAAACGATTCTAAGCTTTAACACAGAGAGAGGCATGCTCGAAGGGGGCGATTTGACTCTGGTTTGAACCAAATCAGAAGTCTGTTGAAAATTGACTCCAATGCACTCAGAAATTGAAAATTTTGGACAAGCGGTTTTGCGCGAACAAACCACCGATATTGCAATGCTTTTGAAGCCTGGGGTGGTTTCACCAAATGGAACACGATCAAATAAAATTTCGCCACGTCACAAGAAAAATATTGCCCATATCGCGTAAAATCTGTGTGTTAAATTTCTGTGTTAAAATTAACATGATCTTCGTCCGATCTGACAAACAAAGGATCCAATGGCTTTCGGGAATGAGAGGTGATCGAAGTTTAAGGGAACAAATGGACCTGATTTATTATGAAGTGAGGTTGTGGTGTTTTAAGTTCTAGCTTGGAGTGAAGGGAAGATGGGAATGAAGTTTAATAAAGTGAAGCCTTATTAACAATCCGGGCGTAGGAGTTCAAATGGTCTTAAACCATTGTTGTAACATTTTATAATGTTATATTGCCGTGAACTTAATTATTCATTATCGATGGCTATAAGGAAAAGGTGGTAAAGTCATGAAAGGTTTTCATATGATTCCAAAGGTTTAAAGCGTTGTTTTCAAAGTTTATCTCTGAAGAATTTCAAACTTTGGGTTAAGTGTTTTATGGTTTTAAGACTTTCGATATATCAGAGTGGTATCAAGAAGCAAAGCTACGGAGAAGGAGTTCGTGTACAGAGGAAGAAGAGGTACACTTTTGTGAAGTTTTGTTAAACTTGTGATTTTTATGTTTTGTGAAGGTAGCAGCAGAGGAAGGTGAGAATATGTAGCAGCCTAGAGTAGGAGTGCTCAATGGTTCCACAAGAGCGAACCATAGAGATGCCATAAGCCGGAGCTCAGGAGAAAAGCTTGGTGAGGTGTCTGTTAGCAGGGAGGACTTGCTATTACAGAGGTTTTGTTGCAGCTCACAGAGGACAATTCCGCAGAGGGTGCGGGTGAGAATTGTTCAAGCATGCTGTTACAGGAAGATCACAAGGAGCAGTTCCGTAGATGACGTGGGTAGAACTGTTGACATTTGTATAAGACATATCACCAGGAGGTCATAAATTTTTGTGCCTTGGGAGTCTGATGTAGGGGCATCCGGACATATTTGAATTAAGTCGAATCTGAAGCTGGGTATGCGAATGGCCATGCAAAATTGGGGTGAAATTGTTGAAACCGATGCTGAAATTTTATGTAACTGATTAATAATTAGATCTTCCATGTGTGTGGTTGAGGAGATGAAGAGTCTTTGAGTGATTCAGGAGATATTATGGATCTCAAACGCTTCGGGATATTTTGTATTTCTATAAGAGCGAATCTGTAATGTCTGAAGAGGAGAGTGAGCGAACAAAATGTAACCAGAAGTGGGATTGAGGCTAAGGCTGAAATGCCTTAGATATGTTCAACGATGTTCTGTACATAATAGTGAAATCGTTGTGTGGATTCTCTGTGTTAATATAGTTCATGTTTTTATCTAAATTGTGAGTTCATGTCATGATTGTTTATTAAATGTTTATATGAGTATAGTTCAGTGATTATTGACCATCGATCCCTACAGGATCGATGGCAATCAAATGTTTATTTGATTCTGTCTTAATTCGATTCAATTTAACATCAGTCTTTGTGTGAACAGAGGAACAAATGCATTGTAATTTCCATTCTAGTCTTGTGATCATTGAATGAGCATGAATACATATTTGTTCTGCGTGTCTGGTTCAATGAAAGATCGATGAGTTTAGCCTCTTAAATGAGGAACACAACCGATATCAGCGCTCCACCAAAGAATATGTTAATTTTGCATCAAGTAAAGCGGAACGATTCTACTCTTTAACGCAGAGAGAGGCATGCTCAAAGGGGGCGATTTGGCTCTAGTTTGAACCAAATTGTAAGTCTGTTAAAAATCAACTCCAATGCACTCAGAAATAGAAATTTTGGATAAGCGATTTTGTGCGAACAAACCACCGATGTTGCACCGCTTTTGAAGCCTGGCGAGGTTTCACCAAATGGAATACAATGAAATAAAATTTCTCCACGTCACAAGAAAAATACTGCCCATATCGCGTAAAATTTGTGTGTGAAAGTTTTTTTGTTAAAATTAACGTGATCTTCGTCTGATCTAACAAACAAAGGATCCAATGGCTTTCGAGAACAAGAGGTGATCGAAGTTTAAGGGAACGAATGGACCCGATTTATTATGAAGTGCGGTTGTGGTGTTTTGAGTTTTGGCTTGGAGTGAAGGGAAGATGGGCCTAAACTTTAATAAAGTGAAACCTTATTAAAAATCTGGGCGTAGGAGTTCAAATGGTCTTGAACCATTGTTGTAACATTTTATAATGTTATATTGCCGAGAACTTAATTATTCATTATCGATGGTTATAAGGAAAAGGTGGTAAAGTCACGAAAGGTTTTCATATGATTCTGAAGGTTTAAAGCGTTGTTTTCAAAGTTGATCTCTGAAGAATTTCAAACTTTGGGTTAAGTGTTTTATGGTTTTAAGACTTTCGATATATCAGAGTGGCGTTGAAGAATCAGAGTGGTCCATAACCCACAGGTCGGTTTTCACTCTTCATCAATCATTCTTCTTCCCCAACTTAGTCTTCTTTTTATTTTTATATCTAAAAAAAAATGAAAAAATATATAAATAAATAATATATATATATATATATATATATATATTATTAAAAAATAAATTAATAACAATAATAATTGTATAAGTATGAAAACCAATCCATGATTGGCATCCTTATACATAAAATATAAGATAAAAATCAGAGTTCTGACATCTTATGTTTTCTCCCATTATAAAAATCCCAAATTATTTGTTCCCTTTCTTTCTTTGAAGCAATAAAAGAAGTAGCTACAGAATTTCTACAATTCTCTAGCTCTCAGGAGATTCTGAAACTCTCATCACATTCTGTAGCTCTATTACATTTTCTTACTACCAAGCAAACATACTAAACATAATAAATTGAGGACTCAATTGAATATCATGCTGACAAGATGCCTGAAGAATCAACACAAAGAAAAGAGCAAAAAAGGTTAGTCACAATTTTTTTTTATAAATAATAAGACCAAAAACATTAGCATATATAATGTAGGTGATCATGTGCTGCCTCAATATGTCATTATTATATTTGATTTGGAATCACATCACAAATTCACAGTCTGACCATAGCATATGTATCATATCTCATAATAATTCATAACCATTTTTCCTATTAATGATTAACGATCATGTCTTACTCCGTAACCCACTCATCCACGTTCCTTTAAAACCTCACCAAATATCTATTTTGCCTGTTCTTCTTTACAAATACTCAACATCCTTAACCCTGACTCGTAACCTCAATTCATTCGATCAAATAAGAACAATTATGTAGGCAAAACTCCTCACGACAGAGACAGGGGTCTGATAGTGAGAACTGAACCCGTGGGAGCGAAATTCATGGAGGGTTATCCTTAGGTAAAGAAAATGCTGCAGAAAGTGCAATGGCTTGGGTTTATAGAGAAATTTGATGGATTCCATAAGGAGGTTACCAATTATTTTGCAAGATATTTCGATGGGACAGAGGTTGATATTGGAGATATAAAATTCTTAGTGAAAGAAGCCTTTGTGGCCGAAGCTACAAAACTTCTGAGGACTGGTGAAAGGTGGTTTAAAAACAAGGAAATTCACCGTGAAGTATGGAATTTTTTTCTGAATAATCTAGGTAGGGACACTTTTTTTTACAAGAAAGGAATCCCTAGTTCAACACTAAAAAATAAATGGAGAAATATGCTTTTAATTTTGCAAAAGTTTGTTACTTGTGAGGGCAGATTTGGCTACATGTTTGTTTAGCATGCTCGATTGTTGATGAAATTTTTGGAGGATGGAGAAATAAAACTCCCTTACTTCTTGCTGAATATTCTAATGAAAATGTCAAAAAATGTCCAGAAAAGGGTCCAATTCATATACAATACCATGCACCATCATGGACTTATAAAAATAATTCTTGAATTCCATCTAAAAAGTGTAGGAGACTCCTAGGAAAGTTTCCTAATCATAAATCACTTTCAAGATGAGCCAAAGCAGCCTAAGGATGAAAAAAATAGAAAAATTAGAAGGAGAAAATTTGATATATGCATTGAAAAGGAATCCTCACCTCAACCTCAACAAAAATATGAAGAACTTACCATTTCAGAGCTAATGAAGAATAATAAGCATAGTAGAGTAAAAAAGAGAGGCAATGAAGAGAAAAAGAGAAAAGTTACAAATGTAGAAGACCTAAACCCTCCATAGCCAAGGAAAAGCTTTAGACTCTGTAAAAACTTGAAGAAAACATCATCATAGGAGGCAATATATTTCAATTTAGATGAGGAGTCCCAAGTGCCATCACCCATTACTGTCTCTGCTGCACACAATCCTATACATTCTCCTGTACATAGTCCTGCACACAGTCCCAACAGGAAATCCCCAGAAATTGATCTAACACAATATGAGATATATGAATATATTGAGTCATTGGATAAGAGACATTTAGAAGAAAATCCAAGTTTAGAGGAGCAACATGTTAGTCCACAGGAACCTCTAGTAAACACCCTCAAGAAAGAAATTTATGAGCTGGAGATACTGAACATGCACATTAAACAGGAAAATGAAACCTTGAAAGAAAATAATCACTTGGAGAAGGTAATTTGTGATAACACCATCTTACATTTGGGGCTGTGGTATAAGAAGAATAAGAAGCTGAAGAAAAATAAAAAATCTTTGAACAAGAAAGTCATCGACCTCAAATACAAACTCCTTATGAGAAAACCTAGAATGGCAGTCACTACAAGGAAAGGAAAGAAGAGGAAGTTGGATGTATTAGCAGAGGTATCAAAACAAATGAAATAGGATGTGAAAGCTCACATTTTTTGAAATTTCATGAGGACATGCAATGGTTTCTTAGTGGGGGTATGTTGAACCTCAAAATTGTTGTTACTTTGACACCCTTTTTCATCATTTATTCCTTCATTTTTCACAAATTCATGACTCCAATCAATGATAATTGAAATATTACACACCAAAGAAATAATTTAATGTTCTCTATTTTATATTATGATGTTTCTTATTATTTTAATGAATTTCTGTAACTAGCTACAGAATGTGTGAAATTCTGCAACTAATCGTTGTTTTCGTAGCTACTGTTATGGTTTGGTAGGTTTTGAGAATCAAATAAGGGAATGGGTCACATGGGTATCTCAGGATTTATCCACACATGGATCGTATCCCATCCACCTATTCAAATTCAAAAATAAAATGTGCCTATGCTCGCCGTAAAGGTCGGTCAAGAAGCGTGATCTGCGAACGAGATACTCTCGATTTGCTCTGACGTAGAAATTGAGAGACAACCACTAATAATTTTCTTCTATTTATACTTCTAAATTTCAGTTCTAATTTGTATATGTAAGTGGAAACACCTCAAACAGTTGAATCCAAAACTTGCTTAAATACCTGTCGTTTTGAAACCCAAAACAATCCTAATTTTTGATAATACAGTGTACACCTTTGAAACTCTGTTTTTGATAATAAGAAGACCAGTTCCAGATCTTTTGACGTGCACCTAGTCCATTATATTTTCAAATCATTCTGTTGCAGAGGGTCCCTGCGTGGAAAGAAGGTTTTTAGTTCTTTTGTAGTGTGAATTTCATTATTTCATTTCTTGTTATTTATGTTCTTGTCAATTTCATAGTTAAATTCATATTGCTTTCATAGTTAATTTCCTGCCAATTAATAGTTTAATTTTTTTACTGCTTTATAGATTAATTTTATGAATGCTTTCTTAGATTGAATTTCCAATTAGCTATGTAATCTTGTGCTCTCTAAGTCGTCACAAGAGGGTGGCTATGTCATTTTCCAATTGGGCCAGATTTGGGTATTCGGTCACACAACAGTCATAGTTTCATGCTTTGTACTTGATTTCAATTTCAATTCAACACTGTCATTTCAATTATTAGTAATAGGATTTATGATTTCAAATTCATGGAATATAATTAGATTAAGTCAAGATAGAATTAAATTATAGTTATGCTCTGTTTTCATAAGGATAGAAGCTTTCAATCGGATAAGATAGGAAATGATTTCATCTTGTCATTTGAATGCGATTAGATATAGAATAATGCTCTGTTTTTAACTATTTAGATATTTTTCATAGATGTTTTTCCAACCTACTAACATCATTTGAAGTTTGATTCATTTTTATGCAATTTAGATTAGTGAATGAAAATTTCCTTTTCTTCCTTCTTTTAGATTTCATGTTACATTAAAAAGAGTTTGTAATTCAATTTTTTTCTTTAGAATAAATTTTTTTTCCCTTTTCTTCCTTCTTTAAGAATTAGTTTTCATCATTAAAATTCATTTAGATTTCACTATTCACTAGCATTAAGAGATTTAAACCCTTAGACCAATTTTAGACATAAGATACAAAATCCCTAAAACAACATATACATACACATCGAAGTAAGAGAGAAAGGTAACCTAAGCATATATAGTGCACATCACTTCATCGAATTACTAACCCCGATCAATAATTCATGGTAGAAATTTGAGACATAAAATTGACTAAACAAAAGGTATTTAACCAATTTAAATATATTTTTCGTCCAACAAAATATAATAAAATATTCCAAGTGGTAAGATCTAGATTATGCTTAATAATATTTTGTTATGAAACCAGCTCCAAAAATAGAAGAAAAGAGAGATCAACACCTTAGAAATCAACCACTTCTAAGGGGAAACCTCCAATATATTACATAAATGAAAAATTCTTGGATGATACAAATAACAAAACCTCCTTCTATATATAGGGGTCCATGGGGTCACAATATAGTCCTAGCCCACCTAAAAATAATAATGTAAGGGAACAATAATAACAATATGGGGGTTACAATGGTACAAAAATAACAATAAGGGGGCTACACTAATAACAATAAGGGACTACACTAGTAATATGGGGACCTAACATGCCCCTCTCCTTCAAAAAAGTGTTGTTCTCAACGCTTGAGTAGCTCTGGATGCTTCTGTATAAAATTCTCATCCTCCCATGTAGAATATTCAGTGGGTAAGCTCTTCCACTTGATGAGATACTTTGAAATTGATCAATTTCATCGCTGTCGAGTTCTTGTTTTCGTGACTGTTTCAGGTTCCAATATTATTTTTCCTTTCGCATCAAGTTCTGGCAATATTGTTTGAACTGGAAATTTGTCACCTATAACCTTCTTTAAGCATGAAACATGGAAAACTGTATGCACTCGTGAAGAAGTAGGAAGCTCCAGTTTGTATGCCATAGAACCAATATTTTGCAACACCTTGTAAGGACCATAGTGTTTTGGCGATAATTTATTATCCTTCTTATCTTTCTTGAGGGAAATTTGTTTGTATGGTTGTAGCCGTAAAAATATCCAATCTCCTACATCAAAATTCTCTCAATGCGATGTTGATCTACCTGACGGTTTCATTCGACTTTGTGCCAAATTTAGGTTATCCTCTAAGAGTTGGAGAACTTGCTGTTGATGCTTGATGTGATCTTCCACTGCTTTCACCTTAGAATTTTCTCTTAAAGATGACGTTATGGATGATGGATGATATCCATAAAGTGCAATAAATGGGGTAATTTTTGCTGCAATATGGAAGGACATGTTATACCACCATTTAGCTAGAGGTAACCACTTGACCCATTGTGTTTGTTTATCATATACAAAACAACAAAGATATCCTTCCAAACATTTTTTCACTATCTCAGTTTGACCATCATATCGAGGATGATAAGATGAGTTATGAGCTAGTTAAGTACCCAAACAAGAAAATAATTTCGTCCAAAAATTTCCAGTAAAAATGGGATCTCTATCGCTTACCATAATATTTGGGTTTCCATGTAGCTTTTGAATTGTTTCCATAAATGCAGTAGCAACTGTACTTGCTTTAAATGGACGAGATAATGCACAAAAGTGTGCATACTTGGTAAGTCTATCAACTACCACCATGATTCTTAACAAACTTGTGATAATACCCTGTTAACCCAAGAAATCCTCACAACTTCTTTATGGTTGTGGGGACTTTCCATTCCTTAAGGGCTTTAATTTTGTTAGGGTCTACCTTAACACCCTTGTGAGATACAATATGACCCAGATATTCCACCTCTTTTACTCCAAAAAAAATTTGGATGTTTTTGCATATAATTGTTTCTCCTTCAATAGTTCAACACCCTATCAACATGTTGAACATGATCCTTCCAAGACTTGATGTAGATTAGTATGTCATCAAAAGATACTAGCACAAATTTTCTAAGGAAGGGTTTGAAAATGGAATTCATCAACCCTTGAAATGTAGAAGGTGCATTGTTAAGGCCAAAAAGCATGACCAAAAATTCATAATGACCCTCATGAGTTTGAAATGTTGTTATCAGAATATCTTTAGCCTTCATTCTAATTTGATGATATCCTGAACGAAGATCCAACTTGGTAAAATAAATTACGCCATGTAATTCATCCAATAATTCATCAATCATAGGAATGGGAAATTTATCTTTAATAATGAGCTTATTGAGCTCCTTATAATCCGGACACATGCACCATGATCCATCCTTCTTGTGCACCAATACTACTGGAGTAGAGAAAGAACATTGACTAGGTTGAATTATACCAGCCTCTAACATTTCTGCAATCATACGTTCAATTTCGCTCTTTTGGATATAAGGATATCTGTAAGGCTTGATGTTTGGAGGAACAATTCTTGGAATAAAATGAATAGAATGATCATGACCATGAATAGGTGGGAGTCCTTTGGGAGTTTCAAACACCTTGGAATGATCATCCAAGACTTTTTGGAGATCTGGAGAAATAGATGATTTTGATGTTGGAACTTCTAGTGAGCATAATTGTGTAATTACGCCTCGCTGTTCTTTCTTCAAAAGATTTATTGTGAAATTAGAGCTTATTATCTTTCCCGATTTCCTTGCGATACCCTGTAATTCGGTTTCCTTTCCTTCAGGAAAAAAATTCAAGAAAAGTTATTGAAAATTAAAAGCTACTTTCCCCAAAGATTGTAACCATTGTAATCCTAGTACAACATCAACACCTCCCATTGGAATGAAAAGAATTAGACTATTAAATACATATTCCCCCATGCTTAGCTTGATATTATGGAATTTTCCAAAGAAATTTATAGTTCCTCCATTTGCAACCATCACTTGACATTCTGGTGTTGGGTATAGGAAACAATTCAATTCCTTGGCTACCTTACAATGAATAAAATTATGGGTACTACATGAATCAATCAACACTATTACCTTTTTCTTCTTGATATGTCCTTCTATCTTGAGAGTTTGAGGAGTCGTAATTCTTGCCAATGCATTACATGATATGGTCATACTCATTTATTCTTCTTCTAGGGTTGGTTCTTGGTGTATATCCTCTTCTTTTAAAGTTTCTTGTTCATTTTCTTCCTCCTCTTCACAATCTATGTAAAATAATTTCTTCTCGGCACACTTATGACCTTTACTGTATTTTCTATCACAACTGTGGCAAAACCATTTTTCTCTTTTTCCTTCCAATTGTTGTGGTGTCAACCTTGTAGGTTGTGGAAGTCTAGGAGTAGCAACACTTCCATCTCTATAGATGTGAGTGGTAGGCTTCCTTGTCGCCATAATTTTACATTCAATTTTTATTTCCAACTTGAATGCCTTCTCTAATGAATTAGGTTCCCAAACAAGAACTTCATGTTGGATGTTATCCTTTAAAGTCCCTATGAAGACATCAATCCTATGTTCCTTTGGAATATCAGCTACCCTTATATTAAATTTTTTGGAAGTCCTCAATGTGATCCACCACTGAACCCTTTTGTTTGAGATTTATCAATTGGCTAAAGAAGGTGTTACTCTTTGTATCCTCATAATGTGCTATCATTTCCTTCGTAAAAATTGACCAAGTGAATTTTTTTTTACGGGAGAAAAGCTATCGATACCATACAAATGTATTTTGTTCTAAATGTAAAGTTGCAATGCGTACCTTTCATGTGTTTTGCACATTATTGAGATCAAAATATTGCTCCATTTGTGTTATCAATGTTACGGGATCCTTGCCATCAAAATTCCTCATATCCATGTTTAGAATATGGTGGTTCTTCCATCCAACAATAGAGTTTATGAAATAAATATTAACATTTATTTTTTTCTCATCATGAGTTTCCTCTACTATCTTTTCATCATTAGGAAACATTTCTTGTATCAACTTTGTCAAACCTTCCATGTCTGCTTTTAGATCATTCTTCATGTTTTCCATGTTGTCTTTCATTTTTATTCCATGTCATCCATCTTAGCTTCCATGCCAGATTCCATGCCATCCATATTAGCTTCCGTGTCATCCATCTTAGATTCCACACCTTTCTTCAAACCACCCATATTATTATTCAAACCATCCATCTTCGCTTCCATGCCTTTCTTCAAAACTTCCATTTCATTTTTTGTTGCTCTTTGCGAGTGAAATTTGGTGCACTCGCTCTTGTAATTTTGATAGATCATGTTGTAATTCTTCATCTTCATGAGTCATAGTAGATTATTATGAGGGCTTAATTGGTGTTGAATTATTTTTAGGGGGGATTTTAGAACCCAATACTATGCTCAATAAGCCCTTGGAATCACTTAAAACTGATTTTCCAAACAAGACTTATGCAATTTGAAAAAAAATACAGATCTTTTTCTTGCTTTTGAGGATCTCGATATTGAAATTGAATTACCTTTATAATTGTGGATATTTAATATTTTAAACTTGGTCTTGTAGTAGCCCTCTAAATCTTATTTCGAATGCCATAGGTTTGACTTGATTTAGATACTTCAAGAAAAAGTTATGCTGAATTATGCTGAATCTTCCACAATGACCTAATTATTGACTGGTTCAATAGAGCACACTTGTACGACGTGCCACATCTCACTATTTCCTCCTTCGGCTCTGAAATTAATACAAAAGAAACTAAATTATGTGCGCTTGTGGAAACTTATTACAGAATTCCAATCCGATGCTCAGAGAGAGAGTTATGACAATTTTACCAAGGTCACCTCTTTGAGATGAAATTCGGGAGCCTGAAAAAACCCTAACTTCCAAAAATCATATCCTCGAAAATATTGTGAACAAATATTTGAAATTTTTACAGGATGTTCCTTAGGATTTCGGCCTCTCTCTATAAAAATTTCGCTTTTGAACCTTTGTAAAAAAAAATTTATAGCAAAAATTACATGATGACCTGTTTAGGTGAAATTTGAGAGCCTGAAAAAATCCTAACTTCCACAAATAATATCTCAGAAAATTTTGCGAACCAAGATCTAAAATTTGTAAACAGTGTACCTTAGGATTTATTCTTCACTCTGTAAAAATTTCAACTTTTGAACCTTTGTAGAAAAAAGTTATATTGAAAATTCCACGATGACCTTTTTGGAGCAGCAAAACCCTAGAATCCAAAGCTCTGATACCAAATGTTATGAAACCAACTCCAAAAATAGAAGAAAGTAGAGATCAACGCCTTTAAAATCAGCCACTTCGAGGGGGAAACCTCCAATACATTACATAAATGAACAATTATTGGATGATACAAATGACAAAACCTCCTTCTATATATAGGGGTCCATGGGGTCACAATATAATCCTAGCTGACCTAACAATAATAATGTAAGGGAACAATAATAACAATATGGGGGTTATAGGGGTACAACAATAACAATAAGGGAGCTACACTAATAACAATAAGGGACTAAACTAGTAATATGGGGACCTAACATATTTTATTATTCTCCGTTTTCGAGGATAAGTCAATATCTTTTTATAGATAGGAAGGTTTTTCTATTCATTTTTGACTTTGATCATTCTCATTGTCGCTACCATTTTCTTTTTCCATCTGAGATCCCTTTTGAGTTAATCACATATTTTAGGTTTCCATATCATTAAGAGAGAGAGACTCACAAAGTTGAAGCGTTAAAGAAAACCAATAACCCATCCTATTTGAGGGGGACTGATAAAATTTACTTGTTTCCTTCACCAGGTGTTATATAATATTAAAAATCGTTCTTTTAACTTGTCTTTTCCATTAGTTATTTGGAGTTAATTTGCATCAGTTCTTATTTCTTTTTGTTGTTTAACTAATTTTGTTGCATAGATATGGGGTTTTGTAGGATTTGTTTTCAATTTCTATAGCAAATCTAAAGTTTCGAACAACCATTTCTGTTGTTAGGGCTATTATTCATCCGTAGCTTAAGTAAGGTGTTTTTGGTACACTTTTTGAAATATTTTACACTAACATGAAGAAGAGTCTTTGCATCGATAAATCTGTTAAAAAATGAGCTCTGATATAACCTCCAAAACAAGCTATGATATGCCTCCCCTCATGGTGGCGTGGAGCTCACCACATCAATTTATTTGATACTAACTCCATTGGTGAAGATTATCCCACCAAAAAATATGCTCTGATACCAACTATCACTCCCACAGAGCATTCCCACAAGTCAAGGCACGTTGTGACCTCTGAGCGTTTGACACCAAAATGGTTCCTTGGAAATGGCATGAGCATATGAGCGTTTGACACCAAAATGGTTCCTTGGAAATGGCATGACCATATGAGTGTTTGACACCAAAATGGTTCCTTGGAAATGGCATGACCATCTTGCTAGTACTACATCCAGACTACACCTCTACATTTATACTTATATCTATGCGATTAGTTATCAATTTAATTGTGGAATAATAACATGTAACCATTAATAAGTACAATTGAAAATTTACTTCATCATATATTCATAATTTATTAATCTCCATGAAATTACACACAAAATAATATAACAATTAACAAATATAGGGTGGAGGGCCATAACCTTTAAATCTCTTACTAATATCAAAATATTAAATTATACAAATGTTACATAAAAAATGATGAGGCATGGGTGCTCTCCTACCCATCATTTCCAAAAAACACAACAAACCAAACCAAAGTACCACCTTCAGTTATGCCTTGGGTCACTTTAGATCACTTTGGGTCTGACCGACCCTACTAATCTCCCCCATTGGGTTGTAGTCCTCTCTACTCGGTTTGGGCCTACAACTTGGTCACAACATTGCCCTGCACCTTAGACAATACAGAAACCAATGATCCATACCAACTCTTCTTCATTGTAATGTTCAGATGACCCTATGCTTGGTAGGGTGGACTACTGTCCAAGTGACCTCTTTTAGATTGTATAATAATCCAATCCCACACCTTTGGTTTTTCCCATCTCTTACTCGACTGAGTTCTATTCACCGTTCACATGTGTTTCTCCATAATTATTGTGTGTTTACTCTCAAAGACTCAACTTTCATATATATATATATATATATATATAATATGTGCATGAGGGTATTCAATGGGTTGTGACACCTAAACTACTTGGGCCAAACCATGGGCCGTCGCAACTCCCACAACCCTTTTTCATGTGGTCCCTTGGTTAAATGCACTCGTTCCTCTCTCAACTTGGCAAACACACCCAAATGCCCATACTTCGGTTATATGTGACACTATTCAATCCCTCTCGCGCTAACTCGTGAAATGTGGGAATTTTCATTCAATTCTTACCACTTGCTCGATCCACTGCAATGCTCTTTGGATCATTAGTTCCCATGTTTCCTGACTCCCAACTCAATGCTCCTCTCTCACACTATTGGTGAGTCACTCTCAACTTTGGGTGGAAACCAAAAACATCAATATTTTGTCATTTTCTTGTGATGGGAGTTCCACTGCACTCACCATCCCAATTTCATTCAAGGTGCACGTGGGCATTTACCTCTGAGTTTATGACAAGAGGGATTTCATAAACTACAATATACATATTCATAAAATATTTTTCATTCAACATTGAAGCAAACTAGATTAATTTCTTAACTCACTATTTTTCATACATGTTCAATATAACCTTAAAATGATCTTCAACCCACTATTACATACATACATGGTAAATCCATCATAGAATTCAAACATAAAGTATTGAACGAAATTAACATGTCATTCAGAAGGAAGAAATACACACTTATATTTTTTTGCTGGAAATTGAAGAAGGGATTCCCACTCTCTAACTAAATGTAGGCATACCTATGCTGAAAATTTACTGCAGTTGGCCACCCCTAAGCCAGATCCAACATTTGAATGATTCTTCACTCAAGGAATTTCACCAAAGGTTCAATCCAGGGTATAGGGTATGAAGTTTTTTATTCTTCACTTACAAAAATAAGAAACAATAATACTACCTATAAGGATTTGGGTTGGATTTATACACATAAAATATGACCATAAGGCACTTGTGAAACACAAAGGGAGACCCTTCCCCACTTCTTACGGTTACCTCGATGATCCTCCCTCTTATTAGAATTAGAAAAGTGATTTTTTTTTTCTACCTAACATAGTCTGGGGGTTCCTCATTAGTTTCCTCATATTAAATAATTAGGTTATTTACACAACAAGGTATGGCCAACATGGGCCTTCAAAACATAAACTGAGACCCCTTCACTACTTCCTAAGCTTCCCTTGATGATCATCCTTATTTCCATTGATTCTCATGCAGTTAAGCCTTGTGTAAGCTCCATGTTAACCCAAAAACCCCTTATTAATCCCTAGATATTGAGTGTACTTTTTTATTGTTATATTTTTACTTATGCTAGAACCCCTCGTGGTCCCATTTTATTATAATTGTATCCTTTATCTCATATATATATATATTCACTAAGGATACCTAGTATTAGGATCATCAATTATTGTCTTGTTCATTATATTTATTGTATAAGGGGGTTCCCCCCTCGAAGTGGGATATAATTATTGGTTTCTTATCATTTTTAAGGTGCAAGGATCATAAAATTTGGTATCAGAGCTCTTGATGCATGGTTTTTCTTATTCAAACTGGTCATCATGAAATTTTTGCTATAATTTTTTTTTTTTGTATGAGGTTTAAGCTGATGAAACTCAAAGAATATTGAGAAGAGATCCCAAGAAATCCCTGATTCAAGTTTTAGATCTTGGTTCACTATATTTTTATAGATATGGTCCAAGGAAGTTAAGGTTTTAGAATGCTCCTAAATTTTGTCTCAAACAGGTCATTTTGGGATTTTTACTATAACTTTTTTTTCTAAGAGGCTTCAAGTTATGAAACTTCGACCACATTGAGGCGAAATTATGGTGAACATATGGTCCAAGTTTCAGATCTTGGTTCACTATATTTTCAAATATATGCTCCAAGGAAGTTAGGGTTTCTACCAACCTAACCAAAGTGGTTTCTCTTCACCTATGGTGATGGCTATAAAAAAGGATGGTTTGTGGCTTATGTGCCTAGTCTACAGATAACTCAACAAAATGACAATAGAAAATTTTCATTTATGAATTGCATGGAGAAATTTTCTTTACTAAGTTGGATCTTCGTTCTTGATATCATTAAATCATAATGAGGTAAGAATCGATTCCCAAAACAAACTTTATAACACATGAAGGTCATTATGAGTTTTTGGTTATGCAATTTCGACTTACACATAAACCTTGAATTTCGAAGCTTAATGAATTCATTTTTCAAACTATTCCTTAGAATATTTGTGCTAGTATGTTTTGATGACTTAATAATTTACAACAAATATTGGGAAGAGCATGTACAAGATGTTGACAAGGTCTTGACACCATTGGAAGAGAAACAACTATATGCAAAGCCTTTCAAGTGTGCCTTTAGGGTTCAATAAGTGGAATATTTGGGTCATATTGTAACACATGATGGTGTCAAAGTGGATCCTAATAAACTCAAATAAATGAGGGAATGTACAATCCAAAATACCTTGAAGAAACTCAGAGGATTATTATAATTGACAGGATATTACAGCAAATTTGTTAATAATTATGGTCAAATAACAACACCTCTAACAAAATTATTGAATAAGTGTTTTCTTGGAATAAAGAAGCAACCAAAGCATTTGAAGGACTTAAAGAGGCTATATGTACAACTCATGTCTTGGAAACACATGAATTTACAAAAATATTTATTGCGGAGTGTGAGGCCTCAGGCCATGGAATTGGTGCAATTTTTATGCAATAAGGAAGACCCATTGCCTTTGAAAATAACAAATTTAAAGGAAATAAATTTACTCAACATTATAAAAAGAATAAATGTTAGCCATACTAAAAATTAATAAAAGGTGTCCATACCTAATATGAAGGCACTTCAAATTAAACATAGACCATGATAGTATGAAGTACTTCTTAGAGAAAAGAAGATATGTAAGAGGAGAAGATACACAAGATACTTTAATAACTACATGAGGAACCTGATGCAGTAGAAAAATTTACATGGAAAAATAATTTGTTATGGTAGAAAATATCCTTTATAATTATGTAATAATTCTCAACTCAAACAAAAGGTGCTATTGGAATTGCACACCTCCTATTAGTGGACATTCATGGTTCTTAAAGACATACCATAGGATCAATATATATATATATATATATATATATATATATATATATATATATATATATATATATATATATATATATATATATTCTTTTATTCTTTTATTTTCATTTTGGGAAGGTATTAAAGTAGATGTGCAAAAAATTGTGGTGGAATGTATGGTATGCCAAAAAAAAAAGGTAGAGACTGGCAAGACCCTGGGGCTCCTTCAACCATTAGCCATAACGAGCCAATGTTGGGAAGATGTTTCAATGGATTTTATTACAGGTTTACCCAAGTATGAAGGAAAGAGTGTCATTATAGTAGTGGCAGATAAAATGAAAAAGTATGCCCACTTTATCTCCTTATCATCCTCTTAAAGTAAGTATAGTGGAAAAAGAATTCATGGAAACAATCCAAAAGCTACGTGAAAAACAAAATGTTATTGTAAGTGATAGAGATCCATTTTTCACTAGAAATTTTTGGATTGAATTATTTTCTTGTTTGGGTACTCATTTGGCTCACAACTCAACTTACCATCCTCAATCTGATGGGAAAATTGAGATTATTAATAAATTTTTAGAGGGATATCTATGTTGCCTTGCATATAATAAATAGAAAAAATGGGTCAAATGTTTTCCCTAGGCATAATGGTTGTACAATACATCCTTCCACATTTCATTAAAAAAGTTACCATTTATGGAACTTTATGGATATCATCCTCCATCCATCACATCGCCCTTGAAAGGTACTATAAAATCTCATGCAATGGAGGACCACATACAACACCAACAAGAGGTTCTCAAAAAATTGAAGGAAAACTTGCTTATGGTGCAAAATAGGGTGAAACAACAAGCATATCAACATCACAGTGAAAGGGAATTTGAGGTGGGGGATTGCATATTTGTGAGACTAAAAAAATATAAACAAATGTCGCTCAAGTATAAAAATAAGGACAATAAATTAGCTTCAAAATATTATAGCCCCTATCAGGTGTTGCAGAGGATTAAAAGTATGGCCTACAAATTGGAGCTACCTCCATCTTCACATGTACATCCAGTCTTCTATGTTTCTTTCTTAAAGGAGGTCATTGATGATAATATCCCAGTCTAAAATCTTCTAATCAAGATAAATGAAGAAGGGGAAATAATATTAGAACCATAATTTTGTTTTGAAACAAGGACTAAGCATCTAAGAAATCAAGAAATTACTAAGTACTCATCAAATGGAAGAACCTACTAGTGGAAGAAGTGACATGGGAAGATGAGTGTTTCCTGCATAAAAACCCAAAGATCATCAAGAATTGAGGACACGACTTCTTTGAAGGTGAGGGGAATTTTAAGCTATATAGAATCCCCATGTTAACCCAAAAACCCCTTATTAAGCCTTATATGTTGAGTGATTAAATTTATATTGTTATATTGTTATGTAGGCTATAACCCCTCATGGTCCCATTTAATTATAATTGTATCCTTTGTCTCCTATATATATACCAAGGAAACCTAGTCTTAGGATCATCAAATATTGTCTTGTTCATTGTATATATTGTGTAATGAGGTTTCCACCTCAATTTGGACTGCAATTATTGGTTTCTTATTATTTTTAAGGCACAAGGATAATAACATGTTCTCATAATACACACATGCAGTTCATAGGCCACCGGTTTCACATGGATACACATTGATAGTTACTCCAATTGGTACAGTCCTCTAACTCAATGATTCAGACCGAATTCCTTTCCCCACTGGCTCTGATTTATACATGAGAGGTATAGAGTCCCCTTATTGGGCTACAAAATCAACCCAAATATTGTCACATGGTACAAAACCCATGCTTGGGGGTAGTATGTAACCTCCTCCTCCATCTCTCTCATAATTTCTTTGGAATTTGGGTGGTTTAACTTGAACATCAGGAGTCAAAATATTAAATTCAGGGAAGATAGAAAACTTCCCAATCTCCCCTACTGAATTCATTAAGCAAGCTATCCCTTCATACATTGGGATCCATATAGGCTATTCCTCTTCAAATTTATCAATTTATAATTTAATTAAATAGAATATTTACACCAAATAGTCTTGGCAAGACATCTCTGTTGGCTCTCCAATATTATCATCCTTTAATTTCATATAAAAAAATTTGGGATTAGAAAATGGATGTTACAATCCCCATCTGCTTAAAATAACACCATCCTTAGTGTTAGCACCCCTTCTAAGTGTCACCTTCAACAACATTTAACCACTTGAAGTGTTTTTTGTTTATTGTAGCAATCTATAGACTACGTTTTAGTTGCTTCAACATCCTTGCTCCTTTGTACCAACATAATTCTTCATGTTATTTGTCATTTCCACTACTTCAATAATGGTATTTTTTTCATGGTTTGACTGCTTTCAAATATTTAGAGTTATATATAGTGCCTAAATTAGAATACCAACTTAAAATATGTGTTCTGACCATTTTCCATGTATAGTCATCAAATATAGTTCATATGAAGACCTTAATTTTCACCAGGTAACTTAAATTTTAACAAACAAAATTTCAACTTAATAATTATATGTATAATTTCACTTTACTTCATTAGTATTCCACATGAAATCGTTGAGCTCACTACTTGAAATCATACATACACATTCACACTCCCGACCTAACAAGTGTATGATGAGTCCCCCTTCCTAGTAGTTACTCACCATTTTGGTGTCTAGGTAATCCCCTTGGGTGATCTATCGAATGGAGGGTTTATTGCATAGGAATATTGAAGAGTCTATTGGAGTCTTACAGTTAATTATTTCTACCGGTTGTCTCTTAACATACTTTGCTTGTCTTGGGGTCCAATATCACTTCAATGGCTTTGTTCCTCAACTCTCTGGTTCTCAACCTTTATCTAACATTTTTGGATGATTCTCTCTTCAGCTATAGATATATCCAAAAACAATTCAATTAGAACTTTCTTTATTTTCCAAACTTGCCTCATACAATAGATGATGTAAAAAACAAGTGATTTTTTTCATAACATTGGGTTGGTTACATGTGGTGATATTTCAATTTTCATCATGGACTTACATCCCATGCAATATTAAAGAATATTTTATATGCAATTCTACATTCACATTCAGACAAAATATATTAGTTGTCTCATACATATAAACCTTTCAATATAATTTTATGAAAACCACTAACATTGACTTCAAATTCATCACACATTTAACCATTCAATCAATGCAGCTGCATAATATTTTTATTGAAAGGAAACTATAATTGTGTTACATATTTAATAATTTACATTCCATTTAATTATTCCAAGGATTTAATATGAAAAACACAGTTTTCATGTCCATAATTCAAGTTATATAAATAAAAAGAGTTTCATATTCATTCTTTCTACTGAAATATTCATCTCATAATTTATTAGCAATCAATTTTCCCACTTAACTCCTGTGGGAGTGAAGGGTTCACACTGATCACTTCAACAATAATTAGTTCTTTAAAAAAAATAAACCATTATACTTTTCATGTCACCCAATAAATTTAAAGCTTGTCCTACACAATCATGCATGCATTAAGGGCATCAAACCAACATATACTAAATCCTAAGAAATCATAATCATATCTAATATAACAATAATGATATCATATTCCATTGAATACTTTGTGACAATCATGCATTACCAATCCTAAGTTTTATTTAAACATTTGGATTTGTATATCACTTATGTAAATTTTTTTCATCATGGTAGCATGGTTTGAAGGGCTTATTCCCTAAATCCTTCAAATTATAAATTGTCGCATCTTGACTAATTTCCTGGGTTACATGTTTGTCATTACAATTTATTCTCAGTTGCCACATTTTTAAGGAGTCCATTTGGCTCCTTCTTTACCCTTTTATTAATTTTCCATTTCATCCAAGGTCATTTGTATGACTTAAGACACTTTTTCTATTTCATTAATGTTAATTTCTGAGAGTAATCCCATGCATTTTTCTACTTCACAATATCCTTCACACAATGTCAACTATTAATCAATTAGTTAAGTTAATATACTATTAATATTTTGTAGTTTAGCAACCAATTTCATTTTAATAATTCAATCATTTTTAGTATTTTCAACAATCAGTTAATAACTCTCAAGTTAATTCCATTTGATAATTTGTTATACAACCTAGTCAATTCTACTTTGACTGATTTTTAAATATTTAAAATATGGCTTGCATGTTTATTCAACAAGGGCACTTAACACATAAGAATATGCATGAAAGTTAATTTTTTCTTAAGTTCTCTGATAAACTCCAAAAAATAATTGTTTTTTGAATTGTATAGGGGAGCACTCCCCCTTGTACTCATGTACATATAGGTTTATACATTATATAAACATCATTAATTATTGTTCAAACCATAGCTCTATGTTGGAATTTCATTGAACTCTCTAATCATCATAAAGAGATTTTTATGGTTGCTCCCTCATTCCTCTTCATTGTCAGTGGTGGTTGAATCAACCTTTTCAAATTCTCTAGGTGTCTTCTTATAACTAGATAAACTTGGAAACAACTGGGATGTTTTGATTATACTATTATGCTTTTCCAGTGCGACATGAAATTTAGACATGGTCTTGGCCATTTCATCTATTGTGGTAATATTTTGGGCATAAAAAATATTCCTTCCATTATGATACTTATTCAAATAGTGAAAAATAAAGTGTTCATCTCCACGACCCCAACATTTCGATGGATTTTTCATTGGGTCCTTTGTCCTTTCCCTCACTAGTCTAGCGGTCCCCTTTTCCCTTTGAGTGGGAGAAATTCGATAGTGTATACATTTAATTAGAAACTTGAATTTAGCACTATTTTTTGATAGCTCATATATTGTGATGCTTTTTCCCTTTTTCTGTTGAGCCCAATTTTGTCTTTCTTCTTCCTAAACTTGCGGGTATACACCTTATTCTTTGACTTTTCATAGAATTTCTTTGCTTTTCCGATGGTATCATCAAGTGTTATGGGTTCATACACTATATGATCATGAAAATATTTTGGTAACCCACTTATAAAGCATGGTATCCTCTTCTACTCCTATTTAATAAATCATGCATACTTCAATAGTTCTATGAACTTCTTAGCATAGGGTGAGATGACCCAAAATGGGTTCATGGAACTCCTTGATATTTCCATCATAGTATCTATATACATATCTAGAAGTTGGTCTACATTGAAATATATTTTGCATGTATGAAAATTTTTGTAGTAGGATTGCATTTAGATCCAATTGATTCTCTTGTTTTATAATGAGTTTCTCATTATTAGCCTTTTATCTTTGAAGTTCATCATCCAGACTTCTCACTATTTCTGCCAATTATGGGGTAGATTCTATAACTTTCATTTCATTTGATTCACCATCCCTAATTCATGGAATTTCCTCCATGTTATAACATACTAATTTGTTGGTAGTTTTTACTTCAGTAATGGTTTCCTTCTTATGTTTTGAAAACAACACATCAATGTTAGTTTAAGAAAAGAGAGGATATTTTTTTAACATATTTAATTGCTTTGGCCACATATGAATAATGTAACACACTCAACCCCATAATTCCATGCTAGGATTGTGAGTTGTAATTAGATCTAATATTAAAGGTACATTATGAAGACAGGGTTATCCAAAAATCCTCTTTCTTCCATCACGTCCAATCACAATTTTGGTGCAATCATCACCTTTTGATCGTCAAGAGATTTCCAATGGTATAAATTTCATCTCATTTTGAGCTATTGGGACAAAGTTATGCCCATTTTATTTTCCCCCCTTTAAGGGCCATATCATAATTTGTACACCCATGTGGCTTCCTTGACCACATGTTGGTTTTCATTGGTCCATGTCTCCAAGTCCATGTGGCATATTGGGTCTCGCCATATCAAAACATTCCATAATTCATATAGTACAAAAATAACGACATCAATAGTTGTATGGACGATATGGGTCCTCGCTGATATAGTGAGATGGATTATTGATCAATGACCCAAAGCACTGGTATCTCGATATTCAATATGGATTGGTATGGGAAAATACTGATATGCCAATGTAGTTTCAAACCTCTAATTCGTCGATAAACTGATATATGCCTACTCAAGTAATTCATTAATATTCCAATATGGAATTATCTTAACGCAAGCTACTGGGACCCAAATTTTTTTTTATAATGGGAAATACCAAAAAAAACACCAAAGGGAAGATAGGCCAGTGGATTACTCATCTTGCCACCTCATCACTCTTCCAACATATCACAACTCACCACATGGCGCTAGTTGATGTGTCTGAAAAGTGGAATGTGTTGACGTGTCCACTGCCACATAAAAATATTGATGTGTTCCATGTGTCACCCATTTCCATATAGTTGGTGGTGAGCCTCAGTATTGCAACATGAATGCTGCAACTACAAAGGCTACCAAATTTAATTATCAATCCCGAGTTCGTACAAACTTAAGAGGTATCGACACTATATGTGTAGCATATAATGTGTACTTTTTTTGATCCGATGTAATGGATGGAATTCCATGAAATCAAAGCCTAAAATAATGGTAGAAATGTAAGTGTTTCTTTGAAAATAAATTAATCCTAGGAAAGAACAACAATTTGTAATTGAAATCCTAAGAGCATGAATTCAAATAAAAAGACCTAATCTAATTTGCAAAAATGAATGCCCTAAGTGATGTTTATTTTTCCTCAATCATGTATTTAGGTCCTATGGGTAAGGATTAAAGCCTAAGAGACAAGAAAACCTTTGGGAGCAAATCTGGTCGAGTTTACACATGCTACAAGAGTGCTACATACAACTCTATTTTTGCTATAGGCAAGTCTGTTTTGGAAATAAATCACCGGATGACTAAGAAAATAAAATGAAAATGGGATGGGAAAAATGGGTTATTAAGTATGATTTCTTAGGTCTCCATTCCAGGTGGAATCAATCCAAAATACCTCTGTTCACATGTTCCAAAAAATAATAGAAAATTACTACTCTAAAATTTGGAAATTCAAGAACTAGTGAGCTAGTTAATCTATCAAATTCCTAACCCGATCAAGTGAAAATGCAATGGGGTAAATTTTTGTATCCAATTTAACATTATTATGACCTAATAAAAGTGGAATCAAGTAAAATATATGTGATATTCCAAAATTAGCAAGCATCTAATTGGAATATTAATTTTAGCTCATGTCACTTAGGAGATAAATAAATGGGTAAGGAGGCCCATAAATTGCAGAAAAATGAATAAAATCCCTCATAGTGTGAAAAGGGATATTCAAAAGAGCTGGATTTCACACCCTCAAATGTGAAAGAGGTCATTTGCATGAGGACAAGGTCAAGTTTGACCTAGTCAACAATGTTGGGATAGGAGGTGGAGAACACTTGGAGAGACAACGCAGTATGAATGGGAGAAAGATTTCTTGGTGGAGGAAACCCTAATGAGTGGGACCCATGGTGAAAGGGATTCCATTTTTTTAAAAGGAGGGCAAGGCAACCATTGTTTTCCATGTTATGGATTATTGATTTCTTGGTTTGCTTATACTTCGTGCATTCTCTTGCTGTTTAGCAGAGTTGATGTGCTGCTTAGCACAAGGCATTCCTTTTTAGGAATTCCTTCTCCTTTCAAAAGAGGCCTCTTGAAGGAGCTTGCTCTTCATTTCTCAATATTTAGGCTTCAGGCCAAGCATCCTCCTTTAGCTACAACGCAATTTCTATTTAGAGCTGAGTTGTGTTGTAGGGTGTTGCAGTGGAGGTTCCTCAACACCACTTCCTGGGCTTATATTTCAGAGGAGGAAGCTTTATTTCCTTTGGATGATTAGTTGGGAAGCCCTTGGAGCATATTTCAGCTCTTGGCACTTGGCCAATATTTTTCCTTGCACCTACAACACAGTGTCCCTCAGTGACTGTGTTATTTTTAGAGAGTATTTGTAGTGTGGGTTGTAGTGTTTGTTTGGAGGGTGAGGTCTTCAGTGTTAGGATCAACCTTTCACTTTGAATATCCATTAGAGGAGGTCTATTCAGCTTGTATATCATCTAAATCCATCTCCATCCAGTTCTTGAGTTGCAGTTTTTGCTCAGCCTTGAGACTGCAACTCTGGCATTTTTCCACTTTTGCATATTTCAGCCAATCCTTCCAGGATTGTTTTGAAATTGTCTTTGGGATCTTAGATCTTCACTCCCAACAATGTATGAGCTATATCATTCCATATCCATGTATTGATATACTCCAGTAGCAATTATTCTTAATAAAACTGCGTTGTCCTAGCCTTGTATACTTTTATGTGGAGCAGTGGGCTTGTAATTTATGTACATGTTTCTTGAGGCTAATTTTTCCTATCTTGAGTAACTCTTTCCTCAAGATATTGTATCTATTTGCTGCTATAAGAATAACAAGATGGCTAGATGTTATTCTTACATTTTATGAGTTGATGTAACACTGCTCTTTCATTAATATGTTCATGGATTTCTATAGCTCCACTTTTGGAATATATTAAGATATTCCCAATAGTGTTGATTTTCCCTATTTTGGAATATTACAGTGGTATCAGAGCATAATCTCGGCTCATCTTGTGAGTTTCATCCATTATGCTATCAGAAGAAAAGAAGAATATCAGAATGTTGGAGAGAATGAGCCTTCTCTCATCTCTTTTTGGAATCAAGAAGGACCTCAACAAGGAGGTCAAGCAAAGAAGAAGCAGTGGGACTATGCCCTTTCCTTTTGAAAGAGAAGAGAAATTGCATAAAGATGAAGGACACTTGGATCACAAGATCCTAAGTGAATACCTTGTTGAGTACAAGACTCAACCTAGAGCCTTCAAAGAGACTCTAGTGTTCCCACAGTTCATTCAATTGGAGGAAGAAAGGGGACCTTGCAACACAAGAAGAATGAGGGAAATAGGTTTCTGTTGTTTACTTTTGATGGATCATCTTTAGCAAGGGCTTGGGCAAGAAAAATCGATGCATTCTTCCTACTACTTCCAGTAGTAGAGAGCGAAGCTATAGAAATTGCAGCGTTGCACCTTGAGGGTGAGGCCAATATTTGGTGGTTCAACCATTTGGGTCATGCAAGAGTGCATACTTTTGCTGAGTTTACTCAAAGGTTGATTAGAAAGTTTGGCAAAGAGGAATCAGAGGAGGAGAAGCCCTCACCACCATTAGAGGAGAATTGTGCTAGCATTGTCACAACCTTGGGAGAGTAGCCTTCTGCATCATTAGTTGGGGGAGCCAACACATTAGAGGAAGAAACTCTTGCAGCCATACAAGATTCTTCAAACTTTCACCAAGGTATGCTCAAGTTCTCATCTCCTATTGTTTCAAAAAATTCTATGGAGGGTTGTATACCATTGCATGCTACTTATTTAGAGAAAGGACTTTCACTGTGCTCTGCCACCTTGACTTGTTCAAGGAAGAGAGGAACCATCATCCTCATATACCATTGATGAGCTTCATACCACACTTGAGGTTGGGTTTTGAAAACTTGGAGGAGAGGATGAATATTGTTCCAAACAAACTTACACAAAACTATATGTTCATCCTTGAGTTGGAGCATGAGATAGCAAGTACACCATTGGAAAGATTAAAAATGCTGTCATTTAGCAGCAATGATGAGTTGGAGACCCAACCATTGTTGAAATATTCCAATGAACTTCCCATATGCATAACTAGAGGGGAACAGATAGATGATGGAGGACATCTTAGGGTGGATAACATCTCTCATATGTGTGTGTTGGATACTTCTTGATGAGCCCTACAGATCATGATTGGAGGTTTTTTCCTACCACCTATTTGGATCCTTATGGGATCATCTTAGTCATTGAGGATATTGCATTTCAATATCCCATGAAATGCAAAGACATAAATCGGATTTGGGAGCATGGTAGTCTTCATGGGAAGGGTACCAATATTGAGCATGATGGGAGGCACCGACATTTGGATGAATGGGTGTGGATGGAGAGCAAGAAGCTGGTAAGCTAGTTGCAAATTTATGACACTAGGCAACAGGAAGCATGGCTACGTTGGCTACTCTCAAAATAGTTTGGCCATATTGAGACATATCCTCTTTCAAAGGGTATGAGGTAAGAAGGAGTTTGGCAGGATACTTGCATCATTGGGCAGCAAGGAGTGTGGATGCAATATGATGATATGATCATTATGTCGTCACCTCATGATTTGTATGATGGAGGTATGAGGAGGCAGCAAAAACTTTTGTTGCTTTGGAGGAACTTGGGAGAGCAAGGGAATAATTTCTCTCAGACTTTGCATAATGTTGCAGGAGTACGAGATGGTGATATCATGGTGCAATGGGGCTACTTCTTAGCCTTAGATGATCAGGAGGTGCTTCCACTTTGGAAGGAGCTTCCTATATATGGAAACATTGTGGGAGATGTATTTGACAATGGGCATGTCAAAGAATGGAGTTATGGGATGGCAGGAGCTTATGTTCATAGGCCAACAACACTATCACTTTGGAGCTGGGATTTATTGATGGAGTGTTCCCATGATCACTTCACATATGATGCACTTGGTGGAAAAGGAGGAGATGAGAATGATGAAGTAGCGGATGGAAACATATACTACATTGATATGATCTTCTTAACTTGGATTTCCAAGCATGAGAAGAGTGGTCTTCATGCAACACAAGGTTTATTTCTCTTCATAGGAGTGTGTCATACCACTATGGAGGAATTATTCACATAAATATGCATCATATTACTCTCAAAACATGGTAATAATATTGTTTTTACATCCATGGATTATCTAACACAATATTTGGATACTCTTACCATTCATATTACGTGCATTTCTCCACAAGAGGGCAAGCTTTCCATTGAGCTCCATGGTCAACATTGGGCCAAATTGTATGATGGAGACATACATATTTTACATGGCCTTGGGAAAGTGTTTTATTTCATGTATTTTCAGTTGATGTATCCATCCATTTTCTACTTATCAGTAGATGACATGACATACATAATTATCCATTTATCAAAAAACAACTTGCAATATAATTTTTTGAAGCAACAGTTTGGAAAACTACGCTATCACTATTGGGAAAACTATTGGTACCTTTTTACCTTCAGAATTTTCCTCATTTTGATGCTGATCATGATTTCATTTGCTGATATTGATCTTATTTGTATTGGAAGCATGATTGGGAGAGAGACACATGAGTTGGATGTGTCCTTTGGGGAAGAGGATTCCCACACTTTTTGCATTGCATGTTCTAATGGGAGCATGAGAGGAGATATGGCCACCACAACCAAACACTTGTTTCTTTTTGTTGAGGTGGGCCATGTGATTGATGGGATGCCCTATGGTGATGATTTCCTATCCATCACATATGGGATGATTTGGGCTAGCTTGATTCACAGTGTTGGAGAGGAGATCTTTGGAGATCTAGTCTTCATCTTGCCTCTTGATGGAAATTATTTTGCAGCTTGGGATCAGCATATGCTCCACACTTATCATAAGTGGAGAGGAGGATAGAGTGGGGTAGGCTCCTATGTCTAGCATGTTCATATTTCCAGCCCACCTACATTGCATGAGCTCAAGGTGGAGGATGATTTGCACGAGTTACCATTTTGGAGGGTGGCTCATTTTTTATGGTTGATAGCTTGGGGATGGGAGATTCATATGGGGATGGTAGATCCAAATGTGTATCAGAACTCATGCCTCATTAATTCCTTTATAAATCCCATTTTTTCCTCCATGGATGTTTTACATGATGATAGCTATTTGGGATACACACCAAAAGCTAGCTTACCTACTTGGGAGGGACAACTTGGAGATATCTTGATGAGACAACATTTTGATCCTTGGAGGATTTTATCATATGAGGATGCTATAGGGGAAGAAGAGGAGAATTCTCAGTTCTATCTTTTCAGTTGCTTGAGGATGAGCAACATTTGGGAGGGAAGGACTGTAATATTCCAAAATTATGCAGCTAATTGGAATATTAATTTTTTCTCATGTCACTTAGGAGATAAATAAATGGGTAAGGATGCCCATACATTGCAGAAAAATGAATAAAATCCCTCATAGTGTGAAAAGGGATATTCATAAGAGCTATATTTCACACCCTCAAGTGTAAAATAGGAAATTTAAATGAGGACAAGGTCAAGTTTGACCAAGTCAACAACGCTGGGATAGGAGGTGGAGAACACTTGGAGAGACAGCGCAGTATGAATGGAAGGAAGATTACTTGGTGGAGGAAACACTAATGAGTGGGACCCATGGTGAAAGGGCTTCCATTTTTTTAAAAGGATGGCAAGGCAGCCATTTTTATTCATGTTATGGATTATTGATTTCTTGGTCTGCTTAGACTTTATGCATTCTCTTGTTGTTTAGCAGAGTTGTTGTGATGCTTAGCACAAGGCATTCCTGTTTAGGAATTCCTTATCCTTTAAAGAGAGTCCTCTTGAAGGAGCTTTCTCTTAATTTCTACACATTCAGGCTTCAGGCCAAGCATCCTCCTTCAACTACAGCGCAGTTTCTGTTTAGAGCTGAGTTGTGTTGTAGGGTGTTGCAGTGGAGGTTCCTCAACACCACTTCCTAGGCTTATCTTTCAGAGGAGGAAGATTTATTTCATTTGGGTGATCAGTTGGGAAGCCCTTGGAGCATATTTAAGATCTTGGTACTTGGCCAACCTTTTTCCTTGCACCTACAATGCAATATCCCTAAGTGACTGCGTTATTTTCTGAGAGTATTTGCAGTGTGGGTTGTAGTGTTTGTTTGGAGGGTGAAATATTTAGTGTTAGGATCATCCTTTCACTTGGAAGATCCATTGGAGGAGGTATATCCAAATTTTATATCATCTACAACCATCTCCATCCAGTTCTTGAGTTGCAGTTGCTACTTAGTCTTGAGACTGCAACTCAGACATTTTGCCACTTTTGCATATTTCAGCCAATCCTTCCAGGATTGTCTTGAAATTGTCTTTGGGAGCTTAGATATTCACTCTCAACATTGTATGAGCTATATCATTCCATATCCATGGATTGACATACTCCAGCAGCAGTTATTCTTAATCAAACTGCGCTATCCTAGCCTTGTATACTTTTCTGTGTAGCAGTGGGCTTGTAATTTATATACATGTTTCTTGAGGCTGATTTTGCCTATCTTGAGTAACTCCTTCCTCAAGATCTTGTGTCTGTTTTCTTCTATAATACTAATAATATGGTTAGATTTTCTTCTTACATTTTCTGAGTTGATGTAACACTGCTCTTTCATTAATATGTTCATGGATTGTTGTAGCTCCACTTTTGGAATATCTTAAGATATTCCCAATAATGTTGATTTTCCCTATTTTAGAATATTACAATGGATATAATTAACCCCTTCTAAAAAATAGCATAAATTTACTACTATTTCGCTACAAGGCATCTCCATATATCTTATATTCGTGAACTAGTAACCAAATTAAAGTAGCTTCATGATTAATATGACCTTAAAAATTTATTCTAAAGATGAATGATGATTTTGAACCTGTAAAAAACCTAAAAAATAAGTCACTTAAATCATCTAAATCAATCCTACATCAAGAAAAGAAACAATACTAAATACATAAATATGCAAAACAAAAATAAGAGATGCATGTGAATAATAAGTGGAAAGAACATAAAAAAATTGTGCAAGAGGGATCTGAGGTTCCTAGGATGGCCAAACCCAAGGAGGAATCAGAGTCCTATGGAAGAAACCAAGACTTAGAAGATGAAAATGACTCCAATCTTCACTATTGAATCAGTCTAAGTACATCCCTGTAAGAAAAGAAAGTGGAGTTGCCAAAAACAAGTTTTCTCCACAATAAGACTAAAAAATACATGCCCCTAGAGGAAAATTAAAATTTTTACTTATAAAAAATGATGAGGAAGCATTCTTCTTGAAAGGAGGAAGCTTTCCCCTCCAAAATCCCTCAAATAGTGGATCTAGTTCGCAATGCTAGGAGTTTGCAGTAAATGTCAAGGAACACATTCCCAAATTTTCTCAATCATCAGAGTTCCAAAATCTCTCCAGAATTTCTGAATAATTTCATGATATTTTTCTCATTTATTCTCCAATATTTATCCTCCAGTGGTAGGGAGAAAGTCCCTAAATTATCTCCTTCTCCAAATCTTCATAATTTGCCCAATATTCTCACAATATTCTACAAAAATAAATAATATTAGGCACAAATATGAAATTATCTTTAAACCTTCCTAAGAAAATATTAAAGCATAAAAAAATTTTATTAAGTGTGGAAGGATAGATTTAATATATATTTTATGTGCCTAAGAAAGGTTAGACGGGCCTTAATTTGTGTCTACTTTAGAGGTCCATCAATTGGCATGTATAATAAGGATATATCTAGGTGACACATGTCTTTCACATGGAATTTCCCCCATGTCATCACTTGTGATGTCATGCTGACATCATTATTAAAAACCCCTGATTGCCTAATACTTTGATATTCCAAGGCCTTAAAATCATAGATTCCTCCAAACAACCTTCAATACATTCAATTGGGGGTAAATAATTGAGTGTGGAGCCTGATTATCTTCTTGATTCATAGGTCTCGTTTTATTCATGTTGGACCCTAGTTTATAATGGGGAGACAATGCCACCTATAGGATCACCATGAGAGGGAGGGGGGTCGGGGGAAGTGCCCCCCGAAGATTTTTTTTGATAAAAATTGCCTTGTAAAATATTGTAATTTCATAATCAACCTGGGCCGTTTATTAGGCGAAAGATCTGATGGTAGAAGTTATGTTAATTTATGGTTTTTTTTCCCTAGAAGGAAACCCTCAGTTTATAGGAGGGAATTGTATTGTGGCTGTGGATTATTATTTTGTGTGAAAAATAGAGAGGAGACCGTGTGAGAGTGAAGAGGAAATTACAACGGATTTTTTGTAGGATGTATCTCTTCATTTTACTATATGATATAAAAGGAAGGCCTACATATTTCTCCATTGAAATTTACCAAATTGGGTGAACCACATATATCTTTGTCTCTCTTGTTTTATGATTTTCAATGTTTGTGATTTCACAATATTTTATGCATTCCACTGCTCTATTAATTAATTTCTAACAACGAGTATCATATCTGAAGGTGTATTTGGCTGATAAACTTGCAGGAAAGAACGGTTCTTGGTTTGAGTGAGAGAAATGGAAGAAGATGGTAGGTTTAGGGTTAAAAAATTCAAGAACCAAAACTACCAGCAATGTTAGATGCAAATGGAGGATTATTTTTATCAGGTTTATCTTTACCTATCATTGAGAGAAAAAAATAAGACGAAGAGTATGATGAATGAAGAATGGGATTTTATTAACAAAAATGCACTAGGAACAATACAACTATGTCTGGAAGTGTCGATGGCATTCAAGATTTCAAGGGAAACGAAAACATAAGGTCTAATGATGTCATTGGCCAAAATATATGAAAAACCCCTGACCTCTAACAATGTATTTTGTATGAAGCATTTATTTAATATCAAGTTGTCAGATGGTGATTCTATTGCTGATAATTTGAATGAATTTAACACGGTTACTAGTTAGTTAAGTTAAGTAGGGGTAAATTTTTATGATGAAGTTAGGGATCTATTGTTTCTATGCTCATTTTTCTAAAAGTTGGAATGGCTTAGCCTTGGCTATTAGTAACTTTGTCTCTAGATCTAGTACTTTAAAGTTTGATGATGTTGTTGGTGCCATCCTTAGTGAGGAAATGCGATGGAAAATCTCTGGTGAGACATCAAATAATGCTTTCACTATAGAGAGTAGGGGAAGAAAAATGGAAAGAGGAAGGATTATAGAAAATTTCAGTAACACAAGAAAATGTAGATCCAAATCTAAATAAGGGATAGTGTGCTAGAAATGTGGGAAGAGGGAACACCTAAAGAAAGACTATAAGTCTCGGAAAGGAAAAGAAGGAGACACACATCAAAACAAAAATCATGATGTGAATGTAACATGTGATTTGTTGCAATATGCATTGATTCTTTCATTAGAAAATATTATTGATTTCTGGGTAGTATATTTAGGGGCTTCATTCCATGCCACACCCGATAGAAAACATTTTCATGACTATATTCGAGGAGATTTTGGACAGGTTCATTTGGGTGATGATAAACCCTGTAAAGTCATTGGAATGGGTAATGTTTTTATAAAACAATATAATGGAAACTGATGGTTATTAAAGGAGGTAAGGCATGTTCCAGATATGATTAAAAAAATGATTCCAACAGGGTAGTTGCGAGGTGAAGGCCATGTAACTACATTTATAGACATATCCTGGAAGGTCACTAAAGGATCCATGGTAATAGGAAAATGAGAAGAGGTTGGTACATTGTATTTATGCAATGGTATTTCTAATTTTTATAATGCTTTGACCTCCACAAGAGCAGATATGGAATTTTGGCATCAGAGGTTTGGGCACATGAGTGAGAAGGGGATGCAATTTCTTCACTCAAAAAAATTATTTCTAGGTTTGACGAATATTGATTTGGATTTTTGTGAGAATTGTGTTTATGGAAAGCATAATAGATTCAAATTTCTCACAGTTGGGAAAGAAAAGAAGAGTTAAAAATTAGATCTTGTGCATACATATGTATGGAGACCATCTCATGTATCATCTCTCGATGGCTCTCGCTATTATATTACTTTTATTTATGATGAAACTAAGAAAACTTGGGTTTATTGTATTCAAAATAAATATGATTTTTTTTTTATACTTTTAAGAAATGGAAATATTTGGTTGAGAATGAGACACGAAAGAAGTTGAAGTGTCTTAGATTAGATAATTGAGATGAATACTGCAACAAGGAGTTTGATAATTACTATTCAGAGCATGGAATTTGTAGAGAGAAGAAAATTCCAGGAACACCACAAGAAAATGGTGTGTTAGAAAGGATGACCAAAAAAATCATGGAGAGTGAAAGGTGCATGAGATTGCATGCATGATTACCCTTACAATTTGGGGCAGATGATGTAGATAATACTGTTTATCTAATAAATAGAGGGCATTTAAGTTCCTTGGATGGTGGTATTCTAGAGGAGGCATGGATAGGTAAAAAGGTAAACTACTCATTTCTAAATACTTTCAGATGTGAAGCCTTTGTCCACATTAATAAAGAAAAAACAAAACCCATCTTGAGGAAAAATCAAATAAATGTACCTTTATTGGATATGGTGTTAATGATTTTGGTTTTTTCTTATATGATTATGAAAATCAAAAAATCATTAGGAGAAGAGATGTCATAGTCAATGAAAAGGTTTTGTATAAGGATTATTGTAGGGAAAGAAATAGGAAAATGAAAAAACATAATACACAGTGCTTGATGAGATCATAGAAAAATTAAAGATGTCTGAAAATCATAATGATCAAAAACCACAACAACAACATGCACCTCAAATACCTAAAAGTGATGTTAGAAGATCTACCAGGATAAGTAGACCCCTTAAATGATTCTCTCATTCATTATATTATGTATTTTTGACTGAGGCACTTGGACAAAACTGAAAAAAATAAAGGTGTGCAAGCAGACTCAACTGACGGGAGAAGGGAGAGTAAGACTTGCCTCAAGGAAAGTAATGCTACTGAACCACTTCTAAGATACTCTCCTTTGTCATTAGCACACTATCTAGATGGTAGGCTACTAATATAGTTTGGAATAAGTATAACCAGTGTTGCAACATCATTTCAACCATTTTGGAATGTATTTGATTGGTCTACTCTCCTCGGTGCTCTTGGTAGGGATTTCAACTGGTTCTCTCTTCATTCATTCAATAGATGAACTAAGAAGGTCATGTATTATACAGGATATTTCATAAAAATTGGTGAACCAAAATGTTATGAAGAAGCAATGTAGGTAGAAACTAGGAAGAAGTGGAAGAAAGCCATGAAAGACGAGATGGGCTCCTTGGTACATAACTAGACTGGGGACTTAGTTAGGTTACTTGCATGTAAAAAAACATTGCAGAATAAATGATTTTACAGGTTAAAGGAAGAATACGGAGGAAATCAAATTTATAAGGCTAGATTTTGGTGAAAGGGTTTGAACAAAAGAAAGGTATAGACTTTGATGAAATAATTTCTCTTGTTGTTAAAATGACTTCAATCAGAACCATTTTGAGTTTAGTGGCAACAAAATATTTGCATATTGAATAGTTAGATGTAAATCCAACCTTTCTCCATGGGGGTTCGAAGGAAGATATTTATATGAAGAAACCACAAGGTTATGAGGTCAAAGGGAAGGAAAAATTAGTATGAAGGTTGAAGAAGAGCTTATATGTCTTAAAACAAGCTCCAAGGTAATGGCATCTAAAATTTGACAAGTTTATGTCTGAACAGGGTTATAATAGATGTCACTCTTACCATCGTTTTTATCTTAAAAATTAAAATGATGGCAAATATATTGTATTTATATTGTATGTAGATGCATGCTTATTGCAAAGTCTAATATGCTGGAAATAAATGTGCTCAAAGGAAAATTGGAAAATTCATTTGCAATGAAGGATTTGGGTGCTGCAAAAAAAATCCTTGGCATGAGAATAACTAGAGACAGGAAAAATCACACATTAAAATTGTCTCAGAGTGAGTACACAAAAAAGGCGTTGGAAATATTTAATATGAAGAATTCAAAACCACTTAGTACACCTTTGGCTAGCCATTTCAAACTAAGTAAGAAGATGTGTCCCAAGATCAAGGAAGTGATGGATTATATGTCTAAAGTTCCATACAGATCAATAGTTAGAAGATTAATGTATGCAATGGTGTGCACAAGGATTGATATGACACATGTAGTGGGAGTTGTGAGCAAGTGTATGAATAATCTAGGAAAATAGAAATGGATGGCAGTGGAGGGGATTCTCAAGTATTTGAGAGGTACCATGAATCAAGAATTATGTTTTGGTGGTTCAAACATTGTTCTATAGGGATATGTTTATAAATATAAGGCAAGTGATAGAGATAACATGGACACCACAGGGTATTTTTTTACTATAGGTGGAACAACTGTAAGTTGGGTTTCAAAAATTCAAAGTGTTGTTGCACTTTCAACAATGAAAGCGAAGAATGTTGTTGCTACAGAGGACAATAAAAAAATTATGTGATTGATAAGGTTTATGGATGAATTGGGTCAGAAGTAAGAGATGGGAAGGTTATACAGTGACAACCAAAGTGCCATTAATCTTTAAAATAACTCAAAATTCCATTCCAATACTAAACATATACAAATCAAGTAGCATTTCATACGGTAATTTTTGGAAGACGGGCAATTGAAGCTGGAAAATATAGACACTAGAAAAAATCCTAAAGATATGTTAACAAAGGTTGTAACCAGGGAGAAATTAATATTCTACTCAGTTTCAATTGGTCTTCAAGTATGATGATGAATATGAGAAACAACCAGGTCCAAGTGGGAGCATTGTCCAACAAGTGAAGAATTGGTGGAGTTGCTATAATCTATCTCCAAGTGGGTTATTTTTGGGTGTGGAGCTTTATTATATTATTGATTTAGAGGTCTCATTTTAGCCATGTTGGACCCCAGTTCCTAATGTGGTGAAAAATCCACTCGTAGGATCACCATTAGGGGGGTCTGGGGGGTGGGGGTTCGGGGGGAAACACCCCTTGAAGCAGAATTTTGATAAATATTTCCTTGTAAAATATTATAATTTCATAGTCAATATGGGCCATTCATTAGGCGAAAGATCTGATGGTAGAAGTTATGTTAATTTAGGGTTTTTTCCCTATAAGAAAACATTCAATTTATATGAGGGAATTGTATTGCAATTGTGGATTATTATTCTGTGTGAGAAAGAGAGAGGAGACTATGTGAGAGTGAAGAGGAAATTACAACGGATTTGATATGGGTTGTATCTCTTCATTTTTCTAGATAATATAAAAGGAAGGTCTAACTGTTTCTCCATGGATGTAGCCCAAATCAGGTGAACCACATATATCTGTGTCTCTTTAATTTTATGCTTTTATGTGTTTGTGATTTCATAATATTTTATGTGTTCCATTGATAAGTTAATTAATTTCTAGCATAAATTGATTAAACCCTTTACAAGCTAGCCCTTGACTCTGGCTCCCCTTGGTCTATGTGACCATGGTCTAAGGATGGGGCCTCCCCGAATTCCAAAGTTTTGGAAAACTCAGAGATGTTTCCTAATTTCTTTAGGGATCCTTGTATTTTTCCAAGGAAATAATATTTTCCTGCTTTTAACCAATCCATATTTCCACCTCTAGCACAAAGGGTTACCACACTGATACAATATGTGCCACATATCAAATTGGACGTATTCATGAAACATCTAAGAGAGGGAAACCATTATAGCCAGGGATAAGTCTTTACTTTGGGAACGTAAAACATATAGGAAATCATAAATGGGATAGGAAGAAAGGTACCATTGCATACAACATTCAAACTTATAAAAATGGATGCAAATAAAAATTTAAGAAAGATGGGTTAATTTTATTAGTTCAATATACTTATTCATATAACATTACAATGACCTTTATCCTTTTATTTATACATAGAAAATTAATCACAACATGTAAACATAAATGAATGAAAAAAATTAACATTTTTATATACAAATAATTAATATACACTTATATGTTCCATTTAATTCGACTATAAATTGAATAAGGAATTCCACTCTACACCTAACCATAGGCAAACTACATTACAAACTTATTGCATCTAGCCACCCTCGAGCCAAATTTGATGTCGAAAGGCTGCTCCACTTAGAATATTACACCAAAGGGTCAATTTAGGTCTGATAATGAAGGATAATGTACTTCACTAGTTGGAAAATATTATGCCACTTACCATTCTTTAACACTAGTACATTTGGGGGAAATTTCGACACTTGGTTCCGACGCTTTTGACCAAATGTCGGAAATTTCCCCAAATTTTTTCAATCCCGCCCAAAAACATCACTATATAGACGTTTAGAGAAAAGTGTCTCAATACCAACACTTAAAAAAAGTGTCACAATTGTGACGTTTGGAGGAAGACATCACAATTGTGACACTATGCCCCAAAGCGTCGCCATTGCGACAGTTGCCTCCAAACGTCGCAAGTGCGACACAATGTCTAAGTGTCGCAATTGTGACGTTTGGAGGCATCTGTCGCAATAGAAATTATTTGGTAGCCGTCATTATAACGACACTTATATGTGCACTACATAAAAATGATTTTATTAAAAACTACATTAACGTCTGATATCACGCGCGCATTCGCTCTCAGCTCTTGACAGAACAGCATTCGCCCTCAGCTCTTGCAGAACAACATTTTCCCTTAGAATTTTCCCTTAGCTCTTGCAGAATAGCATTCTCCCTCAACATTTTCCCTCAAATCTTGCAGAACAACATTCACCCTTAACATTCGCCCTCAGCTCTAGATGAACAACATTCGCCCTCAGCATTCGCCCTTCCTCCTGCCTCAAGGCAGACCGTACCCCACCCTCTCGCCTCAGAGAACAACATTCGCTCGCATTTTCCCTAGCTGCTCACCCCCGCCTGGGTGCACCACCCTCAAGATTCGCCCTCAACTCTTGCAACAGCATCTACCCTCAACTCTGCTTTGTGGTAGTTTTATCGCAAGCCTGGAAACCTATAGTAGGGTTGACTCTATTTGGGTTTTTTTGGTCAATTCCATTGGATTGTGTTAGGCTATAGGGTTCTCTCTAGATGTCTTCCAATGTTCTTTCGGATGAGTTTCAAAGAGATGTGTAAGATGTGTTTATGCTTGCATGAATTTGACTCCACCAGTTTCATGAAGTTTAAGCTATGGATTTTAGTTCGACAAAATCATCCATATAAACACCCAGTAACAAATTTCCCTTGGTCTGATCTATATTGAAGGTGAAGTGCAAAGTGGTAGAGAATGGGAGATCGAAAGTCATCAACTTTATCACAAGGGTAGTACTCCAGATCGAAAGTGATGAGCTTTAGTTCTCCAGATTTTGGGATTTTCTGATATTTGGGGATTTTCTGATGACATACCAAAGGTCACATCCATACAACCATATCAAGGTCAATGTTGAGATCATTCTCATATAGATATAGTTCACTGATATATAGGGTTAATATCATCATCAATATCCATGGAAACCAAATGGTTACAAAATCTGTGATTGTGGTTGGCTCATTTAAAATTATTACCCATTTATAGTAGAGCACAGAAACACTAAATATGGCCCGAGAAGAGCCTTTACAACAGGCAATGGAATTGTAGCTGCTTCATCAATAACCAATAGCTCCACTTGAGAAAACTTTTCATAATCTTGGGGCTGAATATACTGCAGAGCAAACAATTGTAGTTATCATTCCTGTGTCTAACATAATATTAATAATAATTTTCATAATGAACCTAGTAGTGAACAAATGCTAGCCATCATACAATTCTTTGACATAATATTTTTGAGTGACATACTTGAAAAAAAGAACTCATCCACTGATATTTATAATCATTTGAGTTATTCAAGTTAAACATAATGTCAAGAATCAAGATTCAATACCCTCTATTATCTTCATCACCCAATATAAGATTTAAATTTTTCCCAAAGAAACGCTTATTAAATTGGCAGCCATTATTTCTCCCTGCTTTAAAAACCCTACATTTAAATGAAAACAAGCATTGCATTTCAACTACAAAAATCTATTAGTGTTCAAAAGTACATGTGTGCATCACTTGTGTAGGGTATTCCTTTTCCACTTTCACATTATCCAAGAATGTGTGCAGTATAGTTCATATTTTTTGTGATTTAGATTATCTTGAAAAAGGAAAGGTAAATTATTTCCCATGGAAAAAGAAGGTTTTCCCTTTTTACTACCGGAAATGGTACAACAAAGTTCCATTTCTACCCGAAACTCCTATGAAACAGGAACCAAATAAAGGCCATGTCCTCAATGGACATCATTTGGCTTTGAAAATGGCCATTGCACCGTGTTGTTTCTTATATTACATCACGATAGTTTATTAGGTCATTTCTTGTTTCTTGAGATGAAAAACAACCAAAGAAATTATGAAGATCCTTTCAAGAAATAAATGACCATTTCTCAATCATATCTCAACTATTTTTTATTTTATTCAGTAGTTTCTTACTTTGAGAGAAATTTGACACTTTTATAAGGAATATAACATAAAAACACAAAATGGGAAGGAATTGATGAGGTAGATGACCTTTAGTTTTTTTCAATTAAGAATTGATAATACAAGATGCATGTTCTATACTACAAACTAGATTCCTTCCTGGAGTTAGGACATAGAGTATTGAATCAAAGTTGTAGTTTCTAACTTCTTGTATTGGTTCATCAATCTTGAAATTCAGACATTGCATGTCTTCATTGCTTCATGTTTGAATAATTTGCATTATATCGTACAATAGGAAATTAGAAATTATGATTATTATTACTTTATGGATCTGTTAAGTTACTTTTAAGTTTGCATGGTTTAGTGTGAAATTATTCTTGTGTGCCCCTAGGCTCAGGTGAAGGAATGCCAAGGACTGAGAACCATAGTTTTTAAAAGGTATTGTTTCTTATACCCAAAAACCCCTCAACATCACTTCTTATTAGTTCTTAACAATAGTGTTGTAAACAATTTGAGAATTGATATAGAAAAATCTCACACTTCTCAAGATAAAGTCCTAAAGCTAAGTGTGATACCATGTGTAATTCAATAGCCCCATTGTCACTTCACCAACCTCTTTTCACTTCGGGCTAGCTCTCCTCCAACTCAAGGGGGGTTCTCCCTAGTAGATGTTAGGGATCTAATGGCCCAACCAAACCAATTCAAGAGCCCCCTAACGCTCTATGTTTACTACTATCAATCAAAATATTTAACAATAGGGTCAGACATGCATCCTGAAGATAAAATTGCCAGGGTATTTTGGGGTAATTTCAAAGGGAAATTCCCCAAACACATATAATCAAGGAATTATAACGTGATTTAAAACATTAAATATCAACAAAATCATTTAAAGGACATTGAAAGGAAAAAGGTGATGGAAGATAGAAAGTGCCTTACTTAAATGCTCTAAGGATTTTTCAATAGTTGCTCCAAAAGCTTCACTTCAAGGCCCTTCAAGATCGTCTCCAACAATGCTATACCATCAGCTTCAACAATGTTGCTCCAAAAATGTCCTCAAGGTCTTCACAAAAAGTTTACTAGAAGTTGCTCCAACAATATATTCAATAAGGTCTTCATTGTCAACTCGTCTCTTGTTTGGGTGCCTTAATGTGCAACGAGTTTGGGTGCCTTAATGTGCAACGACATGTTTCCAGGATGGAATTCAATGCAAGGCATATTTGAAACTCTAACTCTGTCTTCTTGTGTATTATTAGAAATTATTTCAGTTTTCATTTTGTGTTTTCAAATTAGATATTGTTTTCAAGTTTTTACATTTATAATTTTATTGCAATGTGGCAGACTGATCAGGGCAGTACAGGAACAACCCCGAGATGGGATGATCGCGGAAAGAGGCCAGCGGAAGAACATGTAAAGTGCCAGCATTGCTCTATCTTCATGTATTTTAGTTATTTACATAATTGAAATAATATTAATTTTGTTCAAATATGCAGACACCTAGCCATGGTATGCCTGATGATTCCCTCTTTGAGGAAGAGCTTTCTTCATCCCTATCTCCAGTGTTCTTGTTGCGAAAAAAGGCATGAGATGCAAGGTCGGAATTTAATACTTTGATAGACGCGCCTCAAACACCTAAAATAGAAGAGAGGATAAAAAAACTTATGAGCCAGCTAGAAATATATCAGGTAATATTTAAAAGTCAAAAGGATATTTTTTTTGTTCTGCATGAGATGAATTGTGATAGTTTGATTTTTAATTTTTACATTGACTAAACTAACAAAAATTTCTTTTGTATGTAGCGTTTTCTGGCACTTGCTGAACCCGGTGTTGGTGGTAGTGGGACACAAGGGTAAGAGATTGCCCAACAACCCTCTCGTACACCTTCTACTCCTTTAGGTGCCAGCCAAGAAACACACCCTGCCCAAGCAGACACCCAGCCAACCGCTGAACGTGTTGGCAATGATGAGGCTGATATGGCCAACTACATTATTGCGTTTCCCGGAGCTACACGTGTCAGCTCCACAGGGACCATTAATGGCACGTTGTTGGTGAACGATGAAGGTGTCCCTATAAAGCATGTACAACTCCCAGGTAAATTTTAATATTTTAACTATTTCATGTACTTTATCTAAAACATATTTATCATGATTTTTATTTCTAAATTAATGATAATATCTTCTTTTTCTTTTGGTTTTATTCTGTGTAGGAAACAATGAGTTCTACAGGATTCTGGAGAGCCATGCGTTGGTAATTTTTGGCCCAACCATACGTACAGGGTGGAATTCCCAGAATTCCAACCTGAAAAAAGAACTTCTATATTATCTAGAAGCCCTTTTTGGGGTCGGCACATTTGACAGAAAAGCGGTGGCTCAGGTAGCCGGAAAATATTTGAAATATACCAGGGACACCTATAGGACGCAATTGCAATTTAACCATAGATATGAGCGTCCTCTCGCAGTTTCAGAGAGTGAGTGGAGAGCACTCATCCATGACGGAAAAGAGAAAAGGGCAAAGAAAGAAGGAAAAATGCCAACTGGACCCGCAAGGTAAATTATAACTTTAATTCAATAGCTTTAATTTTCTCTATGTCTAAAATAAAAGTGTGCTACGTCATATCCGACTTCAATCTTTTGATGCTAGGTTTCCTGACACCTCAAAGGCAACCAAAGCTAGGATTGAAAAAAAGGGCCATCACAAGCTAGGCCAGGGCGGCTACTTGAAATTAGCCGCAAGAATTGTAATTAAGTAGCTAAACATCTTATAATTAATTGTATCGCCTTCCAACGTTTTTTTAATCCTATCAAATATGATTAAAAATACACAATAATATGTAATGTAGGGTGATGACTTCGGAACAAAAACTACAGAGGAAGATAAAATATCGCTTTCCATTTCGGCTATCAAGCCGTAGTTGAACGTCGCAGAAGCTTGGGGCAGGTCCCAAGATCCAGAATGCCTGATAAGGTAAAACATTAACCTTTCAATATGTTTTTTTTCGTCCATAAATTTAATGTCTAAAAACTTTGTTTAAATCAGGGGAGTAGCACTACCGACGAGGCAAATAACCCAGTTTTAGAGCCATATGTAGATGATCCTCACGTGCAACCTGATCATTGTAGTGGGGACCAGGCCGACAATGCTACTATCAGTGAGGGCTGTGACAGTAATTAATTTCCACTTATAATTTTTTCTAATTATACCTTGATGGTTGTCCTTATAGCGTTTTTTTTTAAATGACAGATAATGTTTCCCTTGAGGATCTTACCACCAGAGACAGGGCAACAGTCCCAACGATGACAATTGGTGCACCAGGTAAATAATCTCATTGCAATTTTTTTTATTAATATTACCGAACTAGTTCAATGATATTTAAAAACTGACAATTAAAATTTAATATTATCTGTTTTTGTAGGCGATGCCCCGTCACTGGATGAGACCAGACATCGTGACTATGCAACTAGGTCAGCAGTGCGGGTCGAAAGGCACGAAATAGGAGCATAGCATGATGATATTAATGATGTAATTAGGAGCTTTATAAATAGGAAGAAGAAAAAGAAAATTTGATAATGTAAAATATTGTATTATTATAAGAAAAATGTTACCATACTTGGAACATTTTTTGCGTTATACAAAAAACTCATTTATCATACTATTTTTATGTCAATCATTAATTTCAATGTTTCCTTGCATACTTTTTGTTGAATTGTTTTTTTATTAGTTATTGAATATTTTTTTTTATGCTCATGAAAGTAAAAAATGAAATATAGATTGGGTATTGGGGAATTGAGAGTGATGTGAGAGGGGGGGGAGGGGCCATAAGAGCTTCCACCTTCACGTGGTTGGCCATGTTTAGTAGAGAATAATTTATTGGAGCGATTTAATCTTGGAGCAAACCTCCCTTGATCCAACGTAGCAACAAAAAAGCCACTGTTGACTTAGTTGCTACTCTTTCAGATCGTGGGAGGCTTGTTCCAAGTTCATGCGACTCCAATAAATTTTTCTTGAAACGAAGAGGAGCTTATTCAGGTATGTTTTGACATTTTCAACATATGTTCTAACATTATCATAAGAATTCATCTTAGAGTAAAAAATACTATATCAATTACTTGTATTTATTGTATAGATAATGATGGATTTTGATTGACTTGGCAGTGCAGGTACAAATCCTCTTGCATCATGAGCAATACAACTTGTCAACCAGGTTCATGTCCAGGATATTTTTGCTTGTGCACTTGACCAGGTTCGTAATGTCACATTTTGTAAGTTCCTTTACAATTCATAATTCAATATTAAGCTTGTTCACGATTATTATCTAGGTTTTTTGTATGTGTTTTTTCATCTATTTGATTGTAAGCAACTATGCATGTTTCCTGTTGTTCACTATGATTTCTCCCATTACCACTCCCAGGATGAATCCGACTTTATTGTTACATAGGTTACATTATTGTTACTATGATTTCTCCATTTACGATTTCATAGGTTACATCATGTAAAGTTGTCAATCTCAGGTTGGTGATGAGCTTTAGTTCTCCAGATTTGGGGCTTTTCTGATATTTTCTCCCTCATGTCATTCCCGCATCACCTCGTTGTTTGAGCATGCCAATTGTCTACCACTTGTACCAATTGGCACATGTCAATCTCTAAGTGGTGCCACATTTCACCTATTTTCGGCCCACTTGACCACCTGAAAAACTCAAATCCACACACCATGTGTATTTATCATGGAGTGCCACATGTCCTAGATATTTAGGCCGATAGGCCTTATGTTATGAAAGAGATCAATTTTTTTTCGTCAACACTTCTTATCTAGGCACGACACCTGTTAATTGTTTAATCTAATGGTCACAGTCTCTCGGGTTACCTTCTAGGTTTGACATACCACTTTTTTCTGGTATATTTCCATGGAATCAGTCTGAAAATACCAGCTACAATCCACACACTTGCAACTGTCGACAGACCTGCCATTTTAGTTGCTGCATTTCTGCAACTACCAATACACCTGCCTTTTTAGTTGCTGCATTTCGGCAACTACCAATACACCTGCCGTTTCATTCTCTTAGACTCTGTGTATGCATATTTTTCATATAATTTTATCACGAAGTTGGCTGCAGTGCTTTGACATGTCTTTGAATATTTTTGCAGGTTAGAAGACATTTCAGGCCAGATCTATTGAATAGAATTGATGAGATAGTTGTATTTGATCCTCTTTCTCATGATGAGCTCAGAAAATTTGCTAGACTACACATGAAAGATGTAGTGATTTGTCTTGCAGAGAGAGGTGTTTCTTTAGGGGTTACAGATGCTGCTCTGGATCTTGTTCTTCAGGAAGCCTATAATCCTGTAAGTAATCGCTTTGTTTTTCTTTCTTTCTTATTCAGAGTCTATCTTTCCAGGGGATGTGCCCATTATGGATTGTTATGAGACCGTTGTCAATTTCATCACCGTCCCTCATAATATGTTTGATTGTGTTTCTAAATAATAAACAATTATTACACCAAAAAAAAAAAATTAACTATACTATGAGTAATATGATATCTTGAAATAATTCTCATTATAATTTTATAACCTCTGCTCTCACTTGGTGGTGTCTATATCACTAAGTGTGTCTTCTTTAAAATTATAGGTACAACAGACAATGAACAATCAACTGCACTGTGAGTGATATCTTGTAATAATTCTTATTATAATTTCCTAACCTCTACTCTCACTAGGTGTCTATATCACTAGGTGTATCTATTTTAAAATTATATTTTCAATGGTAGATAAATTGTTATCTTAAAATTATAGCTTTGATGGTGATACCTTGTGATTGATAATGCAGTTTGAAGCAGCTTTGGATTTGACTAATATAGTCTCAGGAACCTCTGAGAATACAAAGGTTGTGATTGATTATGGGGCACTGCCTATATTTGTGGAACTTCTTACCTCTGGGAATGATAATTTTCGAGAACAGGTAGCACGTTTATTTTAGAGGCATAAAATTATTCTTCCCAACTATCTTTATATGTCTGTAATTTTGGAATTTGATTTAAAAAAATAGTACCCAACTTTGAGTTCAACTGGTGTTCGTGTAAGGATGTTTGGGCTTTGGGAAATATTGCTGGAGACTCTGCAACATTTAGGGATCTTGCCCTCAGTCATGGAGCTCTGAGGTAGGTGCTTGCCCAGTTGAATGATACTGCCAGAATTTCAATGATAAGAAATGCTACATGGACTCTATCAAATTTTTGTTGTGACGTAAACCCCAACCACTATTCGAACAGGTAAGAAGAATACATTTTCTGCCTCTTCTTCTTAGTTCACAGATAATGTGGACTTTTTTTATAGATCTTGGTGCTTGGTAGATTTGGACGTAATATGGACCTAGGCGCTTGTTCATTACAATGAATCTGTCATCAGGTTTTAGAAAATGCTCAGAAATTTGGGTTTCACAAGGGGATTACCCTTGCTTGCAATTATCGATTATCAATCACATTCAAAAAAATTCTTTCGTATCATTGCTGAGCTCTTTGTAGGTGAATTTCTGAGGAAATTTCACAATATCTAAACTAAATTTTTATGTCCTTTTCAATACTCTGCACTTGTAGCAGAACTAGACAAACAATCTAGTGGCCAATGCAACAACAATAACACCTCCTATTGCAATGCCTGCAATTCACCCTCTCTGCATGCATGAATGACTATGGCACCCTCTTTTGTGAACAGGTACTGGAGCTGAAGGTATTGGTTTCGGTTAGGATCGTGGAATTCAACATCCAAAATAGTATCAAATTCCACTGCAATAGTATTCCCCGGCGAGGGAAACAGTTCATTGAGACCTATTGGACACATCACCCCCAAATATCTTCCAGGGCTACCCAGAGTGTGATCATATTTGTTGCTGAGTATATTTTTATTTTTTCAGTGAGAGTTTAGGGTTTCTCTAACATAGCTTCAGAAATCCGATTCAGTGCCTGCTTGAATATCATCACATAACACTCATGGTTTGGATTGATGAGCGTGCTCTGAATGGTTGGTTGATTCATAAGAACCACCCATATAGTCATCTTGAGATATTTCAGAAGTTTTCTCGGGTTTCCTTTTTCACTGTTTCTAGTGGGTGGGATGGTGTGGGGTGATCCATCAATACTGGTGCTCTTATAGTAGGGAATTTTTTTTTGGGGATATAAAGGAGAATTTGATGTAGATATCCCATTGGATGCATTCATAGATGGGCATGAGAGGTCAAGAATTTAAATTAAAAATATGCAACCTCTAGCATGGCAACCTGAAGGCCGCGAGAGACACTGGTTAAAGATTGTTTTGTGCTGGCCTTAATATAGTCATGTTTTCTTTCTATTATCTTAATGCAAATATATAGTCCGGTCTCATTAAAATGAGGATTGTGGTTGTATTTCTCTTTGGTTTTTTCTCTCTTAATTCACCAGAAGTTGCCAAAAGTTGCGATAGTTGTTTAGTTTGCCTGTTACAACTTAAAAGTGGTTTTTAGCAATGGGAGTCATGTTTTTTAAGGTTCATACTAATATGAAGATCTTGTAATTCTATATTTAGGATAAGAGAAGATGGCCTCTGCTTTGGGCAGTATGACAACAATTGCCACATCTACCTCATTGGGTAACAATGGAAAGGGGAAGAAGTTGGGTGCAATGTTTGATAATTATGGCATACAATTGTCTTCTCTTTCGGTTTTTTCACCCATTTCCTTTAATCGCTCAAGCATAAGAGGGACTTTGAGGTTACGCGACAGAGAGAAGGTAGTTAGTACAAGAGCTATGGAAAAGGAGTTTTACTTCAACGAGGATGGCTTAGTGACAAAAAAATTGCAGGTCAGTGAAAAAATTATGTTTAAAGGAAGGTCACCTGCACGTGAAACTTCACTGCAGTGGATCTTTCCTTGTCCACTTATATTCGATTTTAATGTGTGATTTTAATTTTTCCTGGAGGGTTGTTTTGGCATATGGTCTGGCATTCAATTGCACATTTACTAAAAGCATTGTCAATTTGTCTTGTAGGTGGTGTGAACAAACTTGCTGATCTTGTTGGAGTCACCCCTAGGGCGAAGGGAAAAATGTTGTCTTGGAGAGAAAGCATGGTTATCTGAAAATAGTTAATGATGGTGTGACAGTAGCTAAGGAGGTAATTTGTAGATTTGTGCTCTGGTTTTATTTTTAACGTTGTATTAGTTCCCCCTCTTAAATGTCTTAGATCTGGTAGGAATAATTTGAAAACTCAAAGGTGAAAGGAAACATATTTTTTACCCAGTGGTCTACTTGGCCTATGGACTAGCCACATTAGAGTAATGCATAAATCTTTTCACAACAATAAAAGGAAATGGTTATGGATGAGTCAAATTTTATTGTTATTGACAGTGTAATGAAATGTATCTCAATGCTATGGTTTTGGCCTTTTTATTGGTTGAATTAGAGGACCCAGTTGAAAATATTGGGGCCAAGTTGGTAAGGCAAGCTATGTCAAAGACAAATGATTTAGCTGGGGATGGAACCACAACATCTGTTGTTCTTGCACAGGGTTTAATAAGTGAGGGTTTAAAGGTAATTTTTTGTCGATAGTATTGGATTAAGATCATATATTCATTTTTGTAGGGTCTTATGGTGTTTGGTTTTTTAGTTTTGGGTTGGGCTTATTGAGTCTAAGATAGTTTTTGAGTGAAAAAATTGCTATCGGGTATTAAAAAATTTTGGTTCTTTTGTCAAAATTTATGAGCTTGTTAGGAAATACAAAACTGACAATGGTTGTATCTTAAATTTGTGGAAAATAATTTGAAATGAAACCTTTTTTTTTAGGTTGTTGCAGCAGGTGCAAACCCTGTTCAAATTACTAGGGGCATTGACAAGACAATAAAGGCCCTTGTTTCGGAACTCAAAATTTTGTCAAAGGAGGTAAATGCTTGCCTTTTGAGTAGGCCGGTTTTCCTTTTTGCTGATGGTTTGGTGTATCTAATTGAATTAGTTGCCTAAGGTATTTTTGGTTGCAAACTCCTTTTCATTTTTCATACAGTATTGGCCTTGTGGAATACATTTTATTGTGTGGTCTTGTTAGATCTACAACATTTGTAGTTTTTTAGTCTTATGGCCGAGGTGCACTTTTATTATGGAAAGAGTTGATGCAATATTGTCATTTAATACTTAATTCAGGGTAGCATGTTGAGAAGTTTCTTGTGAAACATTTGGTATTCAAAATGACACTTGATCCTATACAGCATCATGCACTTGACTTCAAAATTCATATTCAAAGTGTGCTAGACAATTCTTGCAAAATTTCAAATATTTATGTTGTTTTAAACCATTATCTTTTTCATGTATTGGATGTTGAAAATGAGAAAAATACTTTGGTACTGGTGAATAATTTCCAGCAAAACAACCACTTCCAAGACATGATTTAGAAGTATAACATATGTACTTATGAAGCATAGAAAGATATCCTTGATGCATTGTCAATGTTTGGCTAGGGTTATTTATGGAGAAAATAACTCCTTATTCCTAGAATACTGATCTTCAATAAAAGTAAATTCCAGAGTAGAGAGATCATCGTGTGACATAAACCTATTAACAAAAGTGAACAGGGAATGATTATTAATTATGGCATACTAAGTTGTCAATGATTTTGACTATTTGTCTTTAACATGTAAAAATGTTAAATTCAAAAATTACATCATCATGGTTTGGCATCATGAGCTTGACTAATTGTCCACCATTCTCATAATTTCATTGTTGTATTCATATCTATAAACAACGTTTCAAATAATAATAATAAAGTTCTATAAGAAAAATCCAGACCTCCATGCTGCTGCTCCTTGTGAGACAAAGTCAAAATTCATTACACAATCTGACACATAAGAATCTCCTATACCCCGGTGGTATGTATCCAAATTCTTATAATAGTGTCTTCAAGACTTATGTTGACATTGCCAATGAGATATTTAAGCAATGAAAGATGGAGCCTTCTTCATTGTTGTATATGTAATAGTCTTTTATTAATATAAAGATTGATGGTTTTGTCTTTCTGAAAATGAAATGTAAAAATAATTTATTGTGGTCAATTGAAAAGTTTTTTTTTAAAGCTTTTCATTATGGAAGGGTGACATAGATATATGCCCTTCTAATCGAAATTCGGACCTACCCCTCAAATTTTATCACTGTGTGAGACCTTAACAAACAATAAAACAATTTCGCCGCACGTTATATAAAACATATAACAAAACCTTTGTCAAAACTTCAAACGAACCCTTTAGTTGTGGAGCCCGTCCAGACTTCAAACGACGATAAACCATAATTCAAACCAAATTCGTGTTCCAAAATAGCCAGCTGACGTCGACCAATTTTGTGACGTGAAAACCAAATGAATTCTGCCCTAATATTTTTCGGGTTCAAATTTGGGCTAGTATACGGAGAGAGAGTTGTGACGTGAATTTCTTATCAAATTCGCCCTAATATTTTTCGGGTCCGGATTTCCACTGTGCGAGCGGCCCAAACAAAGATCCACTCCAATCAATTTTTTCCACGTGTCCTCAATCAAAATTTGTCCTGTTCCTAGATGCAGGTGCATTTGATGGAATTTAAGGTGATGGGACATGGATGTAGCGATTTCATATCAATCGCATTAAGTTTTAACTCTTTTCAATCAACCGATATTTAAGTTCCAAGGTTTTCACATCAAATCGCATTAAGTTTTAACGATGTTCAAGATCGGACCTCCACTCCTATTAGTGATTCTGCATGCTCCAATATGGTCCAACCTTCGGCTCTCATCAATGAGAGATTTATGACGGGCGTTCTTCGATGCCATTGCAGTCGGGTTGATAAAATGGTGTTTTTCTATGGTTTTTCAGATGAGCCGCAACCTTTGAATTGTAGATGCTCTTTGGTTTCTGGGTTACACTGCCTGCTCACTGTGACGAGAAGGAGAAGCCAGCTGAACTGCTGCTTAGACCTTTATGCAAATCTGCATTTCTCTTGGTCTGGTCCGTGTTTTTCTTCCTCGGTTTCTTGGAATCCTGCTTCTTCATCTCATCTTGTGCCCACTGCTGAGACTGCACCCATGCCTCGCCTGTGTCAAAGGATGTGTTGCCACAGGGGGAGCACTAGAGGTCAACCCTTGTGCGCTCCCTCCAGCCCCTCAACCGAGTCATCTTTCCAGTCCAGTGATTATTACACAAGTCGCTATCCAAACACTAGAAGTGGGTGGGGTCAGGTTTTTGGATTTGGCCATCGTATGGGGTCCCCTGCTCCTCATTTCCCCACTGTTTCATCTTCTCGCACGACGTGCACTACGCTTTTTTCCTTTAATTTCTCTCTGAACCGCCCACGAGTCACAACTTCAATCACCGTGGTTTTCCGTGAGGAGGCCCAAGTGGAGGAACAATGCACTCGTCTGGCGGGTCTGAGCTCAGAAAAAGCCGGCCAACATTCAGGCCTTCAGGAGGGGAGCGGTGGCGTGAATGTGGAGATAGCACCTGGCGATCTAGGACCTTTCGAAGGATGGTGCTGAATCGTCGAAGAACCACCAGAGGAGTAGCTCGTTCTCTTTGGTTAATTTGTTTTTCTTGCTTCGCGACCCACTTAATTGGGCATGTTTTTGCTTATATTACATTTGTGTTGGACCTCTGTAATATTTTTGAATTCTGTAAACGTTCAAGACTGGTTTCCTCGTATGAGGGCAGTCTTCTTTTTTGATGACAAATTTTCCATAAGTCTGGGAAATGTTTTTGACTTCGGTCATGCTGTAATTTTATTCCCATTGTTAATAGATTAAATTTACTTAGAAAAAAAAAATATTGCCGTGTTTCTATTTTAAACCTATTTTTTGAAATACAGAGCCATGTTTATATGATTTTTTATAGTCGAAGCGCTGCGGGGTGGTTTATTATATTAATATTTCATGGTCGAATTATGTTCATAACAATTGGAAAAAAAAATGTTGCCCTGTTTCTATTTTAAACCCATTTTTTGAAATACAGAGCCATGTTTATATGATTGTTTATAGTCGAAGTGCTGCGGGGTGGTTTATTATATTAATATTTCATGGTCGAATTATGTTCATAATAATTGGAAAAAAAAAATGTTGCCCTGTTTCTATTTTAAACCTGTTTTTTGAAATACAGAGCCATGTTTATATGATTATTTATAGTCGAAGTGCTGCAGGGTGGTTTATTATATTACTATTTCATGGTCGAATTATGTTCATAACAATTGGAATGCCCACAATTCATAACAAATATTGGAGATTTACTATTCAGTTTTAAAGTTTCATTTTTTTTTTTTAAATTGAACCCGTCGTCGGTATACCGACGCTTTGTAAGCGTCGGTCTTCCGACGTTTTGAACGATTTCCATTTTTGTCGGTCTTGTTACGTACATTGATATTGCAACAGTTCTTCCTAGCATCAGTATTGCGATGCTTTTGGAATGCGTCGGTATTGCGACGCTTCTAGAAAACGTCGGTCTTGCGACACTTTTGTACGGCATCGGAATTGCGACAGCTTAAAAACATCGGAAGAGCGACAATATAAAAACGTCGGAAGAGAGACAGTATAAAAACGTCGGAAGAGCGAAGTTCAAAACGTTAGACCACATTTTTTCAGAATTGCGACAGTTTAGAAACGTCAGAAGAGCGACGTTCAAAACGTCGAACCACATTTCGTCGGAATTGTGATAGTTTACAAACGTCGGAAGAGTGACGGTTTGGGAAACGTCGGAAGAACGAGGATTGTTTGGAAGTGATGGAAAAAGTGTCAGTATTGTGACACTTTGTCAAGGCGTCGGAATTGCGACGTCATGGTGAACCACGTTTTGTCCGTCCTCGAACTGTCGCTCTTGCGACGACTATATGTCAGAATAGCGACGAAGTGGCTGTCAGAAATTGGGCCAAATTTTCTAGTGTAAGTATGGACTTAATATGTAGTAGGTATGTCCACTAAGGCCTGCACAACATAAAGGGATACCCCTTCACCACTTCCTAAGGTTCCTTTGTGATCCTATCTCTTCTCATGTTTCACAAGCACCACACAATCATAACATAGTTTTCCTCTGTAACCCAAATTAGGTGGAGGGATTCTCCCAATGGTTTCCACTTATATCATAAATCACACTTGGACCATGTAGTCCAGTTTTCAAAAATATAGGCTATAATTTCAGAGGGTTCTCAGTGGTATGGGTTACACACATAAAACTTGGGTCTCTTTCTCAATTCATTTCCAATACTCTTCAACTTCTAAACACTCTACATGCACAACAAAGGGCTAGGTTTTAACCTCCTTTGGATGTGAGGTTAACGTAGCTACCATGAGGTGTCAAATTTAGGCCCGGGGTGGCTCTTGTACCTCTTCCCCATTCCTCATAATTTCATGGGGTAGTTGGCAGCCCCAAAAGCACATCATGGGGTCAAATCATTAAATTGAGGGAATATTGGAAAATTTTCTAATCTCCCTCATTTGATTATGTTAGTGTCCAATAGTCACAGTGATCAAAATTGACTCTTTTCGCAATAGTTAGAGTCTTATGGTCAAATTGCTATATTTTCAAATAAAACTTGATACCTATCTTGGTTGTAAAATGGTCAAAACATTGTCTAAGTGTGATTTTTACTCTCACGTCATGGTCATCAAGGTCAAATCATATCAATTTCTCGAGTCATTACATCACCATAGGTAATTATTCCTTCATTAAGTGTAATTATTTAAAATCTGAAAAGGAAGAGTCATGGTGTCATAGGGTTGATCATGAGAGTGTCATCATTTTTTCATTTGGATTCATGTCACCATCATCCAAAACAATTAAAATTTCATGAGAATTAGCACTTAGGGAATAAATCACATCATTAAGTCATTTGGTTAAAGTACATGATGTCACTCCATTAACAAGCCAAAATCGAGTTTTTGAGTTATAAAAGGACATCAAAGTGTTTTAAAACTTCATTCCATCCTTCCACAAGCTTCAAGAGCTCCTCTTTTCCATTCTAACACTTTCCACAACCATCAGAAACTATAATTCCATCACTAATTTATTATTTTATTATTTTTTCTACGTTTTTGCAAAAAATGTTGCCGCGTTTATGAGAAATTTTGCTGCGTTTCTAGGTTTGAAGGTTTTTCATGACACGTGGAGGTAAAAGGTCAACTTGGTCAAGATAAAAACTGGCTCATGAGTTTTTTGATGATTAATAGGCTTATTAATGGTCATATTTGTAAATAATCTTATGATTAATGTGTTTAGAGAAAAGCTCAACTAGTAAGATAAAAAGGGGGAAAGTTGTTTCTAACTTCCGTAGGATTAGGCAATGAGTCATTAGGTTCATTAATTAGTTGCTATGTATCAGGATTCGACCTCTAGAGGTGGAATATTGTTTTTTTTTCTATATGTACTCAAAATCAAGTCATTGAGAGGGTTGGATATTTGAAGTTCACACTCTTTTTGCACTACTGTACTTGAATATTTGCAGAAATAATTTACAGAAAGTTGCAGCTATTTTTATGGGATTTTTGTGATGTGGTTAGTGACAGTGTTTTTCTCCATTTCTCTTATGCATCTAATGATAAAGTTGTTCAAGCAACCATCTATGTTATTCTTGTGTTAATCTCAAAAGTTTTAAAAAAGATACATTGCTTCATATGCTTTGTTTTATTTGAGATTTTCATATAAATGTGTTTATCTTCTAAGTAAATGAATTCATACATGTATGCTCATTTTACTCCTTATACATGAATTCTTCCTGAGTCACCACACTACAATGAAAAAATCAAATTGTGCCACTGAGTACACCTACCACGCCTCATTTTATGTCTGTAACTAACCTTTTGAAATACCTAGCCTAGTTCCTAAAACCGATGCTTCTTATCCAGAAAACCCTATTCAAACCCTATTGAGATAATAACTAGCATAAAACCCTTATATTCTCTAGTAATTTCCATTGGATATGAGCTTGATATAGAGGGAGCCCTCTCTGATTTGGTAGGGATAGATACCAAGTCTAAATTTGGCTTGTGGTTACCACTTTCGTTTCCTTTCTCAGCCTTGGGAAACTAAGGAGACCTAAAATTTTGGTGATCGTACTGGGGAACAAGTGTCAAATATTCCCTGGGGATTTTTATTATAGTTTTTTGAAGGCTAAAATTGTGGGTGTCAGGTGCTAGTACTCAAAGAAGACTGATTTAATCATTTCGAGCCAAAGTGCAGAATAAGAAGACCAACTGGATCCCAAAAGGCATACAAGGTCCAACCCTGATCCTAATCCTTCACCAATACTTAATGAACCTGAGAGGCTATTGAGAAAACATATGTCACAATCTCAAGAAGTTAAAAAATGTACACCTCCACTTGTAAGATCTATCTATTTTCCTATAAGGTTGGTTGCTTCTGAAGATCTATCTTTTGACCTCCATTTTCTGAGTCTTCTTCTTTTGAGGGTGATAGTAAGGTATGGTCAGATTTTTATAAACTTTAGAGCTTGGTTGATCAGTTCTAAATAACCTCTGAAAAGGCTTATATCCAGTACCAAAAAGAGACTTTATTTTCTGCTACATCTATAGTTACACCTCCTCATACAACTGATCCATCATCCTCCACTATCAATCCATCACTTCCTTTGCAATCATTCCCTCCATCAAAACCTCATGTTGTGATTTCTATACAACCTTTTGCAGTAGTCATGGAAAGATTAATCCTTTTATTTTACCACCAAAACTTACTTCTTTGCCTAAGAATTATGGTCAAATATTTCCTTTGTTTGATGGGACAAAAGAGGTCACTGCTCAACAACATATAGTAAAAGTGATTGATTTTATTGATCTTTAGGAAATTGAAATTGATGATGAAAAAATGCGCATAATAGAACAAAGTTTTTAAGGGTAAGTCAGTAAATGGTTTCATTCCTTAACATATGTTTCTGAAGCCAATCCACAAAAATCAATGGGCCTATTCCTAGCAAAATGGGAAGATAAAAATAACCCTCTCCAAATTCTGGCTGAGTACAATGCTTTGAAGAGAAATACTAATGAATCTGTGGAAAATTTCACATCCAGATTTAATAGGATATATGATTCTATCCTGAAAAACATTAAGTCTTCTCCTATCTTGGAACTTCTTCATTATCCAGATGCTTTTGATGATATGGCCTAACAATTGAGGGAGAGAAATCCTACTACCCTTGAGGACATACAAAATAATGCAGTAAGTGTTGAGGCAAATATACTTATCAAAAAGTCATAAGGGAGGAGCCATCGACTTCGTCTGAGGGTAAAATTGATACTTTTATTAAGACAATGGAAAAGATGACCATCACCGATCGACAAGTAGAACCAAAAATCAGAAATCCAAACTTCAGAGGTCAACAACATCAACCTCAATACATGATTAAACAAAGGGAGCATAGGGGTCAAGATCAACAAGGTCAGCAACATATTTGTACTCTTTTTCAACAAAACTATACAAAGGGCCTTGATGAAGAAGAAGAAACCTCAAAAGAAAATAATATTTTTGAGGAAAACCAACAACCCATTTTCTTGACTGAGGAGGATGAATTTTCTAAAGAACCTTATGCACTTGATGATCATAAATACGTTCTTTCTAGTGATGATATGTTGGCAGTACAAACAAAGGATTATCAAAGTGTAGAAATTATACAACATGCATGTATATCTTGGATTCACCCGATCTAACAATGTACTAAAATTAAATACTGAATCGATTCTACAAATATTTTGTGAAATTAAAAACACAATCACTAATCACATGAACATGTAGTAGAATCGAATTACACACAACACAGATAATTTCCTAGGGAAATATTATAGCTAAAAGCCCCACTATATTCTATTGTATATTCAGCATGGATCATGAAACAATTACATACAAAACTCTTCTCACAAGAGCCCTCCAGTACACAGCTAATTGTCTCACATTGTCATGAAAAAAACTGACCAACAAATAACCAATTCTTAGCCTCTAGAAATCTTGCCTTGCTTGCACAATCCCTGATAAATGCAGTCCCTAAGAGATATTAATTTTGGCCTTCCTTGATTGTGCAAGTATCATAGACACTCAAATGGGTGTTTGGTTGCATGTGTGTAGCCCAATAATCCTACAACTGATAGTTAACTTCCCTTTCACCTAGAAATCAACTGGGTCTCCACTGGATCTTACATGCATGCAACTAATAATAGTAAATCCTTAGTTACATGTGAGATCAATTCTTGTGAGTTAATTAATATTTAATTCACTTGATCTCTCACTAGTGTACCTTCAGTTACAACTAGCACAGCTGAGTTTAACTCACTTAACTGATATAAACTAATTGCAACCTGCATTAACCAATGCATCATTGTGCTTCGAACTCTGTTACAACTAGAATTACTCTCCATGCCTCACTGTTGGCTTGAGGGGTCCTGACCTAGGTTCAGAGGTGAAAGTTTGCCAACAAACCCATATACTACTAGCCCTTTCGGCAGTGACCTGATTGCGCAGGACAAAATCTCACCCGAAGTAATATGGGAGAGTGCTAGAACCAGGTTTCCGCATCCTGGGAGATGGCGGGTAAGCCAAGTAGAGCTGCATTCGACTTCACAAATATCAGATTGCATATTACAAAACACAGATCTATCAGTCCCTTCACATCCACGTGAACAATACCATATATAATCACAATAAATAACAGATACATGACAATAAAACAACTATCACATCTATTCTTGCCTAAAGTCTAATAAAAATATTTAGATCAATGGTCAACGCAACATAAGTACTTAACAAAGTTATTGGTAGAGCTCAATATAGTCTTATGCATAAGATAATAGAACCAGATCACAGTATGAATAAGTAACACAAGTACTTTCGCAGCTTAAATCAATGACACAGAGCATACATCATCAGATATCACAAATTCATAAGTCCAATAGATTCATATATTCAACAACCTTCCACATTCATTAATCCTTTAGATCCTCTTACAATACCCAAAACCCAACTTGTGCACACAACAATAGGGTCCACAAACAGTAGGACTGAGGATCTACATACACATAGCCAGCAGGAGTCCTTTCCCCAAAAGCCCAAAACAGATCTACTAATTCTCAATTCACACGAATCTTAGTTTAATACCTGCCTTACAACTCAAAAAGGTTCAATTACTTATAATACTTTAGCCTACGCATCCAATGGTCCGCAAACCGTAGTTTGCAGAATCTTGGTCTACCCTTGACCCACTTACAATGCATTAGGGGCTTTGACCCACCCCAAAACCCCTGCGTTAGACTAAATATAATAAAAAATATACAAAAATGGACCAGATTCACAACTTTTGTAGGAGACCCCATTCCAATAGTCCCCCAACACAATCTTGTGGCTCATCCCGAGTCACTGTGGTGGTGGGGTCTCCACCTGCGTGCGTAGTGCATTGACAGCTGCAACCAATGGGGGAACCACTTCCTGACTCTGAGTAGCAGCACTCTATGCAATATAGACAAGCTTCTGCGATGTCGGTCCCTCTGTTGTTTCGTAATTCGCCAAGTCATGATCGTCGAATTTAACTTCATGGTGCTTCCCACTGGGGTCACTCAGGATAGAGACTTCCCCCAAGGTTAGAGGCATATGAAGATAGGTAACCATGCCATCAAGGTTCTTTGGTGTGTGCGTCAAGGGCCTGTGCATTGAGGGCACTTCTTCATCCTCAGACCTGATCTCCATTACTTCCTCAACTTATAGGGCAGTAGGTGCCGAGGGCTCAGCTAGGTTAGTGGTTGTCATCCTAGCGCGGAAAATGAATCTCGACTTTGGGTGGCTACTGTCAATAGGGGGAGGTTTATCCGACATGAGAGGGACAATGCAAACCTGAAAAATATTATAGCTCAAGCTCGCGTGAGATAAGGATGATAAGTACAAGTTATGCAAGTGAGACAGAACCCTTGTTTGAGCTATCCGATCCTTTTATAGCACTTGTGGGCATCCAACGGTAGGGTAAAATTTACTTGGAACTTACCATCATGTAAATGGTAAAAAATCCTCAAAATATGCCCATTAAATGCCAGCGGCCCACTCCTTTTAACGGTAACTTTTTCTTTTTACCAGATATTACTGTGCCAACAGCTAGTTTTCGCACCTCCTGTGAGCTTCACGTTCTTGCTACGCTTGGCTTAAACACCTATGCCTCCTACACATATTCCCCCAACATAGGCTGAAGCCCTAGGTACTTCAAACCCAAAGATATGTTCGCTCGGCTTGTGTCATCACAACAGAATTGGGCTGCCTTCGTGAGAAAATATTTTATAGGTGTTATGATCACTACATATTTCTGAAAAAAAATTCTGTAATAACCTATGTGGCCAAGAAGTGAGCATAGCTACCCCTTTGTTGCGGGAGCTGGAAGATATGTAATATTCACATCCCCAATTTTAGCCGATGTAGGGTGCATCTCAATGCTATCCGTTTGTAGCCCGAGTGGTTCAGTAATCGTGCGCACCCTGTTCAACTCTGAGTAAGGACCCTCTCGTGGATTGTTCTTACCTTATTTTGGGGCTAGGCTGTAGTATTTGACCATGCTTGGTGTTTGTAGCTCCCAATTGGGTATTTCATGTGTGACACACAGGGGCAATCCACCCCATCCTACAGTGTCAATGTTTTGCAGAGCGACGTCAAGTGCCTCTGTCCCACCTATTAATCCAAATGTGCCCATAAATTCATCCCTCAAAGTCTCCCAGTGGCGGGTGCATCTATGGAGCTCCGCATCTAAGTACCATGCAGTGGGAAGTGGTCCCAGGGCATGAATAAGCAAATGAACCCACTCCTAGGCACTTCTATCACACCATTGTTTTATCCAAACGAACAAATATTCGCGTGGATATTCAGGTCCAAGAAACGTTTTGATTTGCACGTCGGCTGGGGCCTCAAATCATAGGATCATCATATTTTGACACTCCTCCCAATCCTGAAATGCCTTCTCATGCGTTACCCACCATTACGGAGGTGATCCACGCATGGCCAGCTTACGGGCCCATAGCCGTCATTCTTGGGGAACCTCGGATTCAAATGCTCGCTAAAAGTCCCTAACATTACCAAAACCATCGAAATAAGGTAGATCTATTACCTCTGAGGAGATGTAGAGAAAATTCTTCGTGATCCGAAGACATCGCAGCATAGAGACATCATGTAACCGATTTTTCCAATTCTCTATATCCCCATCAAAGTCAGAGAAACATTCACTATCCTTTTCCCAACAGAGTACCCCCTCCACCATGGGGTTGATCCAATATTCATCTCATGCAGTCAATTTATAGATGTGATCCACATTCTCTTTGTCATGCACTGGTTCTATGTATCATTCGCCTTTCGTAGGATCTAATGGTACTATTACCCTTGTACTGTTATTCTCGAATACCATGCTTCTCTTCTTTAGGTTAATGATGCCCCCCATATCGATGGCCCAATCCAAGCCTAGGAGAGTAGGGTAGGGGTCTGCATCTTTGAAAATCTAAATTACTTCAAAGTCAGCCCAGACCTTAACCCCTATGATATCCACCACAATATTTGATAGTCTTCCCAACGGTATGACCTTCTGTTGATTGGCCATACACAGCTGGATAATGGACCATTCCAACTTGGGTTCCTCCATTCGTTGCCAAGTTTTCCTAGGTAGTACATTCACATCTTACCCTAGGTCCAAAATAACCTGATCCATCTCGTAATCACCGATCTGCGCAGTCAACCACATCTCACTACCAAAGCGTTTCTTATACCTATAGAGTTTGTGTATGTCCTTGACTTCCAGAGGGAGGATAGGTCATGTTGAGCAGCTATCCTTCAATTCCTGAAGATTTTACATAGCCTTTGGGTTGCACAATAGCTTCATAAAAGCCTGTAAAAATGGTTTGACCTCCTCATCTACCTTGAGGTCTTCAGGCAGCTGCGAAGTAGATGCCTATGCCTCAGCAAAGTCTTTGCGAGCTACAACAAATGTTTCTTTCTCCTTTTTTAGATCCAAACCTTCTTGTTTGATAGCTGCTGGTCAGATTAGAGGCTCGGTTGCAGTGTCCTCCCCAGGCCTCCCGATGGCCATCCCACTATGTGTTACGACATTCATGCTTGTATCTTTGTCTCGTAGCTTGACATTAACCCTCTGAACATTTTGCGTAGATGTCGGCTGATTTTCCTGCATCTTCGCTATCAAGATTGGACAGTCTTCAATCACATGGTCCCGCTGCCTGCAATACTGGCAGGACTGTCTTGTAGGGTTTGGAAAGTCTCTAAAAAAGTGCCCTATCTCCCCACAGTTATAACAGATTAGTTTCCCTCATCCCCGACCTGCGCTCCCACCTCTTCTGCCTTCCCTTCCCCTTACTAGGGAGACCCCTGCGCTCGAAAGGGATCTGGGTGAGGATGGATTCGACTGCACCCTATAGAGATTCCCTCGATCGATCATCAAATCATACATTTGACAGTTCTATTCATCATGTCCTACCAACTTGCAGAACCTGCACCATTGCTGTTTTACTTATGGGACGTACGCAGCAAGGCGGGGACAGTGGTTTGTGTTGTGCAGCCTTGCAACGTGGAAATCATCGCACCATAGTGCTAGCCCACTTGGTCCTATGACTTCCCTAGGCGCAATAGACTGGGTCCCCTGACTTGCATGTAGTTTGTTAATAGAGGTCTGTTATCCTTGGTGTGACCATTCGTCCTTCATCGTATGCACCATTGTAATGTTCGAAATATGGAATTTTCTGCTCCATCGGGAACATCTTAAGATGTTCCATTTTTCCTTCTTCAGTGAGACACTACAAGTCCATTTCAGAGATTGAATGTTGGGGAATTTACAGGATATGACTCCTTCAAAGAAGGGAGAGATCCTGAGGCTAGCTGGCCCTTCACAGACTCTGCCTATGGATATGAAATATTCCAAACTGGGAATTTCTGCCACAGGGTCCTTGAGAACGCTGTATAAGGAAGCGGCTACATAAATAAGGCTAGCCAACACTGGGATGCCCTATAAAACTTCTAATATAACTTCCCTGAAGAAAATGAGCTTAAAGAAATGATTCTAGATGGGTTATACCAATCTCCCCAAACTAGATCTCTAAAACAATGCTCAATGAAAGAGCTTACAACAATATGCAAAACATCAATATGGAACTCTACAAATATGAATGTATCATGAGAGGGTAAATACTACAGCTATCATCTTATTATTATATCAGTAATATTATACAGAAATATCATGAGGAGCAAAGCCCTCAAGCTCTAGAACCAATCTCGAATGAATATACAATGTAATACTGGAGTAGTTGCAGCTACACAGAATGCCGGAGAACCATAACTGTGCAGTCTCTATGAGAGATACAGCTGCTGAATACATAAAAAATGATGATAGATCTGAAGGAATACAACGAAATTCCCATACATGAGAAAATGGGCTGAACATAGGATTTCTAGCCAATCTTAGGGAGATTGCTAGAAATGCCGGAAAAAATACAATAGTGACATAAATTGTCACTGCAGCTGGAACCAATGAATATGAGGCTGTGGCTGATCTGAAATGCTAATTCCATCCTCTGATTAAATTCCTCAAGGGAAAAGGGGTTGATCCCCTTTCACCCAAAGCACTTCTCCTATTGAGCACAAGAATCTCTCTCAACATTGCCCTCATAAAATAACACAGTTTCACCTAGTGCTGTGCAGTGGGAGATGGTGAATGAGTGGATGGATGCCACAGATCTGAAATGAAGTCCAAGATCCCTTTCTACAACTCTTCCCATGAATAATCCCCTCCTCCACTGAAAATAAAATAGTGAAAGACCCCATGAGTTCCTCTGCTGCTTCCCCAGCTACACAGCACCATCCTGCTACAGGAATAGAGCTGCAAATGAAGGAGTGAGCTTGGCCAAATGTCAGAATGAGGAAATTCAGCTCAAATCCTCTCCTCCCATGAGGAAGAGGTGGGGGATCCCCACCGGGAACACCCCCAGTGCTCAGGAGCACTGCAATTCTGCTAAATAGCCCGGATATGCAAGTCCTTGGCCTCACCACGAAATTTCTGAATCAAATAATGAACCAAATGAGTTGCTCCTTATTTCTTATAAATAAAATGAACTCTCTTTCACCATAGGCCCCACCATTAGGGTTTCCATTCACTTTTGAATGCTTTCCCTCCAAAAACTGCGTTGTCTTCTCAAGCAAGCCAACCCTCTAAGGCAGCGCTGTTGACTTGGTCAAAGATGGCCAACTCAAGGTGATCCTGTGTTTATTTCAGTTACTTCATTATTTCTCCTTTCACAAAAGGAGTGTTATTTTCCATTAAAGGGGGTTAAGGGGTCTCCTTACCCATTTTATTAAACAAAATAAAAATATGCCACTATAATGTTCCATTTTAGCTTGAGGCTAAAATTGGGAACATTATAGTCCTCCCCTCCCACATGTTGCTTGTCCCCAAGCAACTGAATAGAGAGAAAAAAAATTCTCCCCCTTCTTCTCTTATGGCCTCTCATCATCAATCTCCACCGCTGCTCAAGATATGCTGCAATAAAACTATCATCCAGTGCCTTCTCCCAAGTATGCAACCGGAATGGTGTACACCCAGAAAGATAGAAGGTGTAGGTGGAAATACTCTTGCTGAACTATGGCCTACTCAAGGTAGGAGTGATTACAAGCATGGGAAAATATAATCCCACTGATGATCTCCTCAACCATGCTATCATCCAATTGAAAACCTTGCCCCCGGTTCTATGCAATGTAATGGGGATAAATGGAGAGTTTTGCTATTTCATCCTAATAAGCTCTTCTCTCCCTTTGTAGTGCATATGGGGCTGCCTATGTCCTTGGGCTGAAATGGTATGGCCTCCAAGAGTGGCCCAAGCTACCCCATCAAAATATTCAGCCATGAAATACCTCTCCAAATTCTCCAAGTGGTTTTCCCCCATAAGAAGAGAGAAGTAATAGTATGGAAATCATGGTTTTCCCATGATATCTCCTGCAATATAGAGCATGTGTAATGGGGAGAATAGTGCTCCCAATGGGCTTTCCAAACATATAAGTCACTCTCCAAAATCATCAAAAATATAAGGTAGCACAATACAATGAAAACAAGCTGTCACAAGACAACTAGAGAGTGGGTCACTGCTTCTCTTATGGGACCAACACAGTGCACCTCTTGTCTGCATCAAAACATAAATTAACAAGTGGATTCCAAGCCAATTGTTTTCTGCCACAAAAATCTCATGATATGGAATCATGAAAGTACAAATAGGTGCCAATAGTGCACACCAAGAAGTATGTGGCCTCCTCCACAAACCACCATAATATTGGCCAATTTTTCTGCTACAAATTGCTGCAAGTACATCCTCATATAACATGCAAGAAGTTAAAAGCCCTCTTGATACATCATGCTGCTAAAACAAGGAAAATAAGTGTAATACAAAACATGAGATTATACCTTCTCCCTCATGCTCTTGAGCTCTTGAGCGGAAATGGCTCAACTGAAAATTTCCCTCTACCTCCAATGAGTAGGGGAGTGGCTGTGAGGTTCTCTCCACCATAAAAAAGTGGGCTAAGCATCTCCCTATGTTGATAGGTGTCATGATGAATTCCCTCCCAAGTTAACTCCTCTAGCCAATCAAGTATGCATCCAAGTGCATAGATAGGAAGCCCTCATATGCTGCATACAATAATTTCTTCTTGAGACTAGAAGCTCTAGCCAAGAAGAATATGTCATAGTGCTGGATGACCATATCATAAACTTGCTATCAGTCATCTCCCTCCTGGTCATCAAGAATCATGCATGCATCAGGATCCTAGGGAATACTCAACCAGGGATGAGTCCTCCATCCTGGATCAATCCTCCACATAGACAACAATGTTATTCTGCAATATGGTGCTCCATTACGCTGCTGCCTGCTACCTTGACATCCCCTCATGCCAAAGTCATCCTCCCAGTTGCTGCCATGCCATCATGCAACTTCTCATGCTCAAATAGAAATAAGGGCCTCTGAAAATGAGCCTCCCATGAGAGACTACCTCCTCCAAATAATCTCCTGATCCTGGGTAATATAAGCATGAGTGGCCTCCATCCACTCCAATGTGTGAGAAAGTCCTTCCTCAAAGGAATTATCATCTCTCTCACTCAATATATGGAGTATTCATCATGCATCATGAAGATGTTATCCTCCACCTCTGCAGCAACTCTCTCTCTCTCTCTATGTGCAGTAAGACTAATGAGAATGGGTGGTACTGAAAATGAGAGAGTGAAACCCTCATCCATGTGCTCATCCCCAAACTATCTACACTGTAATGGATTCCTGCAATGTCTCCACCCCTCTGGAATCCAAGAGTGGTGAACCGAAATACATGATGTCCCTCATCATCTCTAAATCATGTGGCCTCCAAAGTGGGAAGCCTTCAAAGTGAGACATCAAGATCTGAAATAGATTGCATGTATGAGTGGACTGATTTGTCCCTCTCTCCTCTGTGTAGTGCAGTCTCTTTCCCATGTGTAGAAAGTTTCTGAAATAGATAAGGGAGAATGCTCCTCATCCCTTCATGCTGATCCTTCTGCTCTTCTTCCTCCATCTCACAATCCCCAGAAAATGCTACATATGGCTCCAGAGTTTTTTCTTGGTACTCACATGCAAAAATATTTGGAACTCCTTGCAAAGACACAAGGGCTCCTCTATTAGAAGCAATGGCTCCCCTTTTTCCTCCATGTGGTGATGGATATCCTCCTAATGTGACAACACTGTTGGTTCTTTCCAATGTATGCAAAGTGTTTGTGTTTATGACACAGTGAGTTTCACCAAGTTTTCTCCATAAAACCCTTAGTGAATGCATCATAAGATTTTTCATTTGCATTCTAATGAAAAATGAAACCCTCAAACCAACAATCATGAGCCATACCTTGAGTTGCAGTACTGCTCCTCCCATGGCCTCATTTTCTTCCTCTACTCCCTTGAAATGTAAGTGAACAAATGACTGCATTGTGGAGATGCATGTGTGACTAAATTCTCACACCCTTCTTGAAGTAGCTAGGATTTTTCCGATCAACAAACACTTCTCAGAAAATTTCTCCAAATTTCCCTTTCATTAAGATCTTCAATGACTTCCTCAATGGTCTCGAAAAGAAGAAGGGAAACCTCCTCTTCCTTCATTACTTTTTCCTTGTCTCCTTTTTAAATATCCTCTCCTTGGAGAGAAGCTCGTCTTTCTGATAGCCTTGGATCTTGGGCATAGACTGAGCCAAGATCATGCTCTGATACCATGTAATGTTCCAAATCTGGAATTTTCTGCTCCATCGAGAACATCTTAAGATGTTATATTTTTTCTTCTTCAGTGAGACACTGCAAGTCCATTTAAGAGATTGAATGTTGAGGAATTTATAGGATATGAATCCTTCAAAGAAGGGAGAGATCCCGAGGCTATTTGGCCCTTCAAAGACTCTGCCTATGGATATGCAATATTCCACCTCGGGAATTTCTGCCACAGGGTCCTTGGGGATGATGTATAAGGAAGCGGCTGCATAAATAAGGCTAACCAATGCTGGGATTCCCTATAAAAATTCTCATATAACTTCCCTATATAAAATGAGCTTAAATAAATGATTCTATATGGGTTATACAAATCTCCCTAAACTAGATCTCTAAAACAATGCTCAATGAAAGAGCTTACAAAAATATGCAAAACATCAATCTAGAACTCTGAAAATATGAATGTATCATGAGAGGGTAAATAATACAGCCATATTATTATTATTATATCAGCAATATTATACAGAAATATCATGAGGAGCAAAGCCCTCAAGCTCTAGAACCAATCTCCAATGAATATACAATGTAATGCTGGAATAGCTGCAGCTACACAGAATGCCAGAGAACCATAATTGCACAGTCTCTATGAGAGATACAACTGATGAATACATAAAAAATTATGATAGAGCTGAAAGAATACACCGAAATTCCCATACATGAGAAAATGGGCTGAACATAGGATTTCTAGCCAATCTTAGGGAGATTACTAGAAATGCCGGACAAAATACAATAGTGACAAATAAATTCTCACTGTAGCTGGAACCAATGAATATGAGGCTGTGGCTGATCTAAAATTCTTATGCCCTCCTCTGATTAAATTCCTCAAGGGAAAAAGGGCTGATCCCCTTTCACCCAAAGCACTTCTCCTGATGAGCACAAGAATCTCCCTCAACATTGCCCTCATAAAATAACATAGTTTCACCTAGTGACTGCACAGTGGGAGATGGTGAATGAGTGGATGGATGCCACAGATCTGAAATGAAGTCCAAGATCCATCTCTATAGCTCTTACCTTGAATAATCCCCTCCTCCACTGAAAATCAAACAATGAAAGACCCCATGAGTTCCTCTGCTGCTTCCCCAGCTACATAGCACCATCCTGCTACAGGAATAACGCGAAAAATAAAGGAGTGAGCTTGGAAAAATGCCAGAATGAGTAAATGTAGCTCAAATCCTCTCCTCCCATGAGGAATAGGTGGGGGATCCCCACCGAGAACACCCCCAGTGCTCAGGAGCACTGCAATCCTGCTAAACAGCCCGGATATGCAAGTCCTTGGCCTCACCACGAAATTTCTGAATCAAAGAATGAACCAAATGAGCTACTCCTTCTTTCTTATAAAGAAAATGAACCCTCTTTCACCATAGGCCCCACCATTAGGGTTTCCATTCAATTTTGAATGATTTCCCTCCAAAAACTGTGTTGTCTTCTCAAGCAAGCCAACCCTCTAAGGCAGCGCTGTTGACTTGGTCAAAGATGGCCAACTCAAGGTGATCCTCATCATGTTCACACCATTAGGTGTTTATTTCAGCTGCTTCATTATTTCTCCTTTCACACAAGGAGTGCTATTTTCCATTAAAGGGGGTTAAGGGGTCTCCTTACCCATTTCATTAAACAAAATAAAAATATGCCACTATAATGCTCCATTTTAGCTTGAGGCTAAAATTGGGAACATTACAACCATCTTTCAGGGCTAGCCTCTATGCCTCACTCCTTTCGCAGGTTCTGGATCTCCATGTGCATCACCTCCTGTTGTCCTTGGATCTGCTAGATGCCTAGCTGGGTGTCATCTCTGGGTGCAACTTCTAACTTCATAGCGACCTCTAGGGTTTTTTTCGGTGATTCGAAAGTTTGGTGACCCATAGGTATACGCAGGTGAGGCAACAACATAGAAATGAACCATTCCATGTGTTTTCTGTCATCGTAATGAAATCCTCCTTCTCTAATCATCTTCTTTAGTCTTTTATCAACCTCCCACACAGATTCAGAAGGCTCTTTCTTGAAATCCTTTAGATCAACCACTATTTGAGAATAGGACTTACGCTTCTTGAACTGTTGTTTCAAGGCATTCTTGATCTCGTTAATGGTTGAGTTTGCATGCTATCTGATGTATCCCATGTACCAATCTAGAGCTCTTCTTTCAAAGGAAAGGGACAACTGTGCCATATTCACTGCATCACTAGCTACATTCTACGCAGTCCATACCGATTTTGCGACAAACCAGAACTGCTCCATGTCTTCATCTCCCACAACCTTAAATGTAGGCAACTTCATGTGTGCAACCATGTCGTTTTCTGGTGGTGGAGGTGTGGGTGAATTATTACCCTTACGCTGGTCTGAAAGTGGTGTGGCTGGAGGACTCTGCGCAGCTACTTCTCTTACTGGGCTGTAGACAGATCTACCTCCTTCTAGGTTGATCTGATAGTATTTTCCACTTCGCATCATACTCTTGTCTAGATTAGAGGTCATTGATTCAGTGTGGCTACATAGAATAATTTTTTTGCACAGTAATATCTTAATCAAAAATGGTAAATTCTTCAGAAACTTACCCCTAAATCCTTTGAAGAATCTTCGCTCTACTTCAGAGTAGGAGATGAACTGATCGATGGCAAATTCTGTCACGAATCCTCCTAGCACATTGTCCACCCAGTAGTCTACTGTGCGAGTTTACCCCTAAATCCTTTGAAGAATCTTCGCTCTACTTCAGAGTAGGAGATGAACTGATCGATGGCAAATTCTGTCACGAATCCTCCTAGCACATTGTCCACCCAGTAGTCTACTGTGCGAGTGATGGTGTTATCAACCTTCTCTAATTTTTGGATCAATTCTGGGGTCCACTGTGTGACTCGCTCGTCCTTTCAGCACTTCTGAAATTCGACCAACCTTGCGAGCCACTCCTGGAGCTCGATCATAATGGTTACAAAGAGGATCTCATAGATCTCCGTGAAAATATACTTATTTTTCCACTCTTTGATGGTCAACCTCTTACTGCAATTTTATTTTACTGTGAATTCCTGAACTTGTTGTTTGAACCATTCATCAATTTCCTTTCTTTCAGGTTTCCATTACAGCCTTGGCATTACCTGATCCCTCTCTCAAAATGCTCCCGGTCCCGGCAATGGAACCATTTGTTGGCTCGAGGAGTCTTGAACCAAGTTCAAAGGTGAAGGTTTGCCAAGAAACCCCTATAATATTGGCCCTTTCAGAAGTGACTTACTTGCGTAGGCCAAAGTCTCACCCAGAGTAGTATGGGAGGGTGCTAGAACCAGGTTTCCACACCTTGGGAGAGGGCGGGTAAGTCAGGCAGAGCTACGTTCGACTTCACAAATATCAGATCACGTATTATAGAATCCAAATATGTCAGTCCCTTCGCATCCACATGCGCAATACCATATATAATCACAATAAATAATAGATGTAGGACAATAAAGCAAATATCATAGCTATTCTTGCCTAAATTCTAATAAACAGATTCAGATCAATGGTCAACGCAGCATAAGTACTTAACACAGTCACTAGCGGAGCTCAATATAGTCTTATGCATAACATAATAGATCCAGATCGTAGTATAAACAAGTAACACAAGTACTTTCACAGCTTAAATCAATGACATAGAGCATACATCATCAGATATCATAGATTCATAAGTCCAATAGATTCAGATATTCAGCAGCTTTCCGCATTCATTAATCCTTCAGATCCTTTTATAATACCCAAAACCCAACCTGCGCACACAACAGTAGGGTCCGCACACAGCAGGACTGAGGATCTCCGCGCACATAGCCAACAAGAGTCCTTTCCCCACAAACCCAAAACGGATCTACTAATTCTCAATTTGCACCAATCTTGGTTTAATATCTGCCTTACAACTCAAAAAGGTTTAATTACATATACTACTTTAGCCTACGCATCCAATGGTCTGCAAACCGTGGTTTGCGGAATCTTGGTCTACCCTTGACCCACTTATAATGCATTAGGGGCTTTGACCCACCCCAAAACCCCTGCGTTAGACTAAATATAATAAAAAATATACAAAAATGGACCAGATTCATAGCTTTTGTAGGAGACCCTGTTCCAACACTCACCAACTACCTCTAACTCGAAATTCACTAGCTAACTGAGTTTATCACTCTCAGTTAACTATTTCAAGTTATCATTGAGAATATATTGAAATTTATTTTCCATCTTAATTAAGGGATAACTAAAATATACATGCAACCAAAAATAACATTATGGGTCCCACCCTAGTGTTGGTGCTTAATGCACTAGGCGTGGGTGCTGAAATTTTCTTGTTGAATCTCAACACTCCCTCCCAACAAGAAAGGGATTATCCTTCACCCCGATCCTGTCTCTATGGTATTCAAATTTTCTCCTGGTGAGCCCCTTCATTAGAATATCTGCATCTTGATCTTCCATGGGAATGTAGTGAAGCAACATTATCCTTCTCTACACACAATATTTGAGATGATAGTACCAGATATCTATATGTTTGGACCTACCATGAAACACAAGATTAATCAAGAGTTTAATGAAACTATGATTATCACAATGAATCACTATCGGATCCATATGAGAACCAAACAAACCAACCAAGATCTTTCTCATCCAGATAGCCTCACATGCAACTTGACTTGCTGCCATATATTTTTCTTCCTCTAAACTGAGTGCCACAGATCGTTGTTTCCTGCTGTACCAAGAAACTACTGTCGATCCTATGCTAAATATCCCTCCTGTTGTGCTCTTTCTGTCTGATGCTCTACCCACCCAATCTGCATCCGTGAAGCCTTGAAGCTTCACTCCCTTTGTTTGTATATACCATAGACCATACTCTGATGTGCCCCTCAAGTATCTCAAGACATTATTCCTTGCCTTCCAAAAGATATCGGTAGGCTTAACCATAGCTTGAATAAGTTTGTTAACTGCATAAAAAATGTCTGGTCTGGTATTCACTAGATACATCAGTGAACCAACTAACTGCCTATAGACAGTAGCATCCATTACCTCACTAGAAGTAGCATCTTCTTTCCTCCAATTTCCTAGTAGAGGAGTATCCATGGGTTTGCAGCTCTCCATGTTAAACTTACCCAGTATCTCCTTTGCATACTTTCCTTGAGACACAAAAAATTCACCATCCCACTGCCATATTTCCAATCCAAGGAAATAATGAAGGAGTCCCATGTCCTTCATTTCAAACTCCCTTGCAATATCCTCCTTGCATGAGTGTATCATATGCTCATCACCAATCAAAATTAGGTCATCGACATAAATAAAAATGATCAATAGCTTACCCTCAACCAAAATCTCGTATAGGTTTGCATATGCTTCACTTTTGGTGAAGCCTAGTTTGGTGAAATAACTATCTATCTGAGTGTACCAAGAATGAGTGCTTTCTTCAACCCATACAATGATATTTTGAGTCGTCACACATGTGAATCACTGTTGAAGATTTTGAAACCTTCAAGTTGCTCTATGTACACCTATTACTCAATTAACCCATTGAGAAACGTAGTTTTTACATCCATCTGATGAATGCGCAAACCCATCTATGCTGAGAGTGCAAGGATGGATCTTATGGAAGAGTACCTTGCAACAGGTGCAAAAGTCTCATTATAATCTATCCCCTCGATATGTGAGAATCCCCAAGCCACAAATATGGCCTTGTATTTATCCACACTCCCATCAGCAGCTTGCTTTACCTTGTAGATCCATCTCGATCCAACCGTTGATTTGTTGACTATTCTTGGAACTATATCCCATGCATTATTCTTGACAATAGAGTCATAATCCTCCATCATTGCTTCAAACCATGTTGGTTGCTGCACTGCTTCCTAAAAGGAATATGGTTCAGTCACAATACATTTTCTTATAAGAGTCATGCATCCAGTAAATCGATCAGGAGACTGTCTCTGTCTGGGCTATGAAATAGGGGCTCCTACCTTCTCCGTAGCTCAAGTCTCAATCTATAAACTTTCGTGGTGCGCCTTATTCCATTTCTAATGGATGGCTTTGCATGAGAGTTTTCCTACACTCCATGAACCTCCTCATGTGGTTGAACCACATCTTGAGACTCATCCTTGGGAACCAACAGTTCCTCCTCTACATGTAATTCCAATTCCCTCTCAAGGGAAAACCACATGGATTTCTCCTCATCAAATTTTATATCCCGTCGCACAATATTCATTCTGCTTTTGGAAAATACACACGATAAATATGGGGTGTTTCAGTGCACCCCATAAAAATTTTGATCTTAGCTGTCGGTTCCAGCTTCTTCCTGGCATCCTTGGTCACATGCACATAAACATATGAGAAAAAAATCTTAAAGTGTGGAACATCAGGTTTCTTACCAGTGAAATCCTCTTCTTCTGTACTCATGCCAAGTATCCTATGAGGACAATGGTTCCACACATGTACCATTGTGTTGCATGCTTTTGCCCACAGATGCATCGGTAGGCCTTGATCATGCAACATCACACGTGCTGCACCTATGGTCATTCTATTATTTCTCTCCGTGACCCCATTCTGCTATGGGTTATGAGGCGCTATGAGTTCTCTTCGAATTCCTTCTTTGCTGTAGGAGTTATTGAATTCATTATAGATGTATTATCCACCATTATTGCTCCTAAGAGCCTTCACTTACTTCCCTGACTCTTTCTCCACCAGTGCCTTAAAATCCAAGAACTTAGAGAATGTCTGATCTTTCTTCTGCATGAAGAAGATCGAACACTTATGATAAAATTCATCAACAAAATTTACATAGTACTTATGTTTTGCTGTCGAAGCAACAGAGAATGGTCCACACACATCTGTGTGAACTCTCTCAAGGATCCCCAAAGCTCAATTCTCAATCTTATGAAAGGTGGTCTTTACATATTTTCCCATAGTACATCCCTTGCACATGTCTATTTGCGCAAGTTTACCCCTGGGAAGACCAGTAGAAATCTGCTGCATGAATTTCAAGGCTCCATGGTGAAGATGGCCCAATCTCTTGTGCCATAATTTACCCTCATCCTGGATCACCACTTGATCTGCCTTGCCCATCATTGCTGCGTAGCCATATACCTCCAGCTTGTAGAGATTCTTAACTCGAATCCCTATCCTCTTAGCTTTCCTTGTTGTTTTTTGTCACAGGAAGGATTTTCCTTCACTAAAAACAACATCACAGCCTCTATCCTCCAACATTGCAACTGAGACTAAATTTTTATTCAGATTTGGTACCTACATTACATATTTTAATTGAAAATGGTTTACTTGACTACCTTTGGAAGGTAATGGTACCAATCCCAGTAGCACTGTACCGTCCATTGTCACCCATTTCAATATGCATATGGAGATCCTTTTCATCCAAGTCACTGAATAGTTCCCTATCTCCTGTCATGTGAAAGGAAGCACCACTATCCAAATATCACACAGATCCCAATGCAATGGACACCATGCATGTGATCAATGAGAAGCCAATCTCAAATTGAGAGGCAAGGGCCTCACCAACTACATATCCTCAAACCTTCTTGTTCTTCTTCTTTTGTGGACAGTTAGTAGAAAAATTCCCATGCTCGTGACATTGAAAACACTTCACCTTGGACATGTCTTGATTCTTTCCATTCCTGGAATTGGATTTAGAATGGAATTTCTTCCCCTTCCCCTTCCTTGCCTAGGTAGTTGAAGCATAATCCTCTTCATCTTCATTCTTAGATGAAGATCCATCTCTAGTGTTCCGTCTGAACTCCCCCTGCACCAAATCTGACCACAACCGTTCCCAATATAGAAAATTTTCCCTTCCATTGATAGAGTATTGATAACTATGCCAACTCTTCGAAAGTCCTAGGAGAGCCAACCTCACTAAATCATCATCATCGACTATTATTCCAATGCTCCCCAATTCATCTCGACATTGGACAAAACTTGTTAGGTATTTTGGAATGGTGTTACACTTTTCCATCTTGATCTTCCTGAGTTTATCTTTGAGTGCCAATTTCCTATGGCTGTTGCTTCTTTGGATTAGATTTGTCAAAGCCTTCCACATTGCATATGGTGTGGGTTTCCTATGGAGGCTTGAGACAATGTGGTCTCGTACTCCCTCCAATAGGTCCTTCTCGCCTTTTCCACTTTCTTTTGCCATGCATCAATATTTGCAGCATCTGTCACAATGGGTTTAGGAACATTGTTGTCAATGAATTCCTTCAAGCCATTGTCTTCGAGTACTGCCTCCATCCTGTCCTTCCAAGCAATATATTTTGAGCTTCCCTCGAGCGCATAATCCAACCTCAAGCCATTGAAAGCCATTTCAATCTTGAATCAGCTATAGCACCAAGAAATTCTTTCTGCAAATTCGAATTCTATCCAGTCACAAAATTAGCTCCTGCTTCACTTCTGCAATTTTATGTGCTCTGATACCATATTGTCGAAATTATACAACATGCATGTATATCTTGGATTCACCCGATCTAACAATTTAATAAAGTTAAATACTGAATCACTTCTACAAATATTTTGCAGAATTAAAAACACAATTGCTAATCACATGAACATGAAGAAGAATCAAATCACACACAACACAGATAATTTCCCAGGGAAAAATTAGAGCTAAAAAACCCATTATATTCTATTATATATTCAGCATGGATCATGAAACAATTACATACAAAACTCTTCTCATAGGTTCTCTCCAGTACACAACTAATTGTCTCACACTGTCATGAACAAAACTGACCCACACAAAGCCAATTCTCAGCCTCTAGATGGCTTGCCTTTCTTGCGCAATCCCTGGTGAATGCAATCCTTAAAAGATATGAATTTTGGCCTTCCTTGATTGCGCAAATATCATGGTCACCCCAATAGGTGTTTGGTTGCATGTGTGCAACCCAATAATCCTACAAATGATAGTCAACTTCCCTTTCACCTAGAACTCAATTGGGTCTCCACTGGATTTGACATGCATGCAACTAATAATAGTAAATCCTCAGTTGCATGTGAGATCACTGATTGTGAATTAATTAATAATTAATTCAATTGATCTCTCACTAGTGTATCTTCAATTACAACTAGCACAACTGAGTTTAACTCACTTAACTAAGTTAAACTGATTACAACCTGAATTAACTAATGCACCACTGCACTTTGAACTCTGTTACAACTAGAATTACTCTGCATGCCTCACAAACTACCTCTAACTCGAAATCCACTAGCTAACTGAGTTTATCACTCTCAGTTAACTATTTCAAGTTATCATTGATAATCTATTACAATTTATTGTCCATATTAATTAAGGGATAACTAAAATAGACATGCACCCAAAAATAACACTGTGGGCCCCATCCTAGTGTAGGTGTTTAATGCACTAGGCGTGGGTGCTGAAATTTTCTTTTTGACTATCAACACAAAGAGGTTACCAAAATTCCCTTAGCCAAGTGGAGAGGTAATATTTTCTGAGAAATAGGAATGTGCCCATAACTTCAAATCAAAATAAAGAAAAAGGACCTCCTGTTACAAATCAGGGAAAACGTAATGAAGCTTCCATTAGAAATCCGAAGAAAGAAAAAGAAATTCAAGTTGGAGGACAAAAAAAGGAGATCCCAATCATAGAAAAACCCGAAAAGAAGGAATTACCATCTAAATAGGTAGAAAAAAATTCTCCTTTATTCATTCTTGAGAATTAAATTTCAAAGCTTAAAGTCTCAATTCCATTGACTGAATTAATCAAGAATGACCAATACAAGTTTCAAGTATCCAAAATGCTTAAGTTTGACCAAATGTTTGATATGGTGAATGTTAGTGATGACCACGCTAAGCTTTGTTTTGGCCCTGTTGTATATGGTAACTTAGAAGACAATGAAGTTCCACCTTTTTACTTCAGTCTCAGAATTCATGACTTCATCTTCCATAATTCTATGCTAGAATCCAGGGCCTAAATCCATCATGGATAAATTAGGATTGGATATTACCAGGCCATACCATGACCTTTACTCTTTTGACTCAGGAAGTGTTAAGTGTCTTGGTCTCATCAAATATTTAGTGGTGTCCTTAGATCAAATTCTAGCTAAGAATGTTCTTATGGACGTTGTTGTAGCTGAAATTTTTCCAAGATATGGAATGCTTCTCTCCCAATCATGGGGAGCCAAACTTAAAGGCGCTTTGTATCTAGACTTTTCCTATGCTACTTTACCTATTTTTGGACAACTCAAAAAATTATACAGTGAGAACAAGATGAAGTACATGATTAGTAGCAAAAAAAACCCCATAATCACTCAATTAATGATGTTCATACATATTTAGAGTAAATTTTTTTATTTAATGATGTTTGTTAAACATTGTTAGAGGATTTGATGGAAGAAGAAGAAGAAATTTCAGAGATTTCAGATTGTGTTCAAGGAATTTCAACTGGAAAAAAGGAAAAATTGGAACCAAACAACTTGCAGCCAAGTGTATCAGTAAAAAAGACATCTTAAATAGTAAATTATATAGAGCCTATTGGGATAGAAAATCATTCTCAAACATATAATCAAAATTAGTCATAAAAATTTGAGCTTCCTAATGAAGAAAATGGCCTAGGGATTTTTTGAAGGCTGGAAGGTGACTGCCTCAACATTGGGGATTCCACCCGGTCGGGAGCTTAAAGCAAATCCTTTTCCATTGAAATGGTGGGTCTAACTGGGGATATAGGGACCAATTTCCCGTATAAAAAGAGTTTATATGAATAACAAAAGGGAATATAATCAACACAAACAGGGTGATTTATTTCTAATGATAACACAAATTAAATCTAACTACTTCTCGGGATCAGACTCTTTTATATGATTATAAAGAAATATTTCACAAGCATGAAACAATATAGATCATTGCCTACTTAATGAAGATACAGACATATAAGAAACTAAATCAATGTAATTGATTTAGTTGATGAAGAACACAAATCACATAAAATACTTCTTAGTTTCACATCTAATAACATATCATTCAATATATTAGATCAATGGTAATAAGAACATATATCACTTCAACGCTTATCAGAATAAAACAAGTAGACATAAATAAGTTTCCTATAATTCTTAGAAACATAAAAAAATTAATATAAAGATAATAGTACCCACTGCATCATAACTTTAGATCTGAAAAAGATAGCTTCCGGGTTCATATTTCCAATTAGATAACTTCTGTTCCACAATAGTGCAAGCTCCAAAAGCAGTCTTTTGAAAAATTTGGACCCCTTTCTAAATTCATGAAAGGGATTTAAATATTAATTAATATTACAAAAATAGAAGACTTGTGAAACAAGTCTCTAAAAATATTACTCTAAAACTATATAACTGAAAACTAGGAAAATAAATTGCATCAGTTGGAATAGTTTCATGACTGTTTCCGAGATTCATTCTCTAACTAATCCTTGAGCTGGCACGCTTTCACCATATGTTCAAGCTGTGGGGGGGGGGGGGTGAATTGGTTGCATTCGCATCTGCCTCGTGAATAATGCATCCTTTACTGCTGGAAGAAGTCGATCTGCTGCATTGGAGAGACACTTCAACATTAGCCATTGGCTATGTGGTTTAATAAACAAGTACCAGTAACTTTCCATATTTGATTTGGTCAGGCTTTGAATGTTAAGAACTTTTCTCCTAGATGTTTCTTGCCAAGATTGCCTTAAGAATTTGGTATCTGGAAAAGTGTCTTTTGGAGTATCCTGAATTAGGTTGGCTTGCAAAAGAGAATTTTTTATGTACTCAGAAATGCTGGAAGACATATTCTTAGCTATGATAATAGCTAATTCAACACTTTTCATTTTAATGTCCCAGTCTCCAGATATTATGTCTTTGATTGATTCTTTAAGACGAGGGATATTGACCACCCTACCCTGTGCAGTGTCCTACCAATCTATATACTTATACACTTTATCATCAATCTCATCATAATAAGTCCTCAGATCAGATATCTGAGTGACTAATTGATCACTGGTTTTAACTAGCTCTTGAACTTGATTTAGCCTATGATAGAAAGCTTCTTGTTGCTTTGACAATAATGTCTCTAACTCTGCTACTTCCTTCTTGACTGCATTGAGTTTGAGATTCCTCTAGAGCTTCTCAATTCTATTCTGTAACTGATGGATCAGTTGATCCTGTTCATTAAGCTCATTTCCGAGTTTGAGTTTCAGATCCTCAAACTCTTGCTGAAGAGTAGTGACATTTAATTGCAGCTCCTATTCAATAATTTTCTTTTCATTCAAGAAAACTTGTTCCATCTGAGAAATTTTCTGGTCCTTTTCTCTGATTATTGATTAAATTTTTGTTTCTTTATGAATAGTTGTATCTATGTAAGCACCTCCAAATTGAGACAATTTATGAAGTTCTTCCTCTAGAGCTGATTGAGTCTCTTTCCAAAGGACTTCCATTGGTGTTATGTTTGGAGTTAGTTCTAAATATTTATCCATCCTTCACCTCTTCTTCGATTTGGTAATGACAAATTTATGTTTTGGACTATAAAATATGTCCAAAGGAGGTACTTCCTCAATGTTGAGGATTATTTCATCAATGGGAAAAGCTGGGATGATTTCCATGTCTTGGGCATATGTAATTTCTCTATTTTCTTCCATATCATTATTTATTTGATCAACACCTTTTGTAGAAACCTCTACAGTGAATGATATTTCTTTCTTATTCTTGACTCTTCAAATTATCATTATAAGTAGGCATGTGTTGTGCACTTGGCTCTCCTGTAGAAGATACTGAATTTATAGTGTCAAGAATAAGTGCAACATCTAATTGAATAGTATCATGAGTGGTCAGAATATCAGCTGTAGATAATACTTTCTCAAACTCATCCCAGTCTTGGGTGAGTTTGTCATTTTGTTCAATATTTTCAATTTCAGTCTCTGCAATTGGTACCTGAGATGAAGATGTTGAAGCTGTAATCTTTCCTATTTTCGGTGCTGGTATTTGGAACAAAAATTTCACTAGATGAACATTTTTTTGTTCTCGATATTCTTTGAACCTCAGCAGGTCTTCGAGGCTGAGTATTTCCTCTTCTATTTGTTGAAATCTAGAAAATTCAGAAACTGACTCGAACATATCATTAAACTTATTAGGCTTGCTTGGAAATGCTCCAAGCTTGACCTGATTTGTTATTTCTCTAGAAACACCATAAGCTTCATAATTTCTATTGGGAAAAACTGGGAATTTGAATGATTTTAATTGATCAATATCAAGACAGACATGCTTGAAATTTTTCAATGTGTACGAGCCACATGGAAAAGGGAAAATTGGCCAAATGGTCTTTTTAGCATCTTTCAATACTTTTTTCAAACTGTTGCCAACAGTTTGATAGGAAATTTATTTAACCAATAATTGTTCTGGTACGTACAAAGCTAGGATATGTGGAGGGACATAGCTTCCCAAAACACAGATGTACGCAAAGTACTCTTCACTAAACCACCTACCTATATACTTAAGAATTTTATCATCTTCAGGGGTAATTCTAGGGATTTTAACTTCAAAATTGACTTAATATATCGGGAGCATTATTTCATTACATATTTTGAAAATATGGGAGTAGTATTTTGATTCCCACAAGAAATCTAACTGGACAAATATGGGGGTTACTACTTCCTCGGTCCATTTCCATCCAAAGGAGGGAATTCACAAGAAAAACAGACTGCATCCATGATGTAAGAGCTCATGTAAAAAGGAGGGGATGTATTGGTTTTAACATTCTGATTTTCCCTATAGGTTGTGATGAGTCTTATAAAATTAACGGAAAGAATGGTTTCCCAATTTAGGATATACCCATCAAAGGCTGCTTTATCAAGGGTGTCCAATTCTCTTTAAACTTACTAGTGTTTATAGACCCAAACAGACGACATATCATTGCAGCTATTTGAGAGTAAGGAATTTTATGAGAATCAACTGAATACATACCCTTATCATCACACTTATGTCGGTTAGGGTCATTTATAAACTCTTTAATTACTGCTGCAAGATTTTTTTTCTCTTGCATGAACTTCTGAAAAAATTGTGAGTCATAGCTCTTATGTGGCTCTGATAATTTTTACATCTTCTTTAAATCAGTTGGTCTAAGAGAACCAATGAAAATTATGTTCTTGGTAATAAATTCTCTATCCCTTATATCCACATTTTCTAGCACCCATCTCACTAAGTCAATGTATGGAAGTATTTTTGGACGAGAAAAAATTTTGTGAAGAAAGGAGTTAGCCGCGTCTGTCCAAGATTCAGAATCATTGGAAGAAGTATCATTAGCTACGGCTTGCCCATCTGGAATTAATTGAGGTTTCTCATTCTTGAAGAGTTGGTATAACCCTTCCCATCTTGATAAAATAACATTTAGATTTCATGTAGTATCCTAGATTAAGGGAGCCATTTCGTTATTGTCCTCTTGCCGCATAACTAATTGTGATGGGGTGGTGGATTGCCTTCATGCTTTAATCAATCGTGACATGATTTTATGCCTTGCATTTTAGAATTATCCTGTTCAAACAAACCAGAGATTATAATCTCAAGTCACTTTGAAACGTTGTTAACAATATTATCAATTGAATTCATGCGTAATGGAAATCCTTCGGTATTTAATTTTGAAACTAAAAAATCAATTGAAAACCTTGAGATTACAAATTCACATGAATGAAAATTAAATCCAAAAGTATGGATCCACGTGATTATGACAAGTGTCATTAATCGAGACGTTACATCGACATTTGATAGACGACATGCTTTAGTGTTTTTATAACTCTACGAAATTCATAACTGTGATTGCGCGATGGTTTTAAAAAGAATGCGATATCAGTATATGTTAGTTGACAGGATGCGATATCGGTCTCTGTTAGATAACAGATTTCAGTGTTTCATCACTATAGGAATTCATTTACTTTGCAATTTTGTGTTTCAACATTTCAACTATTTGCGGTTTTTCAATTCAGTACTTTGCTTATTCTCTTGATCACAACTTTTGTCCTACTATATGATTTTTCTTTGAAGTTTTAGTTTTTTAAGAGTTTTTTAGTTATTTTCTTATTTATAAAAGAAAATTAAAATCTTAACCTAATAAATTACTAATATGGGTTTTATTTCTAATAATTGAATATTAATTCTAAATTTTTCAAAGGGTCCCCATTATTCTTTTTAAATTACTATCTAGGATAATGGGGAGTTGTTGTAATACAACAACGAGACCATGGATTTTGATGGAGCTTTAGGTACGGAAGGAGTTGGAATTGGAATTTGGATTAGTGGTCCCATGAATCAGTCATATCATATTTCTCCTAATGTCCAAATTTGTTCTTATAATTTGGAATTTGATTGTTCCAACAATGAGGCAGAATATGAGGCTTTAATAGCCAGTCTTAAAATACTCAAGAAACTAGGTGCTAAGAAGATTTTTGTATATGGAAACTTCGATTTGGTAATAAAACAAGTTAAATGGGAATACCAAGTCATGCATCCTAGAACGAGAGCATACCATAATGCAGTATTAGACATTGTTAGTACATTCACTAAATACACTCATCATTGATTCCAAGGAGCCGTAATATCATTGCCAATTCCCTTTCCACTTCAAATAGTATGTTCAAGATTCTGGTTTATCCCATCAAGAATTATGAGATCAATGTCAAACATCACCCTGCTATTTCGGAAAATGTTCGATATTGGAAAATATTCTAGAATGACAAACAAATTGACAATTTATTGCAGATGGAGGAAGAGTTTATTAGTTTAAAAACCGATGATAATTTTTATGAAGATGATCAAGAAATGCATGCAACAGAATTGAAGGTAGTACAGATGAAAGATAACTTAATTCCAAGAGGTATAGTACACTTGGAGGAGATTTTTGATCATGATGATGTTGCATAGAAACCAAAAATGCTTCCAACTGAGGTAGGAGTAGAAGATCTTAATCTTGGCACTCATGAGAAGCCAAAAATGGTTAAGATATCAAAGTGTTTGAGTGCAGAAATGAAAGGTAAATATGTAGCACTCATGAATTAATTTTCTGATGTTTTTGCATGGGAATATAGTGATTTAAATGTGTATGAAAAGAACATAATTCAACATACCATTCCCATAAAACCTGATCGAAAGCCTTTCCGTCAGAAGCTCAGAAGGATGAATCCAAAATTGCTTCCCTCCAATGAAAAATAATTGAACATATTGTATACTGTTGGTATTATTGTCCCTCTTCGTTTCTCAAATTGGATGTCAAATTTAGTACTGGTAAGAAAGAAGACAGGTGAGATCCTCTTGTGCCTTGATTTCTGCAATTTGAATAAAGTGTCATTGAAGGAAAATTATCCACTTCCGAAGATGGATCATATCCTACAAAGAGTGGTTGGTTCTTCCAAGATTTCATTGTTAGATGGATATTCTAGGTGCAATTAGATCTTGGTTCATCTGTATGATCAAGAAAAGATAGCCTTCACGACACCTTGGGTTACTTTTATGTATGCTAAAATTCCCTTTGGATTGAATAATGTAGGAGCGAACTTTCAATGAGTGATGGATATCAAATTTTCCAATGAGAAGGATGTGTTTTTGGTCATTTATCTTGATGACATAAAAAAATTTTCAAAGACGTATGAAGAACACTTGCAACACTTAAAGACAATCTTTTAAAGATGCAAAAAATTTGGCATATCATTGAATCCAAAGAAAAGTTTGTTTGCTATGGAGGAGGGGAAATTTTCGGTCATATCATATCCAAATATGGTATCCAAGTAGATCCTTCAAGGAGCAAGGAAATTCAGAATCTGGATTATCCTAGGATTAAGAAGGAAATTCAATCATTCAATGGTAAGATCAATTTCTTGAGGAGGTTTATTCCTAACCTTGCTGAAAACTTAAGGGAAATCACTAATATGTTAAAGAAAAGAAATGAGATGAAATGGCCCGATGAGGCAAGAAAATCATTTAATCAAGTGAAGCTTTCCTTGTCTCTTGCTCCCATCCTTATCATCCCAGATTATACACTTGATTTCATCATGTTTTCCTTTGCCTCTGAACATACATTAGCTATTGTCCTCGTGCAGAAGAAAGTTCGAGAAATAGAGCAGCTAATTGCCTTCTTTAGTAGGACAGTAAGAGATGGGAATTTGAAATATAATATCATTTAAAATAAGGCATTGGCGCTAGTTAAAGTGTTGAAAGACTTCTGATTCTATATCATTCATTATCATGTTATTACCTATGTTCCGAATGCTACTGTCAAATATGTGTTAACATAGAACGATCCCGAAGGCATGCATGGTAAGTGGATAGATGCTATGATGGAATGTGATTTAGAAATTAGACCTAAAAAAATGATCAAAGGTCAAGGCTTAGCTAAGCTCATGGAAAAATCTAACTTACATGCTTTAGACATCAAATTTATTGCTGCACTTTCCGAGGAGCAGGAAGTTGATTCATTACTTCAGGTATCTCAAATTTTTACTTCATCACCATGGTATTCATATATAGTTCATGTGTTGAAACATTTGAATCCTCAACCGAGTTTTCCCAAGACTAAAGGTAGAGATCTGAAATTTAAGGCTATTAATTAATGTATTCTTAATAATTCCTTATACTGGAAAGATCTAGGAGGAATTTTATTAAACTTTTTGGTAGAAAGTGAAGTTGAGAAAGTGATGATTGATTTCTGTTATCACCAAATTGAGTCCTCTTGGGCTGCCTCAATGGTCAACTTGGAGTAATTGTTTCAAACCAAATTTTGACTGAAGCTTAGCCTCTTCAATATAATAGGGCTCTCTCAAAGGGGTTTATGATATTGATTAATGATAAATATAGATGGTTAACTCTATGAATTATGTCTTGGTTGTGTATGTTTGTGGGTTGAAAAGATGAAGGCTTGCTACCATTGGGTTAGGAGTCAACAAATCAGTAGGTTCAGTGGAAAGGTTTCTTGAAATGGAAGTTGAGGCGAATAGGGGTAATTAACAAAGGAAATTAACTCATAGAACATAGGTCAACACAATAATTTCATTACTAACGGAAGTCAGAGCATAAAGTTATGAATTATGAGTAATAGTAATGAAATCTACTGCTAGTGGTTCAAAGGCAATTCACTCATAAAACATAGAAAAACACAATCGTCTCATTAATAAAGGAAGTCAAAGTATAGAGTTATTAATTCTGAGTAATAGAAATTAAATCTACTGCAAGTAGTTAAACATAATATGTATATCAATAAAACATTAAAAACCCCATGAGAATCCCAGTTATGTCAAGAAGAAAACCACTCTGTATTACTGATATAAAAACCTTTTTACAATAGTAGCTCTTAGCCATAACATATCCCAACCCTTTTTAACTCTAATACTAATTCCTTTATAGAATTAGGACTCATACAAATGGTTTTCCACCTTGCTAAATTCGAAATCCCACCTCAGAGACCTAATTCTGTTTTGCAAAGTTTGAATCCAAAAAGGACTCTTCTTTCATTAAATAACTCAACAAATCCATTAAATAACCCTTATAAAATTCAACCAACTAACTTTATGGGTGTGCTAGAGTTTTGATGTATCATTATGCCATGTGAATGGTGAGTTGGACCTCCTCCAAGTCGAATTTTACAATTTTTTCACCATTTTGGCTAGTGAAAATTCTAAAAAAATAGGCCTCCAAGATGAGTGTATAATTTACAAACCCTGATGGATTTGCAGAAACCGAGAGATTTTTTTTGTAGCTAGGGCTGTGATGAAGAAAAACCTCTTTCATATTTCCAAAACACTTTTTCATTTGGCCAGAAACTTTACTTTAACTTGACTGCTAAAATAGTCATGTACAAGAAAGTTCCGTAACAATAGTTTCGTAGCGAATTTAATTTATCAATTTCTGCCACCTCCTAATGAATTTTCAGAAAATGAGAGAGGTTTTTGTAGCTGGGTCTTATGATCCTTGAGAAATTTATTCTTCATTTATGATGGGTTGAGCTATTGGCTCTTCAAGCATTGTTATTTTTAGACCTTTGTTTTGCAATTCATCATGGATTAATTCAAGCTGCTCCTGGAGGTCCTTAACCTGATTTCTCAACCTTCTGTTAGTAGACTGCAATTGAAAATTCATCCTTATGACATGTTTGAATTCTCTCCTCAATGGATGGGTCAATTTTAGTAAATTTTGTGTGTCATCTAAAGTCTTAGACTCACTATCAGCAGCTATCCTTCTGAAGAATTCCACAACTTTTGGGTCTTCATTGATCAAATTCAAATCTGCTGGTTCATATCTCAAACATTGTCCAACCTTATTTGTCCTTCTTTTTTTCTGCCATGGTTTCTTTAATGTCTTCACAACTTAGCTTGATAATTTTCAACCTCGCTTGATAGTTTTCAGCCTCGCTTGATGATGCTCAATGTAAACCTTTGAAAACACCAGCCACAACTTTGGCTTAGTGAACTAGCTCTTCAGAGCTCAATATCATGTAAGAAGGAATGAGCAATAAGATATGAATGAATTAGGAAAGGATTTAAATATTTGATGTCTCCTCATGACCTTATGATGACTCATACATACCTAAACTGATCATGATGACTGCATACCTGAGTATATACCTTGGTTTTATCCCTCCATGACTTGAATGGAATATAACCTACTCATTCCCAATGATTTTCTGACACTTAATAGCTAGACTGACAAGACAGACAAGAAACCACACTTTCGTAGCATTTTTAGTGTTAATTTTTATGTTTTCGCTACAAAACTATTAGCAGTTTCGTAGCGAAAAGTGACTTTTCACAGTCTATTTCGCTACGAAACTGTGGTTTCTTGGCTAAAATGGCATTTTTTGGTACAAAAAACTTGGAAATTGAAATCAGCCAGAAAATGATGAGTGATGTGACATGAGGGATTTTGAAAATGAGTGGGATTAGACCTTAGGGTAACCTAAAAAAAGAAAAATTTAATATTTCCCTTGACCAAGTATAAAAAATGAATCCTACAACCTAATTTTTGACACATGAACTTATTCAGCCTTGTCAAATGATGCTTCATTTTTTTGGGTGATGTTGGCCCGAGGGGTCTTGACCCAGGTTCAGAGTGCAAGGTTTTCCAAAAAACCCCTATAATACTGGCCCTTTCGGAAATGACCTACTTGCATAGGTCAAAGTCTCACCCGAAGTAGTATGGGTGGGTGCTGGAACTAGATTTCCGCACCCTGAGAAAAGATAGGTAAGGAAAGAAGAGCTGCGCTTGGCTCTGTGATACCTAGATCACCTTGTTCTGCACATGGCCAAGTAGGTCTCTATTTGCATCCGCGTGTGCTATATCTATAATTATATGCTTTTATAAACAGAACATAACCAATCCAGATATAGAAAACACACTTACACAGATCTTCGCAGCTTAAATACAGAAACCGCACAATGTAGTAATTACCAATGATTCACACAAAGAGTAATCATAGATTCAGTTCTATATCAACCCTTCTTCTTCATCAATTTATTAATTCCTTCTTACAATTCCCTTCCCAGCCTACGCACACAGCAGCAGGGTCCACACACAACTGGACTTGGATCTCCGCGCACACAGCCAGCATGAGTCCTTTCCCCAAAAACCCAAATAGATAACTTAAACCAAAATTCGCCTCAATAGCTCTTTTCTTTTTTCTTTTTTGTAATACCAAATGTTCCTCTATTAATAATAATCTAGCCTAGAGTTTCCTATGGTCCGCAAACCGTGGTTTTCGGACCCCTGGTTTACCCTTTTACCCATTACAATGCTTTCGGGGCTTTGACCCACCCCAAAACCCCTGTGCTAGACTAAATCTAATCAAAAATATTCAAAATGGACCAGTTTCGTAGCTCGTAGGAGACCCTGTTCCAAAAGTCCCCTAACACAATATTGTGACTCGTCCTGAGTCACTATGGTGGTGCGGCCTCGATCTGCACACACAAGGTATCTAGTGCACGGAAGAGCGAGGAAGTACTTCCTGACTTTGGGCAGCAACATTCTGTGCAAGATCTACCAGCCTCTGGGAGGTCGGTCCTTCAGTGGCCATGGTAACGCTTTCAAGAATTTGATTAAGTCGCTTGGTCGTGCCATCAATTTCTTGGGATATTTAGAGGGCTATGGTAGCCCAAGGCTTTAGACGTTCTGCCATGATGTGTTGTTTATGCCAGAGTTTCTCAATCTCATTCTGGGGATCATTGCTAGTTTTTAACCGTGCTAAGCACTGGGAAGGTACCAAAGTAGGCTGCGTAGCATTGATCTGTTCGAAGGCTTCTTCCTTTTGTCGTAAGTCCTGGTTGATTTGTTGAAGGACTGGATCTCGCTGAACCCTAGTCCAGAGTTGTATGGTTGACTCGAGCAGCTTGGCACCTTGAACAATTTTCCCTGAAATAACAGTTGTCGCATCGGTGACTAGGGTGGTACACTGGGCGCGGACTTCCGGGGGCGTTTTGGGATGTATTCTGGCCTATAAGTCAGATATTTGTTGTTCCAGCTATGTCTTGACAGTGTGTATTTCCAGCTGAGATGTTTTGAGGGCTTTAACCAATTTTTCCACCTTATCTTGAGGCGTGTTCGCATCTAGAATATCATCTGTAAGCTCTGTGCAGAGCTGGTGGATCACAGCTTCAAGCTCTACTTGTTGGGACACGACAAGGAGAAAATCAGTAGCTTGTTATGTAATGGTGTGCTCAGCTGTACTAATTTGTTGGTGTACTTGCTGATCACAGTAGAGAATCTCCTGGAAGACAACATGATGAAGGCCTTGTAAGGCTGTGTGGGTAGCTTAGCCAGGTCCAGCTGAGTTCCTGTGGCTACCAGGGGTTGCGTTCCTACCAGGGCACCGCTAGGTATACCCTGGAGACAATTGGCCTCCCCAAGTGGCATTGAGATGCTGTCAACTAACAGGGGGTGTGCCTGGCCTATGCTGGTTGGGAGTGTATCAATTTTGATCTGGAGAGTGCGGAGTTTGGCCTGGAGAGAGTCAACCCTGACCTACCGCTGGGCCTCAACAAATGCCCACTTATCTTCCGTAGCCAAGGTGATTGTATCCACGATTTTCTCAAGGTCACTGTTCATTAGTGTGACTGTCACATCGTATTGTACGCGGTGGACGCGCTGTTTCTTTCTGGATCTTGGTGCCAATTCCCCTGACCTCTTAGCACCTGGGGGAGGGATGGTAGCTCTGTCAGATCCTACCTAGGCCTGAGTTGTGGTAGGCTGTGGCGGTGGGTAACCCTTGGGCTCAGCTGCAAATAAGGTCTGCTGGTGGGGCACCGCGGTCTCCCCAGGGGTGTTTGTGAGGCTTGTTCTCCAGGCAGGGGGCCATAGCGAGATCAGCAGGTCAATTTCTTCATTTGCTACCATATAGGGGAGTACCGTCCATGTCTTATTTTTGAGGCTGCGAATCTGGACATGGTGCATGGTAATTTGAAATGCAGAAAAAATCTTATATTTGTCATATATTGTCAAGGATAGCCAGGGTCAGGAGTTTATGGTGGTTGCAACACTGCTTTGAAAGAGGATCCAAAAGACCTTGTTATCCTCGATGCACTGCTTATCCTTAGAGTCCCATAAGTGAGCATATCAAGTGCTTTCGCACATCCTAGGAGGGAGTTCAGGGAGGACCAACTCCTCGGGTTTGTCCCAGGTGACTAGTGCTATTAGGAATAATAACCACGAATAGAAGAAAGTTGTCCCCTGCTCCTTGGATTTGCGAACATTAGCTAGAAATTCTTCACACAAGTATTGAGCCCAATTGAAAAAAATTCCCTTCGCGCATTGTCCGGCTAGCTAGATCACATAGGTGAGGACAGTCGCAATTTGGCACTTCCTCATTAGCTTGTAGGCTAAGAGTCGAGTACCCATTTGTGCGGCAGGGTCATTGATAGTCTCGATCACAAATCCATGTTGATTTCGATGTACCGTGTAGGTCTCCTGTACAAACGTAGCAGTGGCTGCTTCGTACTTCTTTCCGACCTGCACTAGCAGGTGCGACCCCTGCATCGGGAGGCCTGTAATCTTGTGGATCAATGTAGCATCAATAGGGACCCTCTCACGAATCCATAAGCAACCATTGTGAATGAGGGTGAGTAACTGGTGAGCCAACCAATCTGTGACGTTGTAGTGGCCAAAGTGAGGCATTCAGAGCAGATTCAGAAGTCTGGATCCTTCCAAGCTACATACCCAGCGCTGAGGTACTACCATGAATCCATCATCCTTATGGATTGTATCAAAGTATAATGCAGGGGCAAATTTCAGGAGGGTGTCATAGTCTGCCAAATCGTGATCATCGAACTTGACCTCATGGAGGCGCCCACAAGGATCAATGAGGACGAGGAATTCTCTCGGGGTTAGGGGGGTTTGCAGATAGGTGACCAATCCATCCAAATTTTTTGGCGTTCGTGTAGATAGCCTTTGTGGGTGAACAAAGGAGGGTAACCAATTGATCGGGTTATCCGGAAGAGCACCCTCCTATTCGTCTTGTTTTGAGGGTGATACTGGTGGGGACCTGACATGTCTTGGGGAACTCCAAGGCTTCCTTGATGCTTTCGGAGTTTTCCTCAAACCTTGCGCTTTTTCCTTGCCTTTCCCTGTGACCGGCGTGGGGGGAAATTCTTCCAATTCAAACTCAACCTCCAGGACTTCTTCAACATCAGGCTCCGTCGGGGCTGAGGGTTCAGCAGGGGTAGTAGCCGGCATCCTTGCAAGAAAAATGAATCCCATCCCTGGGTGTCTACTATCAGACGGAGTAGGTTGACCAAACATGAGAGGGATATTGTGGCTATGAAAAATCTTGTTTCTCAACTGCTTCCACAAGACGCTTGAGGCGGGCCAGTTGTATAAGTGAGACAATACCTCCAGCTGGACTATCCTGGCCTTTCTAAAGAATTTTCAAGCGTGTGTTGGAGAGGTAAACTTTATTTGGGGCAGGTTTCCCAAGGAATAGTAAAAATTTCCCATAATTCATTTTGTTAAAGGCTCGGGGCCATCTCTCCCAACGGTAACTCCTGATTTTTACCCATAGGTACTGCTCCAACGGCTAGTTTTCGCGTCCCTAGTGGTCTTGACTTACTTGTCACACTAAGGTTACCCATTTGTGACAACTGCATGTCCTCCCCTAACAGAGGCTTGCTTCCTAGGCAACTCATAACCCATGACCAAGAGAACTTTATCATCTCTGCAACTAAGGCTCCAAGGGGGGCTGTTGTCGGAGCATATCACCTGACCCTTAGTTGCTTTGTCACTGTCAAGGTGGCTCGATGCATGGGGGCTCTACCTGCTGAGCCTACGGTTGTTGTAGGAAGCCTATTACTTGTTCGTGGGTCAGCCTGACCTTTTCCCGGGGTGGGTTTGTAGCAGTTGATCAAGCTTGGCTCCGTTCTGGTCCTTACCTTTGGGACCATAGAGAGGAAGTCTTTTTTGATACAAGACAACGCAGCGTGGAGACATTACGTAACCAGTTTTTCCAAGTATCTATTTCCTCATCGGGATCAGAAAATCCCTCAGTATCCCCCTCGTAGAAAAGTAATTCACCCTCGGTTCGGTTGTTGGCGTCTCACGCCGTCAACTTATATATATAATCCACATCTTCCCCCTTAGGTATGGGTTCCGTATAACGTTTACCTTCGACAAGGTCTAATGGCACAACTACCCTTGTGCCATTATTTCCAAACACCATGCTTCGTTTCTTTAAGTTAATGATACCACCCATGCCGATGGCCCAATCTAATCCCAGTAGCATAGAGTAGGGGTCCACATCCCTGGTGATTTGAATGACTTTGAAGTCAGCCCGAACTTTTACTCCTGTGATATCTATCACAATCCTAGAGAGCCTCCCCAGAGGTATGATTTTTTGGTGATTGGCCATTCGTAGATGGATGGTGGACCATTCCAGCTTTGGTTCCCCCATACGTTGCCAATTTTTCTTAGGTAATACATTGGTGTCTGATCCGAAGTCTAAGATAACCCAATCCATCTCGTAGTTGTTGATCTAGACTATCAACCGCATCTCCCTGCCAGTGCATCTTTGATACTTGTATAACTTGTGCACATCTTTAATTTTAGATGATAGGGAGGTACGTGCTGCACAGCTCTCTAGTAAAGCCTGCAGATTCTGTACTACCTGGGGTTTGCGCAACAGTCTCATACATGCCTGTAGGAAAGGTTTGACCTCCTCAGCTATCTTCAAATCCCCAGGGCATAGGGATGTAGATGCCTCAGTCTCGAGGAAGTCCTTTCGAGATTCCATAAACGTTTCCCTTGCTTTGTCTAGGTCTAGCCCTTCTTGTTTGCTAACTACTTTATGGATCAGTGTTTCAGTTTCAACCTTCTCCTCAATTCCCCTAGTAACCAATCCACTGTGCGTTACCACATTTACATTCAGGCCCTTACCCCTTAGCTCAGTCTGGACCCTTCGCACCTTCTACATAGGTGGGAGCTGCTTCTCCTATATTTTTTCCTTTAGGGCTGGAAAATCTTCCATCATATGGTCCAAATGTATGCAATACCTACAGGACTGTCGCACAAGGTTCAGGCAATCCCTCGCAAAATGCCCCGTGCTCCCACAGTTATAGCATATCAACTGGCCCCGGCCCCAACCTGCACTTCTACTTCGGCCCCCGTCCTTGCTTCTGAAGGGGGAGACATTCCTACCCACGAGGGTTTTTGGTGAGGCTGTGTTTGATTGTAATTTCGACAAACTTTCCCAGCCTACCATTAAATTATGGATTCGACAGTCCCACTCCTCGTGGCCCATTGACCGGAAGAACCTGCATCAGTGTTGCTATTGCTCTAGAATGTTGGTGCCCAGATAGGGGCAGCGACCATCATTATGCAGCCCATCTATGTGGCCATCCCTGTACCAAGTCGTAGGTCCACTCAAGCTCTGTCTTTTGGGGCTAGGCCCCCCTGATCCCGGGTGCCCTAGACTAGGTTCTCCTGTTCACGGGTGGCCTGGGCGCAGATTCTTCATCTGTCCTAGTGCTCGCCATAGTTCCATGCCAGCTTCTCTTCCTCTTCCCATTTTAGGTCCTGAAACTCTCGGTGCATAGCCCCAAGCTATGCCTGGATCTACTGTACCTTCAGCGAAGCATCTTTCCTGGGCGTAGCTTCTAGTTTCATAGCGACTTCCAAATATTTATCTTACGAGTCAAAATTCTGGTGACTCATAGGTATGCATAGGTGAGGGAGTAGCATGGCGATGAAACATTCTGTAAGCTTCTTGTCATCATACTTAAATTCTCCTTCTCTGATAGATTTTTTTAGGCATTGGTCCGCTTCCCACACAGACTCGGTTGCTCCTTGCTTGAAATCCTTTACCTCTGCTACCACCTGATAGTAGGACTTAGGTTTTTGAAAACGTTGTTTTAGGGCGTCCCTAATATCCTGAACATATGCACTCCCATTCTCAGATATGTACTTCATATACCAGTCCAACACTCTTTCTTCGAAGGCTAGGGACAATTTCACTTTCTTTATAGTATCGCTCACCACGCCTTGTGCAATCCATATTGAGTCTGCCACAAACCAGAACCGATCCATGTCTTCATCGGCCATGCCTTTAAAGGTAGGCAATTTCAAGTGCACCGCCATGTCTCCTTCTTGATATGTTTCCCGTATTCGCTTGTCAGTACCCAAACCATTTCTCAAATGCTCCAGTCCCAACAACGGAACCATTTTTTGGCCCGAGGGGTCCTGACCCAGGTTTGGAGTGCAAGGTTTGCCAACCAACCCCTATACTACCGGCCCTTTCAGTAATGACCTACTTGTGCAGGTCAAAGTCTCACCCGAAGTAGTATGGGTGGGTGCTGGAACTAGGTTTCCGTACCCTAAGAAAGGATAGGTAAGGCATGCGGAGCTGCGCTTGGCCCTGTCATACCTAGATCACCTTGTTCTAAGTAGGGCCAAGCAGGTCTCTATTCGCATCCACATGCACTAGGTCTATAATTATATGCTTTTATAAACAAAACATAACCGATCCAAATACATAAAACACACTTACACAGATCTTCGTAGCTTAAATACAAAAACCACACAATGCAGTAATTACCAATTATTCACACAAAGATTACTCACAGATTCAGTTCTTTATCAACCTTTCTTCTTCATCAATTTATTAATTCCTTCTTACAATTCCCTTCCCAGCCTGCATGTTGTGAAACTAACTCCAAAAATAGAAGAAAAGAGATATCAACGCCTTATAAATAAGCCACTTCAAGGGGGAAACCTCCAATACATTACATAAATGAACAATTCTTGGATGATTCAAATTACAAAACCTCCTTTCTATATATAGGAGTCCATGGGGCCACAATAATCCTAGTGGGGCCACACAATAAATCCTAATGACCTAACAATAATAATTCTAAGGGCTTAATTCTAAGGGCACAATAATAACAAGATGGGCATTACAAGGTACAATAACAACAATAAGGGGGTTACACTAACAAAAATAAGGGACTATACTAGTAATATAGGGACCTAACATGCCCCTCTCCTTCAAAAAAGTGTTGTCCTCAACGCTTGAGTAGCTCTAGGTGCTTCTGTATAAAATTCTCATCCTCCCATGTAGAATATTTAGTGGGTAAGTTCTTCCACTTGATGAGATACTCTGAAATTGATTGATTCTGTAGCTGTCGAGTTCTTGTTTTTGTGACTGCTTCAGGTTCCAATATGATTTTCCTTCCTCATCAAGTTTTGGAAATATTGTTTTAATTGGAAGATTTTCACCTATAATCTTCTTTAAGCATGAAACATGGAAAACTGGATGCACTCATGAAGAAGAAGGAAGCTCCAATTTGTATGCCATAGTACCAATATTTTGCAACAAATTTTAAGGACCATAGTACTTTGGCAATAATTTATTATCCTTCTTAGCTTTCTTGAGGGACATTTCTTTGTATGGTTGTAGCTGTAAAAATACCCAGTCTCCTACATCAAAACTTCTCTCACTGCGATGTTGATCTGCATGTTGTTTCATTCGATTTTGTGCCAAATTCAGGTTATCCTTTAAGAGTTGGAGAACTTCTTGTTGATGCTTGATGTGATCTTCCACTGCTTGAACCTTCGAATTTTCTCCTAAAGATGATGTGATGGATGGTGGATGATATCCATAAAGTGCCATAAATGGGGTCATTTTTGCTGCAGTATGGAAGGAAGTGTTATACCACCATTCAGCTAGAGGTAACCACTTGACCCATTGTGTTTGTTTATCAGATACAAAAAAACGAAGATATCCTTCCAAACATTTATTTACTATCTCATTTTGACCATCTGATTGAGGATGATAAGATGAGCTATGAGCTAATTGAGTACCCAAACAAGAAAATAACTCCGTCCAAAAATTTCCAGTAAAAATGGGATCTCTGTCGCTCACAATAACCCTTGGGTTTCCGTGTAGCTTTTGAATTGTGTCCATAAATGTAGTAGCAACTGTACTTGCTTTAAATGGATGAGATAATGCACAAAAGTGTGCATACTTGGTAAGTCTATCAACTACCACCATGATGACACTCTTTCCTTCGTACTTAGGTAAACCTGTGATAAAATCCATTGAAATCTCCTCCCAACGTTGACTTGGAATGGATAAAGGTTGTAGAAGTCCTGGGGTCTTAATTGTTTCCACTTTATTCTGCTGGCAAACCAAACATTCCGCCACAAAATTTTGAATATCATATTTAAGTCCATCCCAAAAAAATTATTTCTTCACCCTGTGGTAAGTTTTTAAAAATCCTGAGTGTCCTCCTAAAGGAGAAGTGTGCAATTCCAAAAGAATCTTTTGTTTTAGTTGGGAATTATTACAAAGATATAAGCGATCTTTGTACCATAAGGAATCATTTTTCCAACTAAATGTAACAGATGTACTAGGATCTTGCTGCAACTTTTGAATGAGTGTCCATACATCTTTTTCCTTCTTCCATTCATCTCTTGCTTCGGTTATCCAATCTGGTTGGATAATAGAAATGGCACAAAGCAATGCTTCCACATCTTCATTCTTTCTTGAGAGTGCATCTGCAACAACATTTAGCTTCCCTTTTTTGTATATTATTTCAAAGTCACAACCCAAAATCTTTGTGACCCATTTTTATTGCTCTTCTGAAGATAGTCTTTGTTCCAAAAAGTGTTTGAGACTATCATGATTAGTTTTTACCTTGAAGTGTCTTCCCATTAGGTAAGTTTGCAATTTCTTTAGTGCATGCAGTATTGCTAACATTTCCTTCTCATAAATAGGTTTCTATAAATACTTTCCTTTAATTGGACGACTTTCAAAAGAAATGGGTCTTCCTTCTTGCATTAAAACAACACCAATTCCATTTCTTGAGGCATCACATTCCACAATAAAGGTTTTTGTGAAGTGTGGCATAGCTAAGACCGGTGCTAGGCACATTGCCTCTTTAAGATGTTCAAAGGCCTTATTTGCTTCAGGAGTCCATGAAAATGCATATTTCTTCAATAATGTTGATATAGGTGCTGCTATTCTCCCATAATTCTTAACAAACTTGTGATAATACCCTGTTAACCTGAGAAATCCTCACAACTACTTTATGGTTGTGGGGAATTTCCATTCCTTAATGGCTTTAATTTTGTTAGGGTCTACCTTAACACCCTCGTGAGATACAATATGACCCAGATATTCCACCTCTTGTACTCCAAAGAAACATTTGATGTTTTTGCATATAATTGTTTCTCCTGCAATAGTTTGAGCACCCTGTCAACATGTTGAACATGATCCTTCCAAGACCTGCTGTAGATTAGTATATCATCAAAAAATACTAGCACAAATTTTCTAAGGAAGGGCTTGAAAATGGAATTCATCAACCCTTGAAATGTAGAAGGTGCATTGGTAAGACCAAAAGGCATGACCAAAAATTCATAATGACCCTCATGAGTTCGAAATGCTGTTTTTGGAATATCTTCAGTCTTCATTCTAATTTGATGATATCCCGAACAAAGATCCAACTTGGTAAAATAAATTGCTCCATGTAATTCATCCAATAATTCATCAATCATAGGAATGGGAAATTTATCTTTAATGGTGAGCTTATTGAGCTCCCTATAATCCCGACACATTCGCCATGATCCATCCTTCTTGTGTACCAATACTACAGGAGCAGAGAAAGAACTTTGACTAGGTTGAATTATACTTGCCTCTAACATTTCTGCAATCATACGTTCAATTTCGCTCTTTTGGAAGTAAGGATATCTATAAGGCCTGATGTTTGGAGGAACACTTCTTGGAATCAAATGAATAGCATGATCATGATCACGAATAGGTGGGAGTCCTTTGGGAGTTCAAACACCTTGGAATGATTGTCCAAGACTTGTTGGAGATCTGCAGAAATAGATGATTTTGATGTCGGAACTTCTAGTGAGCATAATTGTGCAATTACGCCTCGCTGTTATTTCTTTAGAAGCTTTGTCATGACATTAGAGATTATTATCATTCCTGGCTTCCCTTCAATACCCCGTAATTCGACTTCCTTTCCTTCTGAAAAAAAATTCAAGAAAAGTTCTTGAAAAATAAAAGCTACCGTCTCCAAAGATTGTAACCATTGTACTCCTAGTACAACATCAGCACCTCCCATAGGAATGGAAAGCATTGGACTAGTCAATACATATTCCCCCATGGTTAGCTTGATATTATGGCATTTTCCAGAGCAATTTATAGTTCCTCCATTTGCAACCATCACTTGACATTCTCGTGCTGGGTATAGGAAACAATTTAATTCCTTGGCTACCTTACAATGAATAAAATTATGGGTGCTACCTGAATCAATCAACACTATTACCTTTTTCTTCTTGATTTTTCCTTCTATCTTGAGAGTTTGAGGAGTGGTAATTCATGCTAGTGCATTACACGATATGGTCGGATTCATTTCTTCCTCTTCTAGGGTTGGTTCCCGGTGTATATCCTCTTCTTGTTCATTTTCTTCTTCCTCTTCACAATCTATGTAAAATAATTTCTTCTCAGCACACTTATGACCTTTAGTGTATTTTCTATCACAACCGTAGCAAAGCCCTTTTGCTCTTTTTTCTTCCAATTTTTGTGGTGTCAGCCTTGTAGGTTGTGGAAATCTAGGCGTAGCAACACTTCCTTCTTTATAGAAGTGAGTGGTAGGCTTCCTTGTCGCCATAATTTTACATTCAATTTTTCTTGCCAACCTGAATGCCTTCTTCAATGAATCAGGTTCCAAAACGCGAACTTCATGTTGGATGTTATCCTTTAAAGTACCTATGAAGAGATCAATCCTGTGTTCCTCTGGAATATCAGTTACCCTTATATTCAATTTTTGAAGTCCTCAATGTGCTCCCCCACTAAACCCTTTTGTTTGAGATTTATCAATTGGCTAAAGAAGGTGTTGCTCTTTGTATCCTCATAATGTGCTATCATTTCCTCCGTAAAAATTGACCAAGTGACAATTTTTTTACGGGAGTAAAGCCATTGATACCATACAAATGTATTTTGTTCTAAATGTAAAGTTGCAATGCGTACCTTTTGTGTGTTTTGCACATTATGGAGATCAAAATATTGCTCCATCCGTAGTATCCATGTTACAGGATCATTTCCATCAAACTTCCTCATATCCATTTTTAGAATATAGTGGTTCTTCCCACCAACATTAGAGTTTATGAAGTAACGATTAACATTTATTTTGTTCTCATCATGAGTTTCCTCTACTATCTTTTCACCATTAGGAAACATTTCTTGTATCAACTTTGTCAAACCTTCCATGTCTGCTTTTAGATCATTCTTCATGTTTTCCATATTAGCTTCCATGTCATCCATCTTAGATTCCATGCCAGCTTCCATGCCATCCATCTTAGCTTCCATGTCATTCTTCAAACCATCCATCTTAGATTCCACGCCTTTCTTCAAAACTTCCATATCATTTTTTGTTGCTCTTTGCGAGAGCGAAATTTGTTGCACTTGCTCTTGTAATTTTGATATGTCATGTTGCCATTCTTCGTCTTCATGAGTCATAGTAGAGCCTTCTAAAGGCTTAATGGGTGTTGAATTCTTTTTAGGGGCCATTTTAGAAACCAATACTGATATCTATTCTACAATATGCCCTTGGAATCAATTCAACTTGATTCTTCAAACAAGACTTATGCAATTCGGAAAAAAAATACACAACTTTTACTTGCTTTTGCAGAGCTCTATATTGAAATTGAATTATCTCTATAATTGAAGATCCTCAATATCTGAAATTTGGCCATGTTGTAGTCCTCTGAAGCTTCTTTAAAATGCCACAGGTCTGACTTGATTTGGATTCTTCAAGGCAAAGTTATGTCCAATGTCCAACAATGACCTAATTATGGATTGGTTCAGTAGAGTGAACTTGTATGACTTGCCACGTATCACTGTTTGCTCCTTTGGTTCTGAAGTTTATAGACAGGAAACTACAGTCTGTGTACTTGCAGCCACTTTTTATAGAATTCCAATCTGATGCTCAGAGCGAGAGTTATGAAGATTTTCCGAAGATCACCTCTTTGAGATGAAATTAGGGAGCCTAAAAATGACCTAAGTTCCACAGATCATATCTTAGAAAATATTGCGAACCAAGCTCTGAAATTTTGCAACGATGTTCCTCAAGATCTTAGATTTGCGCTCTAAAAATTTCAACTTCTAAACCTTCGTAGAAAAAATGTTATATTGAAAATTCCACGATGACCTGTTTAAGTGAAATTCAGGAGCCTGCAAAAAGCCCTACCTTCCACAGATCATATCTCCAAAAATATTGCGAACTAAGCTCTGCAATTTTGTGATGATGTTCCTCAGGATTTTGGCTTTGCACCCTAAGAATTTCAGCTTTTGAACCTTCATAGAAATTTTATAGCGAAAATGCCACGATGACTTGTTTGGAGCAGTGAAACCCTAGAATCCAAAGCTCTGATACCAAATGTTGTGAAACTAGCTCCAAAAATAGAAGAAAAGAGATATCAACACCTTAGAAATAAGCCACTTCGAGGGGGAAACCTGCAATACATCACATAAATAAAAAATTATTGGATGATTAAAAGTACAAAACCTCCTTTCTATATATAGGATTCCATGGGGCCATAATGTAATCCTAGCCGACCTAACAATAATAATTTAAGGGCACAATAATAACAATAAGGTGGTTACACTAACAACAATAATGGACTATACTAGTAATATAGGTACCTAACATTGCACACACAGCAGCAGGGTCTGCACACAGCTGGACTTGGATCTCCGATCACACAGCCAGTAGGAGTCCTTTCCCCAAAAACCCAAACAGTTAACTTAAACCACAATTCGCCTCAATAGCTCTTTTCTTTTTTCTTTTTTGTAATACAAAATGTTCCTCTATTTATAATAATCTAGCCTAGACTTTCCAATGGTCAGCGAACTGTGATTTTCAGACCCTTGGTTTACCCTTTTACCCATTACAGTGCTTTCGGGGCTTTGAGCGACCCCAAAACCCCTGCGCTAGACTAAATCTAATCAAAAGTATTCAAAATGGTCTAGTTTCGAAGCTCATAGGAGACCTTGTTCCAATAGGTGATAACAGTGGCTCCACCTAGGATGGTGTGCCCCTGTGGTACACCAAAGAACCTGTAGTTCCAGTGCTATCCATCGTCTTAGAAATAAAAACTCTAAAATTTATGAAAGCTTCACCAAGCTCTTATGGCCTTTACCTCGGGCTCAAGCTTGATGATTATTGTTGAAGAACCAAATCTGTACCTACTGAAAAGATGCTCAACCAGCTTTGAGCTTATTCACACACTCCTACCTACCCTAACAGCTGCAATATCCATTTTTAATTCAAGCAACATGAAACTTCCAATTAAGCCAATCATTGATCTGATATAACATTTGAACCTCTTGACTACATTTGAACCAAAAATAAGCATGATACTGAAATGATCAAGGAAACATAAAATGTATCTGATCCTCATAATAAAAATATAACTGGAAATATAGACTGTAGAAATATTCCATGTATTCAGCTATAGGATCAAAGAATACATGATCTGTTTGATGATTCTCAAGACATTCTGCAGCTTTGGACAAATCATATATGCTTTGCTCAGCCACACAAGATTTCATTTGTGTGCTATCAAACTGGTTTTCAAACTGATTTTCAAAAATAGGGTATTATTCCTCAATCTCAAAAGAGAAAGGTAGAAGCACCCTCTCTTTGTGTTCTGGCATTAAAAACTTTTGAAAAGACTGATCTTGATCATGAAGACTATAATATTGAATTTGATCTTCTAAAACTTCAATGTATTTTTCAATGTTCTTTGCAAATTCATCCACAAATTGATTCTTATCTTCTGACTTGTGCTCAAATGATTTTAGATTAGAAGACAAGAATAAGGAAAAATTTTCATCCACTTCCTCATTAGTGTGATAATTATTTGATGTAGGCTGATGCAACGAATGACATGAAAAATAAACTTCTTCCTTTACCTGAGGATTTTAGCAATTATCTTATAGTATTTCCTCCTATTTTTTGAAATGATTCTCATACTCATGATGATCAAAAGGCTGACAAGTCTGCTGCAAATTTTCATCAAACTCAGAGGATGTAACATTATTTTCATAAATAAACTCCTGCTAGGTTTCATTTTCATCCAAGAGAGAGGCTATTATTTCTTCTTGCTGATGAAATGGATTGTCATGAAGGGCCTCTAAAATTTCCTCATCCATGAACTCATCATCTTCATAAAAATTCTCCAAATATTCAATAAAATTCACACAATGTTTACAACAATTTTTAACTACAAATAAGGAGGGATGACACTCTTCATATATAAAATGCAACATGGAAATCAGCCAGAGAATATAATGAACCATGTGGCAGGATTTTGTACTAAGACCATGATTTTCCTTTTAAAGTAGCCATAAACATCTTCATGAGACAATCCTTAGGGAACTGAACCTTAAGTCTGTGTACATGAATATGGAATTTAACCAAATGAATAACAACATCACCTTTCTTTTCATCTTTAAATATAGGAAGATCAGTTAACCATTTGAACTTTGGCATAGGATTTGGAAAACCAGGGATGTGAGAGCGATTCATAGGAGCATACCTAGCATTTATTCTTGCAATGGAACTCATCTTGATACTTCATCAAGCTACTGATCTTCAAGCAATGGAGTCACCTTTCAATTGATTATTTAATGTGTGGAGTTGCCAGAGCATAAATACAACCAATATGTGTCTAAGTGTATGCTGCTCTCAAACCCTAGAACTGAAAATTTTTTATTCTTCCCAAGGAAAATTTACACCTTCGCTCCCCGACAATGACACCAAAATATTATCACCAAATTGAGTCCTCTTGGGCTGCTTCAACGGTCAACTTGGAGTAACTGTTTCAAACCAACTTTTGACTAAAGCTTAGCCTCTTCAGTGTGAGAGGGATCTATCAAAGGGGTTTATGAAATTGATTAATGATAAAGATAGATGGCTAACTCTATGAATTGTGTCTTGGTTTTGTATTTTTTCAGGTTGACAAGATGAAGGCTTGCTACCATTGGGTTATGGAGTCAACAAATCAGTAGGTTCAATGGCAAGGTTTCTTGACATGGAAGCTAAGGCAGATAGGGGTCTATAAAAAAGGAAATTCACTCATAGAAAATAGGTCAACACATTCATTTCATTACTAAAGGAATTCAGAGCATATAATTATGAATTCTGAGTAGTAGCAATGAAATCTATTGTTAGTGATTCAAAGGAAATTCACTCATAAAACATAGAAAAACACAGTCATCTCATTACTAAAGGAAGTCAGAGCATAGAGTTATGAATTCCGATTAATAGTAATGAAATATACTACAAGTAGTTAAACATAAGATGTAGATCAATAAAACATTAAAAACCTGATGAGAATCTTAGGTTTGTCAAGAAGAAAACCACTATGTATTACTGATATAAAAACCTGTTTACAATAGTAGCTCTCATCCATAACATATCCCAACAATTTATAACTCTAAAAATAAGTCCTTTATGGAATTAGGACTCATACAAATGGTTTTCCACCTTGCTAACCTTGAAATCGCACCTCAGAGACCTATTTCAAATAGAATTAGCTCACTTAGAGACTTCCTAGGGATATTTCTATTTTGCAGAGTTTGAATCTAAAAAGGACTCTTATTTCATTAAATAACTCAACAAATCCATTAAACAACCCTTATCAACTACAACCAAATAACTTGCTGAGTTTGATGGAGTGTTGGTGTATCATTATGCCATGTGAATGATGAGTTGGACCTCCTCCAAGTTGAATTTTACAAATTTTTCACCATTCTAGCTAGTGAAAATTCTGAAAAATATGCTTCCAAGATGAGTGTATAATTTCCAAACCCTGATGGCTTTGTAGAAACTGAGAGAGGTTTTTGTAGCTGGAGTTGTGATGAAAAAAAAAGCTTTTAGATTTCTAAAACACTTTTTCATTTGGCCAAAAACTGAACTTGAAGTTGACTGCTAAAACAATAATGTATAGGAAAGTTTCGTAACTGCAGTTTCGTAGCTAATTTAATTTATCAATTTCTGCCACCTCCTAATGAATTTGCAAAAACTAAGAGAGGTTTTTGTAGTTGGGTCTTATGATCCTTGAGGATTTTTCTCCTAATTCATGATGGGTTGAGCTATTGGTTCTTAAAGCATTGTTATTTTTAGACCTTTGTTTTGCAATTCATCATGGATTAATTCAAGCTGCTCTTGGAGGTCCTTAACTTGATTTCTCAACCTTATGTTAGTAGACTGCAATTGAAAATTCATCCTTATGACATGTTTGAATTATTTCCTCAATGATCGGTCAATTTTAGTAAGTTTTGTGTGTCATCTAAAGTCTTATACTCACTATCAACAACTGTCCTTCTGAAGACTTCCACAATTGTTGGGTCTTCATTGATCAAATCCAAAATTTTTGGTTCATATCTCAAACATTGTCTAGTGTTATTTATCCTTCTCTTTTCTGCCATTGTTTCTTTAATGTCTTCACAACCTCACTTGATAATTCGCAGCCTCGCTTGATAGTTTTCAGCCTCTCTTGATATTTTTCAGCCTCGCTTGATGATGCTCAATGCAAACCTTTGAAAACACCAGCCACAACTTTGGCTTAGTGCACTAGCTCTCCAGAGCTCAATATCACGCAAGAAGGAATGAGCAATAAGAAATGGCTCAATTAGGAAATTATTTGAATTTTTGATGTCTCCTCATGGCCTTATGATGACTCATAAATACCTAAACTGATCATGCTGACTTCAGACCTGAGTATGTACCTTGGTTTTATCCATCCATGACTCAAATGGCATATAAGCTACTCATTCCCAACAATTTTATGACACCTAATAGCTAGAATGACAAGATAGATAGGAAACCATGATTTTGTAGCATTTTTAGTGTTAATTTGGTTGTTTTCGCTACAAAACTATCAACAATTTCATAGCGAAAAGTGACTTTTCACAGTGTATTTCGCTACGAAACTGTGGTTTCTTGGCTAAAATGGCATTTTTGGTACAAAAACCTTCGAAATTGAAATTAGTCAGAAAATGATGAGTGATGTGACATGAGGGAGTTTGAAAATGAGTGGGTTAGACCTTAGGGTAACCTAAAACAAGAAAAATTTAATATTTCCCTTGACCAAGTATAAAAAATGAATCCTACAACCTAATTTTTGACACTTGAACTTATTCAGCCTTATCAAATGATGCTTCGTTTTTTGGGGTGATAACAATTTCCATAAAGGTGATTGTGGTGGTCATATTTTTTGGAAAACTACAACATATAAGATATTGAGGGATGGCTTTTACTGGCCGAGTTTGTTTTCAGATTTATATAAAACAATCATGAGCTATCATGAATGTGAAGTTTTCCAAGGAAAGAGAAAAGTGTTACTGTTGCCCTTGAAACCAATTGTAGTTCAAGCACCCTTCCAACGGTGGGGGTTTGACTTCATCGGTGAGATTCATCCTCCATCATCAACTCAACATAAGTGGATACTTACTGCCACCGACTATTTCAAAAAGTGGTTTGAGGCCATCCCCATGAGACAAACTACATAAATGGTAATTATTCAGGTTTTGGAGAGTAATATTCTATCCCATTTTGGATGCCCATAGAAAATAATTATTGATAATGAAACAAACTTCAAATCCAAAAATATTATAAAATTTTCTGATAAATATCACATAAGATTCGGATATTCAAAAACATATTACCCTCAAGGAAATGGGTTGGTTAACATAATAAACAATCAGATGCAAGAAAACAAAAGGAATTGGCACAAAAACTTAATTAATTCTCTATGGGAAGATAGAGTTAGCACAAAGAAATCTATCGGCATGCCACCTTTTCAACTGGTTTATGGTGTAGATATAGTGTTTCCAACTTCCCTAGCAGTGTCGATGATGAAAGTCATACAAGAGATTCAAAGTGAGCCAAATGATATTCAACAAAGAATTAATCAAATGATCCACTTGCAACAGTCTAGGGAAGAAGTTTTCAATAACACCTGAAATATCCAGGAGAATATTAAGAAGATTTATGAAAAGAAAACTAAAACTGATGATTTTAACTTGGGAGATGTTGTTGTCCTATGGTATGCCCAAAATTAGGACAAAGGCAAGCATGGTAAGTTTGAGAACCTATCGAAAGGACCCTAAAATATTTTACATTCAGAGGGAATAATGCTGACTTATTAGAAGATCTTGATGGGCAAGCACTTCCAGGAGGACTGGTGAATGGTAGGCTCCTCAAAGACTATCTTACCTGGTCTTGAAGAAAATATTTCAATTCCATTATAAAAATAAAATTATTTGCTGTAAAATAATAAAGGATATGTCGAAGAAGTTTGAAGCCCAAGGAGAAGGCCATAAGGCTTCTATGATCAACTACTATTTTCTGTTTAAAGTTCAAAATTCATATTAGTTTTTGAGTCAAGTCAAGTTAGTTTTAATTTTTCTCAGTTTAGTTATTCATTCATTTGAGTTTCAAGTGTTTTATTTTGACTCCATCGCCCAATGGATAAGGCTACCTAGTATTTGGTGTTCTTGACACATCCTAAAGGAGCTACCATCCCCAACTGGAGCCAATGTTACTGTCCAATAGTCACAGTGATCAAAATTGACTCTTTTCACTGTAGTTAGAGTCTTATGGTCAAATTGTTATATTTTCAAATAAAATTTGATACCTATATTGATTTTCAAATGGTAAAGTCATTGTATAAGTGTGATTTCTACTCTCATCATGGTCATCAAGGTAAAACCCATATCAGTTTCACGAGTCATTAAATCACCATAGGCCATTTTCATTCATTAAGTATCATAATTATTTAAAATCTGAAAAGGAAGAGTCATGGTGTCATAGGGTTGATCATGAGGATGTCATGAGTGTCATCATTTTTCCATTTAGAGTCATGTCACCATCATCCAAAACAAGTAAAATGTCATGAGAGTTAGAAATTAGGGAATAAATCACATCATTAAGTCATTTGTATAAAGTACATGATGCCACTCCACTAACAAGCCAAAATCGAGTTTTTAAGTTTTGAAAGGACATCAAAGTGTTTTAAAAATTCATTCCATCCTTCCACAAGGTTCAAGAGCTCCTCTCTACTATTGTAACACTTTCCACAACCATCATAAGTTCGAATTCCATCACCAATTGCTCAGTTTATTAGTTTTGCTGCGTTTCTGCAAAAAAATGTTGCTGCATTTTTGAGAAATTTTGTTGCGCTTATGGGTTTAAAGGTTTATCATGACATATGGAGGTTAAAGGTTAACTTGGTCATTGTAACAGTTTTCTCATGATTTTTTTGATGATGAATAGATTTATTAATGGTCATATTTGTAAAGAATCTTATGATTAATGCATTGAGAGAAAATCTCAACTAGTTAGCTAAAAAGGGGGAAAGTCGTTTCTAACTTCCCTAGGATTAGGCAATGAGTCATTAGGTTCATTAGTTAGTTGCTATGGATCAGGATTCGACCCCTAGAGGTGGAATCTTGTTTTATTTTCTATATGTACTCAAAATCAAGTCATTGAGAGGGTTGGATATTTGAAGTTCACACTCTTTTTGCACTAGTGTGCTTGACTATTTTCCTCATTTTATGTTTGTAATTGACCTTTTGAAATACCTTGCCTAGTTCAAAAAACTGGTGCTTCTTATCTAGAAAAACCTAATCAAACCCTACTGAGCTAATAACTAGCCTAAAACCCTTATATTCTCCAGTCATTTCCATTGGTTGTGAGCTTGATATAGAGAGATTCCTCTTTGATTTGGTAGGGCTAGATACCAAGTCTAAAGTTGGTCTATGGTTACCTCTTTGGTTTCCTTTCTCAGCCTTGTGAAACTAAGGAGCCCTAACAGATTCCTAAGAAAGCATATTTCATGATATTGAGATCCATATAGGTATGTACTCATATTTAGTTTCAATAGTTTATAAGTTTATTTATCAAAAATATTTACATCAAACAATTTTTCCATATAGCCATGCTAATTCTCTAGTATTATCATCCTTTAATTACACTACAAAACTTTTGGATTATAAAAAGGGATGTTACATTACCATCCTCCTTAAGGGAACATCATCCTTGATGTTCACCCCCTCTCAGCTATTATGTTCAATAATGTTCCACTATTTCAAGTGTTTTTATGTTCATTGTAGTAGTTTATGGACTACTACCTTTCAGTTGCACCAACATCATTGCTCCTTTAATCAACATCATTCTTCATGTTATCTTTCCTTTTCATAGCTTCAATAATTCCATTTTTTTTTCACAATCTAGTTACTTTCAAATTTACAATTGTTCCATATAGTATCTACATCAACAAATCGACATAAAATATGTGTTATGACAATTTCCAGACATAGTCATTAAATATTTTCCCATAGGAAATCTCAATTTTCTTGAAGCATCATGCATTCCAACAAATGAAAATATTTATTTGTACAATTTCCATCTTCTTCATGAATCTCCATAGGTAACAATTTTATCTCATTGCTTGTAATTAGACATACCCATTCACACTCTTGATTCAATGAGTGTGTGAAAAGTTATCTCTTCCTTAAAGTTACTCACCATTTCAGTGTTTAGGAAATCACCTTCCTTGGGAGATTTTCTTGATCGTACTAGGGTCCATAAACACTTCAGTGGCCTTGTTTCTAGGCTCTATGCTTCTCAACATGGGCAACATGGGCATTCACCATGTACCTCTATGGAGAAATTCCATGTAATACTTCCAATTTTCCGCCACGTTACTATGATTTGTATCCATTATCTATTCTCCCTTGATAATTACATAAACTCACATTCCCTACCCTACCCAAGTCATTCTTCCTATAATATGAATTTTTCACTCAGCCAAACAATGCTTTTTTCTCCAACATAACATCCTTTCAATATATCATTTACAACAACTACTGAATTAGTTTCAAATCATCACATAGTCAATCATCAACTCATGTTCAAATGCATACTAAGAAAATTAAAAGGGGAATTCATAGCATTGTGAAATTCATTTCAATATCATGTTGCAACTATTCTATAAAACCTATGAAACTCAAAATTTCATGCTAATAGTGCATATTAACTCAAGGTAGAGGGTTTCATTATAACTCTCTACATATAGGATTCAATATTCCACACTTCAAGTGTTGCATCAGGGTCTATTAACACAACAAAATATGGCCACTTAGGGTTGAAAACTCAAAACAGATCCCTTCACTGACCTTGTAGTCCCTTGGTGCCTATCTTTCTTCCATTGCTTTACATGCCTTATTCAAACCAACATTTCAAAACTTCTTCTAGGTACTTGAGTAGGTCGAAGTTAGTTTCCTCACTAACCTCCATAATCAAACAAGGTTAAATCATAATCCCACTCAAGTTGTTATGATTCAATGGGTTCTTATCCATTCCCATTTTAGAGTCACACTGACAACCTTAAGGGTGGTTTAGGATTCATTCTCACGATATTCACAGTTTCACAAGCCCACAATTTTTTTTACACAATCCATCATTAATGTCTTTGGTCGATGACTATGACACTTCAATTATCTGACTGCTTGCCCATCAAGACAACTCATTCAAATTTATAACATTTTTACCAAATTTATAACATTTATAACTTTCCAAAGGTATTCGTCCATTTTGGCATACCAAGCTTGGGGAACTTGTTTTAATCCATATAAAGTCTTTATTAGTTTGTAGACTTATGTTCCTATCCTTCAATTTCAAAGCCTGGTGGTTGTGTCATATACCTTCTTCCTATAAATATCCGTTGAGGAAAGCAATTTTTACATCCATTTGAACTTTCCATCCTTTCTGGGCTGCCAATGTAAGTGTTAATTAGATGGTGTTCCATATACCTGTAGGAGCAAAATTTTCCTCATAATCAATCCCTTCGTGCTGCACAAAACCCTTAGCAACAAGTCTTGCTTTGTACTTTTCGATATCGCCATTTTTTTGTACTTAATTCGATAAACCCATTTTCATCCAATGGGTTTAACATTTTGAGGACAATCAACAAGTTTCCAAGTGTTGTTGTCGAGAAACGCCTGATATTCATCAATCATAGCCTATTTCCATTCTTTATGTTTTACTGCATCTCTATAGGTAGAGGGTTCACTAAAATCATTTGCTATCAAGGAAAAATTTCCTTCACTTGTATGTGATCCCCTTGTTCCTATTTTATTCTGCTCATTAGGCCTTACATCTTTCAAAAGTTGAACTGCCCATTTTGGCAATTGATGTTCACTAGTTTGAGATTGTGAAAAATCACCATAATTGTAAAGAGGGTTGATGTAAACAAATGTTCATTGATCAATTGCAGATTCTGGGGGCGGAGAGTCACTGTCAGAAGAACTCCTGCTGCTAGGAGATTTGGATGAACTGCTAGAAGACCCAGATGGTGTCGGTGAAGAAGATGGACTGGATGAAGCATTTTCAGATGAAGGAAACTCAAGTTCATACCAATTTTGTGAATTTGGTTGAATTTTTATATTTAATTTTCTTTTATCACATTTTGTTTCTAAATTTTTAAGAATTTCAATTTCTTCAACACTCTTACTCTCATTTTCATCAAAAATCACATCCCTTCTCACAATAAATATCCCATTGGACAAAATTTGATACCCTTTCTTCTCATCAGAATACCCAATAATCGTGCATTTTAAGCTTCGTGAGTCAAGATTATTTCGTTTTGCTTTCGAAACTAAGGCATACCATATTGATCCAAAAACTCTGAGGTGTTTAACTCGAGGTTTGAAACCAAACCATTCTTCATAAGGTGTGATTCCATCTAAATAAGCAGTTAGAGATCTTTTCCTTAAGTATACAGTTGTATGAATTGCCTCAGTCCAATATATAGGACTTAAATTTTTGAAAGTTAACATAGATCTTTCCATTCCTAACAACTTTTGATTCATTATTTCTACTACCCCATTTTTCTATGGAGTGTAGACATTGGTAAGATGTCGTTTTATGCCATTATCCATGCAATACATTTTGAATCAATTAGAAGTGAATTCTCCTCCATTGTTTATTCAAGAGTGCCAATCTTCTCCTTAACTTCATTTTCAATAAGTTGGTGAAAAGTTTTAAACTTTTCAAATGCTTCTGAATTTTGCTTAAAAAAATATACCCAAGTCATCTTGCTAAAATCATCAACAAAGAGTAAGAAATATTTGCATCCTCCTAGTGAAGTTTGTAAGGGTCCACAAATATCACTGTGAACCAATTGCAAACGCTTCTTTTCTTGCTATGAAATTATGGGAAAGGCTTCTCAATGTTGTTTTCCATAAATGCAAGATTCACATTTTTCATTTTCCCTTTTGAAGGTTGGAAGTCCCTTAACCATTCCCTGTTTTTGTAACTGAGAGAGACTTTCAAAGTTAAGATGGCCATATCTTACATGCCACAATCTGATCGGTGAAATGTATGTACTTGCTTCTCCTTCAAAGTCAGAATTTCTTGGAATAATTGTCCCTTTCATCCTTAATGATTTTCCATCTTCATAACCTATCATCATTATTTTCATGTTCTATTTCACTGAGTTAATTTTAACTAAGCCATCCTCCATAATCACCAGATGTCCTGCTTGTCGAATCGTGAATAAAGATAGCAATTTTTTCTTAAATGTTGGTACATACCATACATTTTAAATCATTCTTTCTCCAATTCCAGGTAAAAAAAATTTAACTACACCTTTTCGATAAGGATTATATAATTTTTTATCAACAATATATATCGAATTGAGATGGCATTGTTGGAAGTTCCAAAACAAGTCATGTCGAAAAGTCATGTATTGAGTTGCTCTTGTATCCAAAATCCATGCATCTTCATATTCAGTTCTAAGAAAGGTTGAAACCTGTAAAGCTGTTGATTCTGTGTTTGTGAAGACATATTCTGAACCATCATGATCATATTGATCATTTGCAAAATGTGCAGTGTTTTGATGAAACTTAGGAATTTTATCAAAGGAAGTTCTACAATCCTCATCATAATGTCCAACTTTGTTACATCTTCTGAAACAATTTGATTGAAATCTATGCCTCTGCCTTGATAGTTTCCTTTGCCTCTGCCTTTTCCTCTGTTCTGAGTTTTTCCTATGCTTGGACTTTGTCCTCTTCCTTGATTATATCCTCTTCTTTGAAAATTGATCCTCCCTGAACTATAGCGTCTGTTGAAATTGTTTCCTCTTATTTGACTGCGACCATGACCTTATACACTGTGTGCTACTTGAATTTGATTAAAATCCCCTCTTCCTCAGTTTCTAGAATTATCAATTGAGGATTTACTTGTGCTAGCCTCTGTGAAGAAGACATCTTCCCCAATCTATTTCTTCTTCCTAATTTTTTTGTCATGTTGGGCTAACATATCACTCAAACCATCAAACTTGATCTTCTCTAATTTTCCAGTGACTTGAAAAGTTTCAAAAAAATGTGTAAGATGATAGCAATCCAACAATTAAAATTGTAGTTAGGAAACTTTCATCAATATCTTGAAAACCAACATTTGTTATTTCCTTCTTGATGTTTTTAAGCCGTGAAATATATTCAAGAACATCACCACCTTCAATTAATTTTTGTTGGAGAAATTTTAATTGAAGATCAACCTTTTTTTATTCAGGTTGTGTATCAAATATATCTTTGAATGTATGCAAAGAAATCCATGCATGTGAGGCGTTTTCAATATGAATATACATCTCATTGAAGACTTTATAAGAGTTAGTGCTTTGACATTTTTGACTTCCCATTTTGCAAGTAAAGTTGCATCTATTGGTTTATTAGGCTTAATGTCGCCATCACATATTTCATGCCACAAATCATTATATATGAGAGTGCTTTCAATTAGAAATTTGCAGGTCTTGTAATATTTTACCCTTTCTAGCTTATCAAAATCAGAGAACAGATTAATTAACTTTGACATTGTAGTGTTGAAGCAGTGCATCAAAAGAAACAAAAAAATATCAAGATGAGAAACACTCCACATGCAACACGCCACACAAAAATAAAAAGATCTATCGAGGCTTGGCTTTGACCCTCGTATAGTCATTGAAGGAGGAGAAAAATGACTGAGCTTTGCACTTGCCTCTAGTCAATTTATCTTAAGAGTTTTACAATGAAATCTTTCAAAATTGTACCCTTGCAAAGTTTTCCTCACAAAATAATCTAACCCCCCCCTCAAAGTAAAAAAATTACTCTGAGTTACAATGTTACTCTTATCTCTCCAAATAAAAATTACAAATAGAATCTCCTTATTACTCCAAAAATTACAAAATTTATTGTCCCAAATATTTACAAATAACCCATCACACCTCTCACCTTATTTCTCCAAAAATATTACAAATAATAATAAATCCCTTATATATTTATATTACAAATAAAATAAAATTCGTTATCTCTCCAAATTACAAATAATAAAAAATTTCCTTATCTCTCCAAAATACTCCTCACTCTATTAATAAACTTTAATCATTTCTTTTAAACTCCCAATTAAGATAATTTTATAAATCCTTTCAAAAGTGAATTAAAAAGGAAATGGAGTCACTTTAAAAGTCAACGTATCTCCTTAAAAATGTCAAAGAACACCTTTTTTTTTTTTAATTATGTTCAGAATCCGTACGACACAAATTTTTAATGGAGCTCATTTTGTTAATTTTCCTTTGGCACCCGCAGAGAGAAATTACCAATTCAAAATTTCAAATTCAATTCTTTTACGCTCTGTCTTAATCTAGCTATATCCTTCGAATTAAAACCAGTTCGCAGTAGAGAGAAATTAAAAGCCCACCTCTTCCTTGAATCTGAAATGATTATCCAACAAGTTAAAGGCCCAACCATTTGCGGCAGCAGCAAAAACCTTCACAACAACTCCTCAACAAAAACCTTCAATGCAACTCCTCAATGGTCCTCCTCAATGAAAACCTTTAACGCAAATGAATTTACTGGACTATAAATTTTTTACTGCATTCAAATTTTCGTTGTTGCCTACTCCAATTGAGATCCTTGGGTATTTTTTAATTAATAACCATACAATAATGGCTTGTTTTTGCCGTATTATATTACAAATCTTACAAATCATACACTAGAAAAAAAACTACAAATTCACAACACGGTCTAAAATTGATTTCCAATTTCCAGATTTAAAAATCTTAAATGAACAATAATAATAATATTGATTTCCATATTTAAAAATTTAAAATCAACAATAATAATAAAATTTCTTTTCCTTTATAAAATGTTGAACAACTAGCATACCAATTAACTGCTTGGTAGAGTTTTCCAAAAGCCTGCAAAGTTGGCCTTCACATCACCTGCATTACTGGAGCTCCGATACCACAATAATGGTAGAAGTGTCTTCAGACACGTAATTTTATTAATAGGAAAAGAAATTACATGAGAAATTTATAAGAGTTTACACATGTAGACTCCAACACTCTTGCAATTAGGAAAATGACCTATTTATAAGCTATATGTCCTAACTTATTTTAGTTATGGACCACTTGATAAAACAACAAGTGTCCATTTACAATAAATATCCTCCTAACAAAACTACTAACTTTTTTCTTATATTAGAGCCTAAGATACGACACTTTTTTAGAGTCATATCTTTCTAAACAATATTCTATTTCTAAGTGTTTCCAATATTAATTTATATATTCTAATTTAATAAATATTTTATCCTAAATTTAAACTATGATATTTGGATCATCTAACAAATTTCTTTGCCCTAACCATACTTCTCGGGAATTCATAACACATGTGAATTTATTCATATAATTAAAGATACATCTTAATCTTGAAGGAATGCTTACCCATTCCTTCAATTTATCAGTTGTTGTAGTATGGTTGATTTGGATACTTTCATGGTTGTCATTATTATGCATACTCGGTTGAAAATTATTCAAGTCTATTTTGATGGATGGAAGCACTTACTTTCTTTAGGTACCATTTCTAGTAAGGGATATTTTAATTTCAAATTCCTAAGAATGATCTATGTCCTTTCCTAATACACAATGTAATTCATATATCAACTATCATAGTCAAATTAATTCCACACATTTGCTTTAGCACTTTTAATCAATGACCAAAGTAAATATATTGACATGTACAATCATTCAACAATAATTTAAAATATATCAACAATATTTAACATGCTCAAGTTGAAAGTACTTCACCCTTTGGTCATTTTCAAAAGAAGGGAATAACAAACAATTTTTTTCTTATAACAATCCAAGGGTCCCTCCCCCTTGCATTCTTGTGCATACAAGCTATTTCAACCTTGGGTATACCAAGAATATCATCCCTTTTGATATCACTTATGCAAGAATGCTTAGGCATGTATAATTTTCTACATGGCAACACTTTTTATTCAAAAAAATATCAACATGAAGAAAGTTAAGGGTTCTCCCATTTTAGAATTTATTTGCACAACTCAAATTTTTTGCACTCTGCTCTATTCCCTTGAATAGTGGTTGCCAACTAGGCTGATCATTTCTTCTTGGGTTCAACCCATAATTATACACAAGGAAAATAATTAAAAATACCACATTAGTATCTTCACATGTCGATCCTGTGCAATTAAAAGATCAAATATGTTTTATTAGTGTTAGAGTACTTAGCTAAGATTTTGATCTTTTGTAGCTCTGCCTCCTCAACTAGAGGCTTCATATATCAACGTGTAACTTTTGTTGGTCTCAATATCCAAAAAATGTGAGATGATCCCAGTTTCATAAATTAGTACTAACTCAAATCATTTCAACTTATTACCAACCATTTTAGATGCATAATCACAAACATACATTTACATTATGCATTCAACCATGCTTTCCAACAATGCCTTAATCATGCACATAAAATCATGTTCTTTATCATGCTTGTGCACTACCTACATCTTTCTTCTTATTATTACACACTCATGAAATGTTAAAACAACCTCCTTTATGAGAAATTACAACCATTCAATGACATGTGTCACAAGTACAACATGTTCCTCTTTCATATGACAACATGCAACAAAGAACCATTTATTGCAAACATCGTGGAATGATCAGGTGATCATTAATGTCACCCAGAGCCTAGTCTATTTCTTAATTCAATTTCCATACATGCATTTATATCATTTTTGCAATTAGATTTTTACTAAGGAAATCCTTACCTATTTTTATCACAAATTTTTTAGCATACCAGAACATACCTGTATGGTTGTTATCAATTATTGGATGCTACCTTGTAAACTAGTGTCTTAGGGAGGATTATTATAAATATTCTTCACCAAACTCTTGATTAATTCTCTATTATCCCTAGCCTTGATACAAAAATACTCTATGCAACACCATCATCAACTTATCTATCCATACAATTAACTTGTTTATGGTTACTTGTTTATCAATCCATGGTTATTTATCGTAATCATATTATTATAGTAGACTACTTTGATTCCAAAAGAATATCACATGTATGTTAAACAATTATTTACATGCACTGTCACCATGGCATGTATGTATGCATCTAACCTCTCATTATCATCATGCCTATTAGTGCATATGAGATTTAACTACTCAATCCTTTGTTGTCTCATCATGCCCATGCTATTATTGATTAACATATTACAACCCTTTTATAATTTAATAAAGCATAAAAATAGAAATAAATAATTCAAGATATTTCCCCTCATAATCATGGCTGCATCATTTGGCCATGTGAATATGTAGCTATCATTTATTGAGCTATTTAAGGGATGTATAGTAAGAATCTTGATCGTGTCCTCTTTCACATACTTGGATGCAATCAAAATTTTAATTAATCTCTTATTTTGTTGCATATTTAACTATCAGGCCTCAATCCCTTGATAAATATCAATTTCTCTTATCTCAAATCCATTTTGTAAATATCACAAGCTTGGGTCTATACATCCATTTTGTTGTACCAAATGATCATGGTTCCATGTGGTACATCCTTATTGCTATACTCCATGCTATGGAAGTTTTGTTCTATTACTATGGAATTCTACTTTTGTAGTCGATATTCCTAGCCCATCCAAGTCTAGTGTTGAACCATGTTATTTATCACTCTAAAATGGAGTTGTTGTAGATTCCAATTCGTTACAAATCTCTATTGTCATCATTGTTGTGCGTCTTTGGACCATAAATTCTGATGATTTTTCTTTTCCCGAGTCCATTAAATCTAGGACTGAGCCTCATATCTAATACCACTCTTTAACACACCCAACTCCCTAATACCATATTAGGGTTGTTGGGCGTAATTAGAGCTGACCTTCAATGTATATTATGAATATGTGGTTGTCCAAAAATCCTATTTCTTCCATCACCTAAAATCACAATTTTGATACCACCATCGCATTTTATTCATTGATGTAACACACCAAACCACCTAATACAATATTAAGGATGTGAGGCATAATTAGACCCAACCTTCAAGGTTTATTATGAAGATGGGGTTATCAAAATTTTTCCTTCTCTCATTACCTCAAACTAAAATTCTGACACCACCACTATCTTATACTCATCGAGATATTTATATTGATATAAACTTTATTTGATTCCAAGCTATAAACACAAAATTATGCCCCTTTGCAAATTTACCCCTTCAAAGGCCACATGATGTCTATACACATCCTCATGGATAACCTATGGATTCCTTGGCCATACCTTGCCTCTGCATTGGTTATTGTCCCAAACCCATGTGTCATATCAAGACCTCACCATATCAACATTTTCCATAAGTCGCACAATTTAATTCTCTTGGGGTTATGAGAACTCATTATACGTGGTATATGGATATGGGTGATATGTTGATGGCCCAAAATGCATGTGTTGATATCCGATATGGTTGGTATGGGAAATAATTGATATGATAGTATGGCTCCAGTTTGGACAAATGTTTATGTGCCAGCATGAAATTGGTATATACAAATGTCGATATTCTAGTATGGCACTAGCCCTCCAATATGCTGATATGTCGACATAGGAATAACCATCCAGGTTTTTTGATATGAAAATATAACATTGTATCAACATAGAAGCTCGACGAAAACATAATAATGGGAAAACCCTCACAAACGTTGATGGGTCAATAGGTCAATGGCCAACGGGAATTTCCATCTTATCACTCCGCTATCCAATCACAACCCACCATGTGGCTAAATATAATGTGTTAAATACCACATGGAACTCATTATGTGTGCCACATGTCTCTAATTTTTGTACAACTTGCATACTCAACAGGGCCAAATCTAGGTGACACATGTCATCCACGTGGAAATGCCACATCACTGATTGTGATGTCATGCCGATGCCATCCTTTGAGATTTATGATACTATGATACTTCTTATATTTCCAAGTTTTTGGGGGCCCGGTGTCATCATTTTACACACCCCATTAATGGAAAGAATGTTTCCATTGATGACCATATACTAGAGTTGTGCTATATTGGGATTTTCCCACTGTATGTATTACTATTCCTTTGGGGCTCGATATACCGATATTTCGATGGCCAAAATTTTTAGCTAGCTCTTGGTCACAACCCTCATGTTGGCCATGTGACCAAGGGCTAGAGATGAAGCCTCCAACTCCATATTTCAAAGGAAATACATGGAATCTACCTAATTTTACCTATCTTAACGCAACAATCTTCAACCACCTTAAACAAAACAACCCACTGCCTTTGACAAGGAGACTTCAAGCTTCCTCATATCATTAATACTTCCAATTTTTCTTCCCAGTCCCATCATTAAATGAACCTTCTAATCCTCATAAAAAACTTATGATTCATTTGACTTGTCTAAGGCATCCCAAGCTTATTGATTCAAACTTACAGAAAACAAGGATTCATCCAGAAACTCAATGATAACCATGACCAAAAATCTATTAGTACCATTCCTTTGGAAGCAAACCATACATCATAAATGATCCTTAAATAATTACAAGAAAACATATGAACACTTTCACAATCATCACAATCCTTAAAACTAGATCTCACCTCTCATCTATGCATCATTGGAAATTTACCAATTCATAACATAAACAAGCAACAATAGGTTGCGATAAACATTCAACAAGGAAAGTCATAGATACATATTTCATCAACATGATTTCCATTTCATTAATTTTAATTAATATTATAGATCTAATCCTACAAGGGAACTTATCTAAAAAATACTACCTACAACTAATGAAAGGTGAGCCACATTCCACCCAACCATACACTCAACTGGACTATTTTCTTTTATGAAATTGGCCACCCTAAGGCTAGACCAAGAAGCAATGGAGGAGGTTATCACACAAAAATGGGTGGATTTCTAAAGTCAATATCCTTCATCCACTCATTTTATCCATCCTATTTTCTATTTGTTTTCTCACTCTCACATTCTTGTGAGTGTTGGTTCTCTCTGCCTCCTCACGTTCTCTACATGCTTTGTCTCTATTCTAAACTATACTTCCAGAAGAACTTATTTTCTTCCTTGTTCACACATATGTGTTATATCTCTTCATGAGAGAGTGCTTCCTATATTGTGATGAGCTTCATTCTCTCCTTGAGAATCCTGTTTATTTCTCTATGTGAGTCCTGCATCAGTTCTCTTTGTGAAGGATATTGTTTCTCATCTATCATGGTTCATCCATCTAATCGATATTTCCCTAAATCCTCTTATCTTTCTATCTGAGAGGAGTAAATCAGTTCCTTCTCTATATTTCCTTGTCTTTCATAGTCAACCTTCTCGGGTTTCTTCTCTGACAGGTTTCGTTTTAGGTTTTCCCATGTTGGTCAAATAAAAAAATTCTAGTTAGATCCCATAAGTCTTTCAGTGGTACACTATCTATACTTTGAGAAGTTCTAGTATCACTTCTCACTCCTCCTCATAATTACTGAAAATTATTACCACACCTTTCCACCATATATTTTCTTGGAAAAGGTTGACAACCTTAATTTGCCTCAGCCAATAATCCATTGGAAAATACAAATCCTCCAATTCCTTATTGTTGGCTTCCCTCCACGTCATGAATTCACATGGTCCATATTGTATCAAGCTTCATCACTTCATTAGCTGGTATTTAAATAATTCAATTTTCTTTTTCAAGTTGTCTATGTCCTCTAGAGATGACTATAGGCTTAAAATTTAGCTTGAGAAACTGTGGCCTAGGGGCATCTAAGTTGTCAAAATCACCCATGGATCGCACCCAACCTGAGCCAGACCAAATATTAACATGACTGGATTTTTTCTCAAATATTTTTGAACTGGTGATTGTCACATCACAGAGTGACTTAAAAATACACCCCATCACCGTATATTCTATGCCCAATGGGCATTGGTATTTAAAAAATTAATTGAAATTATCTAGTGTATTTATCCCATTTATATTTACATGCTCATACATGGATAAAAAAATTAATTAATTACAATTTACATATGAATGGGCATTAGAAAGAATGATGTTAAGTTGATACCTTTCCAACAATATAAATTTCATCTCATTTTGAGCTATGGGCACAAATTTATGTCTATTTGAAGTTTTTCCCCTTTAAGGGCCACATCATCATATGTACATTCATGTGGCTACCACATGGCTTCCTTGACCATGTATCAGTCCACATTGTTCCACGTCTATAGTCCCATGTGGAATATCAGGCCTTGCCATATCAATAAATTCCATAATTTGCGTAGTTCAAAATTCCCGAGGTTTTGATAGTCAATATGGTCAGTATGGATCCTTTCCATTATGAATGATGGGATGATAGAGTAGAGACCTAGAACACCAATATGTTGACATACAATATGGCCCAATATGGGAAAACACTAATATGTCAGTATAGTATTGGTCTTCCAATCCACCAATATGCCAATTTGGGATTGTCCCACTAATTCACCGATATACCGATGTGCAATTTGTTAAATATTAGATATCAGGATCCTATATAATTGGAAACTCTCAAAAAATACCAATGGGACAATAATTTAGTGGCCCATCGAGCTATACACCTCATCACTCTTCCAACTAATCATAGCTTTCCAGGTGGTGCATTCTAATGTCTCTAACACACAGACACTTGAAACATGGCACATGCTAATGTTTCCATTGCCACATGGAACTCTTGATTTGTTCCATGTGTCACTCATTTTTTGTACAGATGGAATGTCCAAAAAGGCTATAATTGGGTGGCACATGTCATCCATGTGGAATTACCACATCACCTCTTGTGACATCATGTTGACATTATCCTTTAAACCTCTTAATTCCAAATATTCCAATATCCTGAGGCATTAACTGATGGCCCTCAGTAGATTGAAATAGGGTCGTAAAGTGATGGTTCATCACCTAGGCCATGACACCTTGGATATTTCCCCATACAAAATTCAACACATTCATTTAGGGGATGATATGCTGGTAAGCCCATTTATAGGCTAGCTTTAGTCCTGGCTTTCCTTGGCCCATGTGATCATGGGCTAAGGTTGTGGCCTCCCAAAACTCCATATTTCTAGAAAAATCAAAGATGTTTGCAAATTAATTTGAGGCTCCTCATATCCTTCCAAGTCCAAAAAAAAATTCTTGCCTTTAACTTGGTCATATTTCAACTCTAACACATAGGGTTACCACACCAATTCAGTATATGTTGCATATGAAATCAATCACATTCATGAAACATCTAATATAGTGTAGCCATTACAACTAGGGCTAAGTATCCACTTTGGAAACCTACAACATACTAGAAACCATAAATGGAATATAAATTAGGATACCATTACATAAAACATTCAAAATCATAAAAAAGGGATGCAAATAAACAAATAAGAAATATGGGTTACTTTTTTCATTTCACTATACTTATGAAATATAACATTACAGTGACCTTCAACCTTTTATTTACCAACAAACATAGTAAACCCAATAGAATATTAAAACACAAATCAATGAACAACTTTAGCATTTCATATACAAAGAAGGAAGATACATTTTTTTGTTCCCCTTAATTATATTAGAGACTAAATAAGGGAATGCCACTCTCCACCCAATTGTAGGCACAACTATAATGCAAATTGATAGCAATTGGACACCCTTGAGCTATATTTGATGTTTGAAGGATAACCCACTTAGGGTATTGCAAGAAAGGGTGAATTCAAGGTAGACAATGAAGGCTAATATTCTTCATTGGATAGAAAATAGAGATGCAACCTCTAAAGCTCTAAGTTTGGGTTTAATATAAGATAAGTATGACCAATGAGGCCTACACAACACAAATGGAGAGCCATTCACCACTTCATAAGGTCCCTTAACGATCCTCCCTCTTCCAATGTTTCACGTGCACCACTTAATAAAAGAAAAAATTTCTTCTTTGCATGTTATTTACATCCCAACTTAGGCAAAGGTATTTTCCCAATGGTTTCCACACCTATCATTAATCATACATGGAATTTTCTAACCAATTTTCCAAAACATAGGCTATTGGTTCACAAGTTTCTCAATGGTATGGGTTACACACATACAATTTGGGTCTCTGAATCAATCATTTCCAATACTTTTCAACTTCCAAACTCTCCACATGCACAACCTTCCCCACAAGTGTTGGCTTCACACAGGGGGTACGATATTTCCCTTCTCAAGATGTGAAATCATCTTGGTTGTCATGATTTTCACAACCCAAGATTGAACGACTCTCATACCTCTTTCCCCTTTTCTCATAACTTCTTAGGGTCTTCGGTAGCTCCATAAGCACATTAGGGGGCTAGAAAATTAAATTCAGGGAAGATTGGAAAACTTTCCAATTTTACTCACAAGCTTCCTAAGAAAGCTATACTTTTAGACACCAGGATTCATATTTTCATGTCCTCATATTCAAATTTAGTAGTTTATAACTCAAATCAACAAACATGTTTACATGAAATAGTTTGGCCATATAGCCATGTTGGTTCTCCAACATTAACATCCTTTAATTACCTTACAAAAATTGGGGATTAGAAAAAGGCATGTTACACATAGGACTATAATGGTTCGAAATTGAAGCTCTGCTTCAACTGCATGTCACAATCATACTTTGGTTTTCCAATTGAAGTAAACTTCCAAAACTCATTAATATAACTTAACAATTTATCGCAACAATCATTTTCTCTTTATGCACACATGCATTCACTTTAAGGTACATTGCCTCACTATGCAATACATGTATCACCTATTCACAATGAGACACATGAAATTATATCCATTTTATTTTTCAACCTTTAATTATACTTTTCTTATTTCAAGGTCATCATCCATTATAAGATTTCACACTACTTTCAACAACCTTCCACAAGGAAAAAAATTTGAACATGAATCTTTTTTAATAGAGTAATCACTACACATTATTGCTCTAGATTAAGAAACAAATACTTTTACCCAAGGTTAAACCAAGGTAGCAATATTCTTATCAAAAAATAACTAGAAATCTCTATATATTGCTCAAATTCATCTCGTTGGTATATCTCTAGTCGTAGCATAACTCCAATGTTTGAACCAAAACTTGACCTTGCTAGCAAAAAACTGTCCTCCGTACTCACAACATCATTCAAGCCATTACCATGCATTATACAAGGTACTCAAGGGAACCTTTAAGTATTCTTTGTGTATCTTAATATGCTCATACACAAGCACACTCAGGTTTATTATATCACACCTGATTATTTATTTTAATTTTTAAACAAATATGATTTTCATGAGTTTAATTCCCTTCTCACTCCTTCCATAACCAACATTATGGCTCTTTCTACTAAGACATATTTCACTTGCACACTTGCGTCCATTGGCACTATGTGCCATATAGTCTCTCACTGAGGTAACCTACATAGTACCATACTTACTCAAAACACCCCAAGAAAACTTATGTTTGATTACCATCTCGCCCAATCCATGCATCTATCTTTGCACACTTCTTTTTGTCTTCTTGTTGGAAAATGTATCTAACAAAGTTACCAACTTAACCAGAACTCTAGCCCAAAAAACTCCTATTTTTGTGAAAAAAATTGTGAAAAAGACCGCGAAAACAAAAAGGGTTGATGTTGCATTATTATTATTTCCATGTTAAAATTCCATTTTTTAGCAACAACATTAAAAACCAAAATTTTTATGCAATTGGCATCAAAAGCCACCCCGAAACAAAAATTGTTGACGCAACTTGATGCCGAATCAATACTCTTTTTTATTTTTTCTGGTTGAAGTCCCATTTTTTAACAATGGCATTAAAAACTATTTTTTTTGTGCGATAAACATGAACAAACACCTCGAAATCAAAAAGTCTTGATGCTACATCAATGCTTTTTTTTGGGTTAAAATTCCAACATTTTTTAACAATGACATTAAAAATAAAATATCATTATTCCAAAAAATCTTAAAATTCCAATAGATTTCGATAATAGAATTAAAGATACAATATCATGACTCCAAAAACCCTAAAAATTCCAGCAATTTTCAACCATGGTGTTAATGATAAATATCATGACTCTGAAATACCTTAAAATTTTGACATTTTTCAACTATGGCATTAAATACAAAACATCACAAATCTGAAAAGCCTTACAATTTCAATATTTTTTAGCTATGGAAATAAAAGAAAATATCAGGACTCTAAAGAAACTCAAATTTTCGACATACTTTGATGTTGAATGTTGCAACAAGAAACAATGAAATTGGCATCCAGAAACATCATCCTTGATCCTAGTGAAAAATAAGCACCTAAACTAGGTGGGGCCCACACAGGCTATTTTTAGGTGTATGCCTATTTTTAGAATGGTGAGCATATTATAAAATTAGTAGGAGGATGATTCTATATGGTTGATAAAATTCTATCTTTAGATGAGTTTCTATTTTTAGAAGATGGGCAAAGTCTATTTATAGATCGCTAATCTAAAAATAGAATTCATGTCGATTATTACTAGCCCTTAATAATAATTAGACAATAAATAGTAACTTATTCTCTTGGAGCACTTTATTTCAGTGAACATATGTGGCACATCAGTGGGCTGAAGGAATTACACAATTCCTATGGTGGTTGGTGACTCATGCATGGAGGACTTCATTATAACTGATAGTGGCAAGTTGTAACAGAGTTGGAAGAGTAGTTATGTGAGTTGTTATTTAGTTTAACTCAGTTCAGTGAGTTAAAATCAATTGTGTTATTTGTAACTGAACATACACTAGTGATAGATGAGTGAATTAATTATTTAATTAATTCACAAGTAGTGTCTTAATTACAACTAAACAAATACAACAATTAACTACTTGCATGTCAAATCCAGTGGAGACCCAGTGGAGAGATAGGTGAAAGGCTGAGATGGACTATCTGTTGTGACTATAGTGATGTATTCAATGCATCTACACACACACATTGGAGATGCTTATGAGGATTTCACAGTGCAAGCAAGGTAAGGTCGAATTCATTTAGGGTTCTTCTTCAGCAGGGATTGCGTAGTGGAGGGAGGCTGTCAAGAGGTAAGAAATTGATGCATAGATATGCAAATTTATGCATGACAGTGTGAGATGATTGTATATTGTACTGAGAGCTCTATCAGTTGAGATTTGTATGAGTTATATGAGATTGTTTCATGAGTCCATGATATACATAATATATGATATTTGGGGTTTTTAGCTTTAAGCTTTCTCGGTAAAACATCTTGTTATGGGTGATTGATTTTTCTTCATGTGTTTGCAATTGGTGATTTAATTTCTGCAAAGAATTAAGTAGAAGGATTCTGTATTTAACAGTGGATTTAAATTGTTATATAAGGAGAATCCGGTAATATACATGCATATTGTATAATTTCTACATGGTATCGGAGCAATGTTAATCACTGGAGATTGCAATATTGAAGTGGTGTTGAGTTTTGTGCTAGTGGAACAATTCAAAATTGCTGCAAGAATTTCTTGGTGCGAAAGTTGAGTATACATTGAAATGGATTTCAATGGGTTGTGGTTGGAGTATGCACTCGACGACAGCTCGAGCTACATGGCCTGGAAGGACAGGATGGAGGCAGTGCTTGAAGATAATGGCTTGAAGGAGTTCATCGATAGCGATGTTCCTAAGCCCACTTCAGCGGATGCTACAGTACTTGACTCATGTCAAAAAAAAGTAGCAGGGGTGAGGAGGATTATGTTGGAAGGTGTGAAAGACCATATTGTGTCAAGCATTCATGGAAAAGCCACTCCATATGCTATGTGGAAGGATTTTTTTATGTAGATAAAATCCTTCTTGCGGACAAGAACGATCTCCCAAGTATCCTAAGGATATCTAGAAACAAACAACCAAATGAAAACCATTTTATCTAGATCATTATGATTCAAAATTATTAATCAACCAAGAAAAAGGAGATGCTCCTACTTGAAGTCCAATGCTTGTTGTAATCTTCAATCCAGTCACTCCAAAAGAGGTCAATTCAGCGTGTAAGACCTACGCTCAAAGACAAGAAAAAGGATTAAAAGCACCTGCAAGATATAATAATTCAGAAACACCAATCTTTCTCAGTGATCAAGGAATCCAAGAATTAACTTACTCAATAGATACATGAACAACTTAATGAGAAAATAGAATCCATTTGTATCAACTTGTATGATAAGAAGTAACCTTACAACCTTGTCGCCTTGATTTCATACAGGTTCTTCCGGGGTCCTGAACAACCATTTTCCATTGGTTTGACAAGCCTTTGCCTCTCTGAACTAGCATGAATCTATTGACATGAGTATGTGATCATTCTCATGCCAATAATGCTAAGTAAAGAGAGTATGATTTCTTCAGAAATTAACCTAAAAACAACCAAGTTCTAAGTACCCTTGAGACTAAAACATGATCTCAATTTATAGCAGAAGGGAGGTAGTTTAAGTTCCAATAAGAAAGGGATAAATTCCTTTCATGAAGGGATTAAGCTTCAAATACCAAGGGATATACTCCTTTAATGAAGGGATAGAGGTTCATGAATGGAGGGATTGAAGCTCGACTAGATTATGCTTCTATAAGTCTCCCGTTGGGAGAATATTCATCCAGCTGGGCTTCTAGAACTTACTTTCTCTTTTATTTTACCTTTTACGGGGGTCCACAATTTTAATAAGCAGAATGTGCAGGATGTGCCGTAGGTTATAGAGCAAGAAACTGCGGTACCGTAGGAAATGACTAGGAAAAATACAGAGTTAGGATTTTAAGGGTTTTAATGAGCTTTTCTCCAATTCCAAGACTTGTTTTAGGAACTTTACGGTTTTGGACCTCTAAGGGAGCATAATATAGGTAATGATGAACCCATATAGACAGCTAAATGTCATGGTGAAAAATTTTAGTGTAACAGATTGCCCCCTAAAGTGCGAAGTCTGAAGTAGTTATGAAGAGTGAAGTGCTTTATCATTCCAAGGATTGGGTTGCAGGCATACCGGTTGAAACCTATAAAAAAATTTGATGCAAACATATATATGTATATCATCGCTGAGGTAGGAATTCCCATACTCATATCAAAACTAACTACATGTTCTCATATAGAAATGATTTAAGAATTACATCAATAGTAGACACAACATGGACGCAACCATCTGTCGTAAGTAGTCTATTGTATCATGAATAATAAAACTCCTCGCAGCCTGGATGGTAGAAACTAGATCCAGGGTCTTGATTTGCGCTTCCCGAACTAGTACGATTCTATCCATGCGATTGATTTTGTCGAAGTCGATTCTAGATGATGAGTTGTCGTCGATAGAAAGTAACCCGTCGTAGGAAAGCCCATGACATGAAACCATTTGATCAAGTTTTGAAGAAATTTTTAGCAAGGACTGACTCAGAGATGGTCAACGCGAATGGAGACAAATGTTTGAAATGAATGGTTTATTTAAACTATCCTCTTGAACATATAACGACACTGCAGATGGTTTGGTAACAAATTGACCTAAAGCTGATACCTAGAAACCGACTAAAGACTTTCAATGTGGTTTGATTAACTTTTGGCCAAAGGATTTTACCAACCTAGGTATGAGTGTAACAAGAGTGTTGTGTTCAAGAGTGGTATACTGCTTTTTGGATCAAAGTGTGACAACTGGATTCATTTTCTCTCTCTTTTACCCCACCATTTCTGGAAAGTACCTCTTTATTTTTGACAAGCTTGAGGAGGATAACATTTTCTTGTTGTATAAGCTCATCCTTTAGATGAGTCCAACTTAGTGTTAAAATCGAACCCTAAGAATGAGTGGTTCATTCCTATTTGTAATCGACAAGTCCTTTATTGTTAAGCTTTAATGAGTCCAGTATAGGTGAAACTCGGTGTTTTTCAGTTTTAGGGAGCTAGAAGAAAAACTTAAGAAAACTCCGTGGATGTAATTTTTCGTAAATTTAGTCTCTCAAGCCTGAAAAAGGATAAAATAATGCAGGAGAGAACTCTATTGACCATGATTAATCAATGTATACATTTTTTGTAAATAGTCCATTTCATTCCGGAAAAGGGGTAAACTTATACTGAAAAGACGACTGTTCATTTCCTTTAACGAGTTCGAATAGTCAAGTACTCGGCAATATTTTCATGTTTAGAGAGTCTGAAAAGGGCTTAAAAGAGAAGTCCAGGGTTTCGCTTTTTCATAATTTTCAAGAGCCCGAAAAATTGATAAAAGTGTACTCATCATCAAAATAATTCTTTTCACTCGAAAAAAAACCTGTTTTTTGCACATAAACTCAAAAAAATTAAGCATACTTGTTTCCAATAAGTAAATTTTTTTTGAAAAATAACTTTTTAAAGTGGAAAAAAATTAAAATAATATTTTATTGATTCAAAAAATCTTATAAAAATAAGCTCAACAAAGTCATTTTCACCTTTTGTATTCAGAGTTAAAAGTTGAGAGCTTTTGGCAAAAAACATTCCGGAGGTGATAATGGGAAAACCAACCACTCAAATCGAAAATCGTCGAATCTAGGTAATCTACAACACTCTTCTCTCCATTTTCATCCATTTAATTCTCTTTTTAAGTTTTGAAATCATTTTTTGAGGGGAAAAAAGGTTCAAAATTCCACCCTTGGGGGTCTGCAGGTCATGTATTAGTTACCTGCGGACCCTGATAATTTTCCTTTAGGAAAATTATCAGATTACCGCGGTTTTTATGAAGAGTGCATGTGGGGGTCCACACTGTCTCTATATAAAAACTGCAGAGGTGCTGTGAGAAAAGGAAATTTATTAAATTCTCTCAAAAATGGTTAAAAATTCTCACTCTAAAAGCTTCTAACCTTCAAATGCATCCATTTGTAGATTATTTCACAATGTTGGAGTGGAGAGAACGTGAGCATGAAGAGGTAGACGATGTGGCTATGAATAATTTGGCCATAATGTGTGTGTTGAGAAATTGTGGATTGTACAAATTCTGGGCAATTCAATGCATGAGGGCACAAGTGGAGCTAATGACTTGGCTGGTGAACAAATGGGACGTCCAAGAACAATGTTTTATCATCGGTGATCACAAGCTAGAAATTGAGCTTGAAGACATTTACTTTCTCACTGGTTTATCCAAAAGAGGTGAACATATTTCTTTGTTCGGAGCTAGGACAGGTGGCCTGCTTATCGCTAGCTATAAACAATAGTTCTATAGTGAGGAAGCTGATCCCAAAGATAACCGTATAGATATAAAGACTATCCTACGTCTTGATCTTAAAGTCATTGCGTTCATCGTGACCAGGTTGTGTGGGAGCACAGCTCCACATGTGGCGACGAAGTCTCAGATGCAGACAACAGTCGACTGTTATAGAGGTACCGTTTTCAATTGGTGTGAAGGGGTATTGGCCAATATGAAAGGCCAACTGACCAGAGCAAAAAAATCAAAGTTAAAAAACTTTGGGTATGGTGCCATCTTGGTTTCTTTTGATTTGGAGAGGATTCCATCCCTCACTCATCAACTGATCTCTGTTGATCCTGGTGAACTTAGAGAGCCTCGTATGGTACGCTGGGTTGCACTGAAGTCCCGCCATGGTGGCGATGGTTGCATGGTAGTTCGATTCACTCAAGCATATTTTCATTGGCTTCAGAACCAAATCTTTGCTATTGAGGATTTCCCGTATGCAGGCATAGATTTCCAAGGTGATCCCGAGATATCCTTACCTCCAGGGGCACAATGGGATGAATCAAGTAAATAAATTATTTTGATGTGTTTTAACTCTAATTTTTTTTTTAATCGTCCAATACTGATAACAAAATTTTAAATGCAGATGTTGGTTTACGAAGGCCAGCCACTCTCCATTGCTTCGAAAGGAAGCCAACAAAGCCTGTTGTACACCCACAAAATCAGGCAGCAGAAATCCTTACTGAATTGGAGCACAACCTTAAGAGGTTGACTATAGATATCCCAGATACATTGACGAATGATATTCCTCTTCGTCTCCAGAGACATGTTACTAGTGTTCCTGGCCAGTTTAGGAGATTCTTGTGCAGGGTGGAGCGGGCGATAGTTTACTACCATGACCATCACCATGGATAGTGGATGATCATCGTGGACTATTGTATTTTGTTTTTTGTATCACTATCTTTTATATCATAAGGTGTTTTAAACCTATTATTGCAGACGATGTAATATTTTTGAAAATGAAAACTCCTATCTATGATATTACTATTTTCTTTGGCTATCTTGTTCAATATATATCGAATGTTGTTTTGGTTTACTATTTTAATGTTGCAAATGTCTATTTATAACACTATTAGCTAATGCATCAACCAATGTATTTAAATTTCTTGGAATGTGTTGATATTCGATGTAATCAAATTGCCTTTCCAAGAGATGAACCTTCAAAAATAATCTCAATAACACTAGATTTTTAATTTCTTATACCCTGTTTAAATGTAATACAATGAGTTTTGAATCTAGCCTAATGATGAAACGTCGAATGCCAAATGAAATGGAACAAGATAATAACTCAATCACTATGCTATATTCTGCAACATTATTCGTTGTTTGACCAAGGCTTACCCCATGCATAAAAAATAACTCATCAGTGGGTGAATAAATAACCCAGGATGCAAAAGAAATATTCCGTGTACTACGACAAGCATCATCAGAAAAACCAATATACGTTTGAAGGGATGTCGACATCTGCAATATCAAGAGTAATCAAGATAAGTAGTGATAGTAGTGAAAGCAAACTTACACTAGACACACTCATCTAATCTAATGCACCTAACTTAGAAAAAAAACTAATGTACAAGTGATATCTTCACACAAGAATCAAGCATAATATCTCTTCAGATAAAGTCCATTTCCGGGTTTATCTAAAGAGACCCCATCATAATCAGTCAATTCATAAGCCCCTTTTGCAAGCACTCGACAATGTAAGGACCATGCCACATTGGTTCGAATTTCCCAGCTCCTAGCTTATCGTTAGCTTGATCATATACCAAGAATAGGTCACCTTCTGAAAAAACTTGAGGTGTAACACTTCAGTCATACTGAGCTTTAACGCGTTTTTTATGAGCGTTAACTGCTAATGCAGTGGTGCCTCGATTCTCATCTAATTGTGTTAAGTACAAAAAGTGTTTTTCCTCTTCAGAGGTAGATGGTAGTAACTATATGGCTAATTGGAGTGACGGTGTTTCACATTCAATAGGTAGCACAACTTCTAAACCGTAAACCAGTTGAAAAGGAGTGAACCCTATTGCAGTTTTTTCTGAGGTTCGATATGCCCAAAGTGCTGAAAAAAGCATGGTATGCCAATTTGATTTATGAATTTTGATTATCCTTTTAATCATGGTGGTTAAAAATTTATTAACAGCTTCAACCCAACCATTAGCCTGCGGGTAATATGGAGTAGAGTTATCATGGCGTAGGCCAAGTTGATCAAAAAGTTCGGTCATCATGATATTTCGAAAATGACTCCCATGGTTAGTAATAATAGCTTGGGTACATCGTAATGAGCAATTACATGATTGAATACAAACATAGTTACAATTTTTCCATTTTTCGTAAATGTAGGGATCGCCTCAGCCCATTTGGTAAAATAATCTACTGCAAGAATAATATACCCATGCCCCCCGGTCGAATGAGGGTTACATGTAATGAAATCAATGCCCCATTTTGTAAAAGGACTGAAAACAATTATGGGGTGAAGAGGAGCTGGTGGTGCACGCATCTTTCGATCAAATATCTGACAGTTGTGGCATTTTTGGACCGTGAGAATGTAATCTTTGAATAATGACGACGAAAAATAACTAGCGTGCAACATATTTTGGGTTGTGGCATACCCAGACATATGACCACCACACGATTCAGAGTGGCAGTCATTCAAAACTTTTTCAACCTCTTCATGAGTTAAACATCGTCAAAATATAGAATCCGCACCACAACAATAAAGGGTGTCTCCAACAATATTGTATTGCTAAGATTGGTAATAGATCTTTCGTCGATTTGAACGTGAGTGTTCAGGCCAAAAGGTTTGGGTTTGGAGTTAAATGATGATATCTCCATACCATGGATCTAACGTACTGATAAGAAACAGATATTCATCAAAAATTGGATGCTCTACCACAATTTCCGTCTCAGTATTTTGGAAGTCACACATAAGTTCGGCAAACGCAAGTGATTTCTTTGATTTGGATTTTTCAAATTATAAATCAAACTCCTGAAGGATAACAATCCATTTAGAGTATTTTCCCCCAAGTAATTTTTTACTCAAAATGTACATCATCGGGCTGCAATCAGATATCACAGTTGTTTTTCGTAACAAAATGTAATGACGAAATCTTTAGATAGCTTGAAATGTTTCCAAGGCCAATTTCTCCACATGTGAATATTTAATCTTGGTTGGATTGAGATTCCGACTGAGATAGTAAATCACATGTTAATTTTGGAATTAATCCTCTTGAACTAATACCATTCCAATGGTGGAATCAGAGGCTGCTAGGTATAAAAAGTAATCCTGGTTGTAATATGGTGGATGCAATAACTGTGCATGGGTCAACACATGTTTCAAAGCATAAAAATATTGATCAATGATCTCATCCAAAATAAAAGGAACATTCTGTTTTAACAACATGGTAAAACCTTTTGTTAACTCATCATAGTTCTAGATAAATCTATGCAGAAGGTTTTCTTTCCCTTGCAAACTTTGGAGTTGGCGAAGTGTGGAAGGAGGAGGTAAATTGATAATAGCCTCAACCTTCGATGGGTTGACAAGAATTCGTGCTTTGGAAACAAAAAGTCACAGTAATCTACCAGATTGCACACAAAAAACACATTTTTGAGGATTCAACCGAATCTTCTAATGCCTACATCTCATAAAAATTTCTCTTAAATGTGTAGGATGATCTTCCCTGTGAAATGACTGAGTAGTTAAATCATCAAGATAAGGCTGCACAATGTGTTTAATGTCATGAAAAGCATAAGAAATGGCCCTTTGAAAAGATGCACCAACATTATTTAGTCCAAAGGGTAGTTTACAATAAGAAAAATTTCCCCAAGGACAAATGAATGTTGTTTTTGGTTGATCAGTAGGGAGTATGTTTATTTGATTCTACCCAAAAAATCCATCCATAAATGGGTACATTTCATTTCCGGCACAATCATGAATGATTTGGTTGATATAGGGAGTCGGATAATTGTCTTTTGGACAAGATTTTTTAATATCCCTATAATCGACACATACTCTTATAGTCCCTTGTTTTTTAGTAACAAGAACGATATTAGATACCCAATTTGTTAATGGGATTGGATAAATAAAACCTGCTTTAAGTAATTTCTCAACTTTGGCTTTAATAGCAGCAACTTTTTGTGGATGTATCAGACGTAATCTTTGCCTGATAGGTTTAGCATCCGGGTAAGCTTTTATTTCATGAATAATAATCTTGGGATCAATTCCTGGCATTTCTTCATAAAACCAGGCAAATATGTCATGAAATTCTTGAAATAGGGCTTTATATGTAGTAATTTCATCTAAAGTACAAGAAGCACCTATATGAATGTTTTCAATAACTCTTGGTTTAACTGATATGTCAATGGGAAACATCAAATAAATATTTCCCAAATTGATTTTAGAATCTGAATTTGTAATCGATATTGGACTCAGGGGTTCTTTGACATAGTCAATTGTAAAAATAGATGAAAAATTATTTTCAAATCTTTCAAGCTCAGGAAAAAATGATGACCTATGATGAAGATCATCCCATGGTAATTCATCTATAGACAATAATTCACGAATTCTTTCATCAGTATGAAACACTTGTTGAAAAGGATCAGGAATTGATGTTATAGCTGAGCTTGATGGTGAAAATGATTTCTTAGTGATCACATTCATTGGATCAACATCAGTTGATGAAGGATTGGAAAATGACTATACTGCTTGATATGCTATCTCAAAAGGACTCAAAGACATCTCGCCATTGAAAGAATCCAGTTATAACTCTAAAGGCACTATCCAAGGGTCATCAAATGGAATAGTGCTTGATGTAATCATATTGATATTAGCAATAGTACACGGTACGTTAGGTGGAGGCATATAAAAAGTTCCCATTAAGGCAGAATCATTAATTAAACCTACTCCAACATCCTCATAAGGGTTAGTCGATTTTCCAACATGTTGAATACTATCCATAGAAGCTGGGTCAGACGAATAATATGAGAGCTAATCAATTTTCACAATCTTTCCTTGATGAGGAAACATGATTAGTTGAAAGTCTGATGACACGACAACAGTCATAGCATAAGACCAACTTCGTCCCAGAAGAAGGTTGCAATCTCATTAGGGGAATTTTGAGGTCTAAAATGGGCCTCCTAAGGAAATTATAAAATAATAGTAGAAATAATAAAATAAGATTTTATTACATCATTAAATTTTAGAGGGAAAAAAGAAAAAACTACTTTTTCAGCTTGTATTTTCAACTTATCTTCCAAAGTTTTTACTCACATTTCGAGCGGGAGTACTCGTTGGATGAAAAATTTAATTCCTCATCCAAGGAATACCCATGTTGCATACTTTCGATGGATCCTACTAAATGAAAAACATGATTGCAATCACGTTTTTTCATGTATTTCTAATTTTTCATGTAGCAGAATCCATCAAAAGTATGCAACATGTGTACTCCTTGGATGAGCAATTAAATTTTGCATCCAATGAGTAATCCCACTCAAAATTTGAGTAAAAAATTTGGGAGATAAGTTGAAAAAGCAGTTTTATTATTATTATTTTTTTAATATTTTTACCCTTTTACTTAAAAAATGGTGAATCTTCCCCCATGGTTGACATCATCATCTTGAATCCTATTGGTTCTTATAAAGTTCATTTTGGTTGTAAATTTTTCTTAGGAGGCCCATTTTAGACCTCAAAATTCCCTAATGAGAGGGGCATAAACAAATTCCACATCTAAATTAACAGTTTTACCTTCGACCTCTATAGGTAGATCTTGAAAAATTCCATATGGATGGAATCCTCTTCCGTCAAAAGATTTGAGAATTGTTGGAGATTGGTTAATTGTTGGACAACCAAGTGATTTCCAATAGTTTAATGACATAATACACGTAGACGCTCCTTCATCAATTACAGTACGAAAGAAATGTTTGTTTTTTACTAGTAATGGAATTTGAAAATCCATTTGATAAGGGAGGCGTGGTGTAAAATTTTCTAAATCGAAGACCATGAGATTTGAATCCTGAAGATTTACAGCTCCAATAGTTGATAAGAGTAATTTCCTTTTTGACAGACATGATTGCAGCACTTCTAAGATCGACATTGTTGAAGGAGATATTGCTAAATCCTCAATAATGTTGTAGTTCTGAGTAGCTCTCGCATGTGGATTGAAAGTTGATTTCCGAAGTACACCTTTAGCAGGTGGTTTAATTTCTAAATAAGGATTGGGTTTCTCGATATGAAGTGGATCAAAAATTGAAGGAGATGTACCTGGTACTGAATTAGAATTTTTTACTTCTTTACCAGTAACATGATTTTTACTTCCATAGTCTTGCGATCGAGTCGCAACCATTACTTGAGACATCATCAAAATATCCGCTGATGTATTAGAAGAAGATCCAATCATTTTTCTATCTTGAACAGGAAAAGGATCCTTCAAGACAGTGGGTGTAGGTGAACCTTTGAAAAACTTAGATACCTCAGACCTATGTGAACATTCCTTAGTGAAATGATCCTCGTCACAAATAAGACAAGGATAACAAGGTTTTCGTTTATCATCAAACGACTCATTTTTCTCAGTTTTTTCTTTGGGAGATGAAGTCTGCTTACTTTTATTCTTCCCTTTCTTCTTATTTCCAGATTTAGACTTATTTGTAGACGAATCTACAATGTGAATGTCGGCAGAAGTTTCAAGGGAAGAATCTCCTTTTGGTGAATCAGGTAAATTTATTATAGGAGAAGTAATCTTGGAAGATTTATTCTTACTCTTAGTAGTACTAACTGAACCGATTACACCATCAGTGGCATGATACCTTGAGGGAGTTACTGTTGTCTGACCAGGATGTGGTAAATCTGGAATTTTCTCATACAAAGTACCTGACTGTGTATATACTAGGTCAAGGTACCGAGCTTGAGCAATGACTTGTTCTTCTGTAACAACTCCTCCTTTCGCTACATCTTCAGTGATTTTTGGTAGTAATGGTTTTATAAACCATTCTGCCAAGATTTTATCCGGGATAAAAACTTTCACCAAACATCTTCTACATCTCCATTCATGTATGTGATCTGATATGTACATAGATGTAGATTGTTTTAGTGAAGTTAGAAACTCCGTGCCATTTTCGTATCTGACTCGAAACTGAAAATGAGTCAAGAAGGCAGTTGCTAAGGCATTGAAATTGTTAAATGAGCCTCATGGTAGTTCAATTTACCATTTAGCTGCTAATCCTATCAACGTTCTCTGAAAAAGTCTTAATCAAATAGAATTGTCGATCAAAGAGTTGGATGCACACCAGAGGTGGTAAGTCATGACATGGTTAGAAGGGTCCTCTCCTAATTTTCCTTCAAACTTTGGGATATCACTGGGAAACTTATTTGGCATTGGCGACCAATACGAAAGATAATAGATAGGATCATTCATAAGGCACAATAAATCAGGTAGATCCAAAGTTGCTATGAATGGAAACCGACGGTTAGGGTCTTGCTGATTAAATTGATAACCTTGTGAAAATATACCAGTTTCAGGGGGAGGATATCCAGGATACCATAGAATAGCCTATGCATTTGGAATTAGAATGCCCCTTGGATAACCAGGATTAACCAGACCATACTGGGGTTGAAAGGTGTTTGATATGTATACCTAGGATATAATTGTTGCTAGTATACTGGATTTTGTGGAACATGTCCATATTGATATTGCCCTTAATACGGTTGATAGATAAAATGAGGTTGGATTGTTATAGCTGTATTTGTACCAGGTTGTCCTGCAGGCATCTGAACAGTAGTTTGAATTGTAGGTCCAGGCTGTGGAGCAGAAACTTGAGGAATATGAACTGATATTTGAGGGGCAGTAGAAACAGGAGCTGCAGATACTTCGGGAATAGGCTTTGGTGGCTTGAAAAGAAGTTGGAGAAGTAGTTTGTGGCAGAGTTCTAGGTGTACTCAGACCAGGCTGCTGAATAGGACCAGATGAAAGTACTTGTATTGTAGGCTAGACTAGTTGTTGGGTTTGATTATAACCAATTGGTTGTCTAGGTTGATAATAAGGTACTTGCACATTTGGCTGCAAATTCTGTTGAACTTGGGATGGATCCCACATCATATTTACTCCGAGATGTGAGGGTCACATTGAAGGTTGTACATAAGAAGGATCATAACTAGGTTGAACATATGGTTGGTAATTAGCTGTATAATTTCCACCTCCTTGTAACAATTGTTGTTCCGAGTAGAATTGTTGTCCTAAAGGAGGCTGTGGATCTTGAATTGGGTACTAACCTTGGGGTTGATATTGACCTTGAGGTATGTACTAACCTTGAGGCATGAACTATCCTTGGGGTTGATATTGACCCTGAGGTATGTACTAACCTTGAGGTTGCCCCCCAGGCGGTAAATTACTAGCTTGAGGTTTCCCCCCAAGCGGTAAATTGCTACCTTGAGGGCCAGGGTTTGGAAAATTCCGAGACATCATATAAACTTGTTCATTGTTCAAGGTTCCGATATTTGATTCATTTGGACCAAATGATGGTGTACGTTTATCGAGAAAATGAGATTCCCCTGAGAAAGTACCAGAGAGCGACTGGTATCCTGCAGGAACAGATGGACCACCATACAAATATGTTCCTGGAGATTCAAAAAAAAAAATGACTCACTAGAAATGTTTAATGGAGGTCTATAACCTATTGGTGTAGAAGGAAAAGGAATTCGGGGTGGCGAATAATTCATACCAATGTTCTGTAGAAAGTTTGTCAATGAAGAGTACCAAGCATATTTTCTAAAAGGACTATAAAAAATCGATTCATGTTCTCTAAGATTTAAAGATTCTTGAGTTGAAGGAAGAATAACTTCTTCCTCAGTGTCAGTAACTTCTTCAATACTAATGAGACCGGGAGGAAGACCTTTTGTGATCCGATTCTTCACTCTAGGTGAATTAGGATGATCAGGGGTTGGAGTAACGAACTCTAAAGTACGCTCAGACGTAGCAGGTTTAGTTTTTGGCTCAGAAATTTCAGGTTTAGTAGATGATAATTCACTCATTGTAGAAGCAAGTTCAGCTAGTTTGGAAATTGAAATTTTTTGAGGATAATTAAGGATGGATAATTAAGGATGTTTCTTCCTATTCTGTTGATAAAGTTCCCGATGTTTGTCCTTATTCAGATTTGTCTTTCTAATTGGCTTGGTGTATATTCAGGGGGTTTCCCCTACATTATACGTGATTGTCTCGGTAATTCGGCCACGATTAAAAATTTAAATCACACGCAATCAAAGAAAATTTGAATAAAAAATCCTAAAGTCTCTAAGGAAACAACCAAATTGATCATACGCCTACAAAATCTAAGAGATCAATCCACGCACAAACAATAGATTCTCGCACTAAAAACACTAGTTGGTGATGAAATCCAACATCATAGAATTTTAATGCAGAAAAGGTGGTTGGAACAGTTACCCCGACAACCTGCTTAATGAAATAGGCCAGTGCAATTTTCCCCACATAAATCATCTCGAGTGAAGATAACCCTCCGGAGAGTCCAAGTGAGTCTATTCGATGTCTGCTCTAGGTGCAGTGGGACCTTCCCTCCACCGTCACCTTGGGAAATAATCCTAAAGTTTATGGCCACTAAGGTCACCAATGGGAACACATATACCTAGGGGGACAGTCTACGATCTGATATACATGCAAGGGCGGGGTAACAAGCTCAATCCTCTTGAATACTCCTTGACATAATCCAAGGTTTACCGACAAGTGACCCCAGGCTCCTCGACAATGGTCTATCCGAGGTTTACCGTTTTTAATACGTGCACATCTTCTATCTTTCCCAATGAGATAGGTATGATTACCTCACTGGTTCGGACATGATCTCGTGCTTAACTCCTTTAGGAGGAGATTCCCAGAGCATACATGCTACAATTTGATTTTCTTACTGCAATATTTACTACTTGTTTGTTTGAACTGCCTTGGAATGTTAAATACAACCTATTCCAAGACACTAGCCTGAGCTATGTTGGTGAAAAGAGCCCTATAAAATATAAAAATTTATAAATTGATTTTAATTAAGCGTTACTTTTAGTTTGGTTGTTTCTTAGGTCAAAGGGTATGGAAGTGAAACTTTGATGATATGTAATGAACCGACTCAAAAATACACTAAAATGCATATATATGAAAAACAACTCATATCTTTTCAATGAAACCTATTTATAGGAAAGATTTGGGAGATTTCAATAACTTTCAAAACATATTTTCTTTCTTTGATAAACAAGAAACTTTGAAAAGAAGACTATTTCGGAGAACTCAATTTCACAGAAAAAAATCACTTGTTCAAAATGAAAATCCTTATAACACTCAAATCAGAAACTATAATCAAACTTCTTCCAAAAGAAAACTAAAACTCTTAAAATCATAAAATTCAAAACTAAAAGAAAACTCTAATCTTGAACTCTATCTAAATTTTTTTGAGGAAGTTTATGCTCAGTTTGTAATCTAACCAAGAATTTTCTTCTTATCTCGACAAGAAATCAAAAACATCCAATAATGTTTTTAAGTGAAATTCAGACCTTATCAAGCTAAAATGTTTTCTAAATTTGCAAATGAAAATAAAATCGAATTTTCATAAAAACATGAGTTGCCTCAAGTTCAATGGCTCAACAGGAAAATAATAACATACCAATTAGCTGAGGTATATAAAAGTTTCTAATTCAGAGCAACAAGAAGACAGGGCAAACACTTACTCATAAAATGTAAATCAACTAAAAATATCACTTCAAACACAGAAATTGTTGAAAGAAACTCACACAGAAGTCTTTGACAAACAAAACAAATTGGGGTAATTACAAGGGATCAAGTAATTACATTCCTGAAAACATAATTTTTATTTTTTCAAAATTTTCCAGAAGTCCGCAGTTTTTAATGGAATAAGGTGCGGTACTGCACTGTTTTTCACTAAAATCTGTGGAGTCTACCACTCTATTTTTAAACAAAAATTGCGGAAGCCAGGAAAAAACAGAGAAAAATTAAAAATGTAGATTAACAGAAAGGGATTCTAATGAGTGATATACCCAACCCAGTTTTGAACTAATCAAAATCAAAGAAATATTTCAAAATTCAAACTAAAAATGAAAAATAAAACTAAGTTCATTATCCCCAGGGGAGTCACCATTTTGTTATGTGGATAAAATCCTTCTTGCAGACAAGAACTATCTCCCTAGTATCCTAAGGATATCTAGAAACAAACAACCAAATGAAAACCATTTTATCTAGATCATTATGATTCAGAATTATTAATCAACTAAGTAATAGGAGATGCCCCTACCTGAAGTCCAACGCTTGTTGTAATATTCAATCCAGTCACTCCAAAAGAGGTCAATTCAGCATGTAATACCTGCACTCAAAGACAAGAAAAATGATTAAAAGCACCTGAAAGATATAATAATTCAGAAACACTAATATATCTTAGTGATCAAGGAATCCAAGAATTAAATTACTCAAATAGATACATGAACAACTTAATGAGAAAATAGAATCCATTTGTATTAACTTGTATGATAAGAGGTAACCTTACAACCTTGTCGCCTTGATGTCATACAGGTTATTCTGGGGTCATGAACAACCATTTTCCATCGGTTTGGCAGGCCTTCACCTCTCTGAACTAGCATGAATCTATTGACATGAGTATGTGATGGTTCTCATGTTGATGATGCCAAATAAAGAGAGTATGATTTCTTCAGCAATTAACCTCAAAACAACCAAGTTCTAAGTATACTTGAGACTAAAACATGATCTCAATTTATAGCAGAAGGGAGGTAATTTTAGTTCCAATAAGAAAGGGATAAATTCCTTTCATGAAGGGATTAAGCTCCAAATACTAAGGGATAGACTCCTTTAATGAAGGGATAGAGGTTCATGAATGGAGGGATTGAAGCTCGACCAGATTATGCTTCTAGAAGTCTCCATTTGGGAGAACATTCGATCAGCTGGGCCTCTAGAACTTAATTTTTCTTTTATTTTACCTTTGACAGGGGGCCACGGTTTTAATAAGCATAACGTGCGGGATGTTCCACAAGTTATAGAGCAAGAATCTATGGTACCATAGGCAATGACTACGAAAAGTGTGGAGTTAGGCTTTTAAAGGTTTTAATGAGATTTTCTCCAATTCCAAGACTTGGTTTAGGAACTTTACAGTTTTGGACCTCTGAGGGAGCATAATATAGGTAATGATGAACCCATATAGAAAAATAAATGTCATGGTGACAATTTTTAGTGTAACAACTTTGACAGCTCTTTTCCAAAGCAGCAGTGACCATAGGAAATTGGCGTTGAAGGATAAACTCAGAAAAATTAAGATGGAGAAGAACGACACTATTTTGGTATACTTGAAAAAGTTTGTCCAATGCAGGGATGAGCCTGGGAGTGTAGGAGTTAGTGTTGCGGATGATGATTTGGTGAGCTTGGTTTTCCTTGGACTTCTGAAGAGTTGGCATAGTTATTAAGATTCTGTCAATGGACGGGAAAAACTGCTGGATTGGGAACGAATTTGGTCGGATATAGTGTAGGAGGAGATAAGGTGGAACACCAGGGATGGCTCTTCATCAAAGCCTGATGATGAAGAGGACTATGCTTTGGATGCCAAGGTGAAGAAGAAGAAAGGGAAGAAATTCCATTCTAGATCCGAGGCTGGAGAAGATGGCAAGGAGCACAACATGTCCAAAGTGAATTGTTTTTATTGTCAAAAGTTTGGAAATATTTCCACAAATTGTCCACATAAGAAGAAGAACAAGATGGTTGCTGGAGCTACAGCTACTGAGGCCCTTGCCTCGAAATTTGAGCTTGACTTCTCATTGATTCCATGCATGGTGTCTAGTGCATTGGAATCGAGGTGGTACTTTGATAGTGGTGCTTCCTTTCACATGACAGTAGATGAGAACTTGTTCAGTGAATTGGTGGATAAATATCTCCAGATGCATGTTGAGTTGGTCGACAATGGATGATATAGTGCGATCAGCATTGGTACCATTACCTTTTAGAGGGCATCAGGTAAACTCTTTCATTTAAAAGATGTTGTGCATGTTCCAGGTTTAAATAATAATTTAATCTCAGTCACAATGTTAGAGGATAGAGGCTATGATGTTGTATTTAGTGAAGGAAAAGTTTTCCTGTGACACAAAGCAACATGGCAAGCCAAGAAGGTTGGGATTCGAGTTAAGAATCTTTACAGACTTGAAGTAGATGGGATTTCTACGGAGCTTCCTACTGTTGGGAAGTGCGAGGAAGACATGCAATTGAAGCTTGAGAGGGAGCAAGATTTTCATGTAGGTAAGAGTGAACTTCAAGATGTGGAGCAGCCACAAGATGAGGATCATGGAGTGGGAGCAACCACTCATGCAGAGAAATTTCGTGCCAGATGGGTAGAGGGAGTGCATGCAGCTATACCACCAGGTAAGAGGTGGGGCGACATGCATGAGTAATCCTAAGAAGAGATTTCTGGGCAGGATTCATTGAGATGGTGTGGATCTCATGAATTGAGCCTAGCTACGAGGCGCCTATAGAGCAGCAGTAGCATGATCAGTTGGATTGATGCAGTCTGATCAAAGTGACAGTGTTGGATACTAGAGCACGGATAAGAGTTGACAGCAAGTGCAAAGTGCATGGGTGCAGAGTTCAACAACACAGTGGTTCCTGAAGACATGTGTAGTAGCTAAGCAGCAGTCATAAGACTTTGATGACAGATGCATTATACTGATTCAATTGTTTTGAGGCTATTCAGTTTTAGAAGTGTTGCATGCAAGTATTGCAGGGCGGATGCATGGAGTTGCAGGGCGCATGCAAAGACATACCTTTCTTGTTGAGAGGGAGTCTTGAATGTTGTAATAAGAAACAGTGAAATTGGCATCCAGAAACATCATCCTTGATCCTAGTGAAAAATAAGCACCTAAACTAGGTGAGGCCCACACAGGCTATTTTTACGTGTATGTCTATTTTTAGAATGGTGAGCATATTCTAAAGTTAGCAGGATGTTGATTCTATATGTTTGAGCAAATTATATATTTGGATGAATTTCTATTTTTTAGAAGATGGGCAAAGTGTATTTATAGATCGATAATCTAAAAATAGAATGCATGTTGATTATTATTAGCCCTTAATAATAATCAGACAATAAATAGTAACTTATTCTCTTGGAGCACTTTATTTCAGTGAACAGAAGCGACATATCAGTGGGCTGAAGGAATTACACAATTTCTAGGGTGGTTGGTGACTCATGCATGGAGGACTTCGTTATAACTATTCTGGCAAGTTGTAACAGAGTTGGAAGAGTAGTTATGTGAGTTGTTATTTAGTTTAACTCAGTTTAGTGAGTTAAAATCAGTTGTGCTAGTTGAAACTGAACATACACTAATGATAGATGAGTGAATTAATTATTTAATTAATTCACAAGTAGTGTCATACTTGCAACTGAAGAAATACAGTAGTTAACTACTTGCATATCAGATCTAGTGGAGACCTAGTGGAGAGATAGGTGAAAGGGTGAGATGAACTATCTATTGTGACTATAGTGATGCATTAAATGCATCTAAACACACATTGGAGATTCTTATGAGGATTGTGCAGTCAAGGCAAGGTAAGGTCGAATTCATTCAAAGTTCTTCTTCAACAGGGATTGTGTAGTGGAGGCAGGCTGCCAGGAGGCAAGAAATTGGTGCATAGAGATGCAAATTTCTGCATGACAGTGTGTGACGATTGTATATTGTACTGAGAGCTTTATGAACTGAGCTTTATATGAGATTGTTTCATGATCCATGATATACATAATATATGATAGTTGGTGTTTTTACCTTTAAGCTTTCCTGGTTAAACATCTTGTTATGTGCGATTGATTTTGCTTCATATGTGTTTTGCAATTGGCAATTTAATCTCCACAAAGAATTAAGTGGAAGGATTTTGTATTTAACATAAGATTAAATTTTTTAGATTAGCAGAATCCGGAAATAAATTATTGTGTTTATAAATTTCTACATTTGAGACCAAATATCATGACTAAAAAAACCTTAAAAATGAATACCTAATTAAAAGAGTCATTATACCAAATAATAAAAGTATAACTCTTTTAAATTTTTAACGTAAGACAAATTGACATTTTGCAACGAAACTTAAAAATCAATCGTTAAGTTGACACACAAAGGGGGTAGACTTGACCCTTTGCAATGAAAACTTAAAAATCAACCATCAAATTATCACATAGTGGAGGCAGACTCGACCCATTATAACAGAGATTTAAAAATCAATTATAAAATTGACATATAATGGGGTGAAGTTGCTATTCAAACATCGACACAACCCTTATAACAAAAATAAATAAATAAATAAAAATAAAATATGAAATAAAACAAATTAAAAAAAATAAAATAAAATAAATTAAAACATAATTTTTTTTAAAATTAACACCCAAAAAAAATTCAATGATAAAAAAATGATTAAAAGAACAAAATAAAATATTTAAGCATAATTTTTTTTTTAAATAATGCATAAAACACAAAAGAAAATTCAAACATAAAAAAATATTCAAGCATAAAACTTTAAAAAAATAATGCATAACACTTTTAAAAATAACGCATAACACAAAAAAATGTAAACCTAATTAAAAAATATAATGTATAAAACCCAAAAATTCAAACGTGGAAGATTAATAAATAAATAAATAAGCCAAAAAAATTAATTATAAAGAAAACAAATATTTCATAAATGTTTAAAAAATATAAAAAAATAAATTAAAAAAATATTAAAAGAAACACATAAATAAGTTTAAAAAATAAAAAACGAAAACATTTAAAAAAATATTAAAAAATATTATAGAAATATGTAAAAAATATTTAAAAAATAATAATAATAATAACCAAAAGAAAAATTAATAAAATATATATTAACTAAAAAAATCAGGTGGGGTTGATTTGAGGCATCAACCCCTCAGGCCGAGCAAGGGGCCGCCCAAATTTTTGTTTGTTTTTATTTTTAATTTTATATTTAATATTTTTCATTAATTTTTGTTTTATTTTATATTTTATTATTTTTTAGTATTTATATTTTATTATTATTATTTTAATAATTTTTATTTATTTATTTATTTTAATATTATTATTATGATTATTATTTTTCTATATATAATTCTAATTTGTTTCCTATTTTGTTTATTTTTCAATTTGTTTTCTCTTTTTCATTTATCTATTTATTTAAAATTTTCAATATTGTTTTAATTTATATATATATATATATATATATATATATATATATATTATTTTTATAATTTTTTATTTGGTTGTTTTTTTCTTACATATGGCTATTGTTATTTTACTAAGTGGAACAACAATTTCATAAATGCCACAAGGGCTAGCATGTCTCCTAAGAGTGGGGACATAAAGTGTATGCCATACCATTTGAGCTAAGTTCTTTCAACTTAATGATTATTGATTTTAACTAGTTTATAATGTTTAATTTTTTTTTTAAATTTTTTGTTTTTTGTTTTTTGTTTTGTTTTTTTTTTTCCAAATATTTTTTAATTTTTGTTTTAAATTAAAAATTTTCATTTTTGTCCATTTTCTTTTTGCTTGTTAGAGATTATTTTTTTTACTACTTAAAATTTTATGGGAATCATTATTTTTGGAAAAAAATCAAATATTATAATCTTTGAACACAAAATTTCATAAAATTTGCTATTTTTCAACTTTTTTCTATAACAACCCTTTATTTGACATATCTTTTTTTAGGGAAAAAGACCTGAAATGTGTATTTTTTTTTAATGATAACTACATGCAAAATGTGTTTTTCTTTTCAAGTGTTTAAAATTACTATTTTTTAATGATAATTATTTTATATGTATTGAAGTATTAATGAATGATACATAAATATATAGAAAATATTAAATTTATATACAGAAAGTTAACTTTATATTAACTTTAAATATAGAAAATATTAACTTTATATACAGAAAGTATTAACTTTATATAAAAAATATTAACTTTAATTAGTTATTTTTTAAAAACTTTGTAAAAAAATGAATATTTTATCACAAAAAAAAATTGCACAAAAAAAAACAAAATTCACAAACTTCAAAAACCCTTAAAAGATAAATATCTCAGGAAGAAAAGAAGAAGAAGATGACAACTTGAAAAATGGTTAAACAACCAATATTTAAAAATAAATGTGCATATTTATAGCATATGGAAATTTAAAGTCTTAAAAATATGCTCCCCCCCAAAAAAAGAAAAGGTTGATGTTGCATCAATGCCTTTCAAAATCAACATGAAAATCACCAAAATTTTAAAAATTTTATCCATACTTAATACATAAGATTTCTTTTTTTGTAAGCTTGGTAGGACTACATCTTCATCATGTCCAATATTACCCCGATCAAGGCAGAGAATTGAATCGATGACTTCACATCAAGGAGTGTCTTAACAAAGCACCTAATCACCTTCTATCCAACACCCCATGGACAATACATAACAAAATTTAAAGTGTCAAAAATAAGGCCCGACAAAAGGGGTTGATGCTATATTAACACTTTTTAAAATAGACATGAAAATCACCAACATTTAAAAAATATGTCCATACTTAATACATAAGACAATTTTAAGTGTCAAAAATATGCTAAAAAAAAATTGATGCTACATTAACACTTTTAAAAAATGACATGAATTCACTCTTTTCCAAAATTCTGAAAGGACCATAACAGATTGGTTTCAATTTTTACCTTCCCGTTGAAGCCTAACTTTGCTAATGTGAAGCCAAATTTCGTCACCAACTTGGAACTTGTGATCTACACGATGCTTGTCGTGTCTTTATTTGTACTTACCTTGGCTCTTTTCAAGCCGATCTTGAACTGTTTGGTTCTATGAACTTCTTGGTTTTTTCTATGTCGCTATGGCCATCAATAGCAACATCCTTTCCAAAAATTAAATCCAATGGCGATCTAGGAAAGTATCCAAGACATGCCTCAAATGGCGATGTTTGTGTAGAGGAGTGTTTTTGCACGGTTGTAATCATGCTGAATGTAGTGCAAGTTTTCACCCCACAACTTAGGATGCTTGCTGCAGTATCCTAGAAGAAGATGTATGATTGTTATATTGACCACTTCGGTTTGACCATATGTTTGCGGATAAAAGTTTGTACTCTTTTTAAACTTGGTAACCATCAAGTCCCACAAGCTTGACCAAAAATTCCCAACAAATCGAGAATATTGATCACTAAAAATGGATGTGGGCAACCCAAAATGAACCCAAACATGCTGAAAGAATAAGTGAGTTTTTTGTTCAGCTGTGATTTGATTTTTACATGGAATTAATATACACATTCTGTTGAACCTATCCAAAATTACATACAATTAATAATGACATATTTTTGACAATGGAAGACCTCCTGCAAAATCCATAGAAACACTCTCCCATGGATGTGAAGGTACGGGAAGTGGTTTGTACAATCCTAACTTCCTATTGCTAGGATTACTGATTGCACACAATGAACAACCTTTAATGAAATGTGACACAATTTCAAGCATACGAGGCTAATACAATACCTCTGAAGATGTGACACGATTTTTCTTACCCCAAAATTTCCAACAATAAGAGAAGTTGTGCTTCCCTTATGACATTCACTCTCTCCCCTCGTGGAATACAAAGCTTGCCGAAATAATACAAGAAGTTATTATGGACATGGTAATCTAATTCCTCTACTTGGTTGCCTTGACTCAAGTTTGCATAGTATATTGAAAGTGATTATCAAATACATATTACTCAACATAAATTTGATGCAAAACAGGATTATGCTTGAGTAAATTATCTACACTAACAATAGGCCTAGAAAGCATATCAACAACCTTGTTTTATATACCTTTCTCATACTTGATGAGCAAGTGGAATTGTTGTAGGAAACCCATCCATTGAAAGTGCCTTGACTATTGCAACTTAGTTTGCGATTGCAAGTATTGCAATGGTTGGTGGTTGGTGTGTATGATGGTTTCCTTTCCCATCAAGTAGTGTTTCCACTTTTTCACACTTTGAACCAATGCATAAAGCTCCTTGTCATGATAGTTAATCACTAGACCATTGAAAGTTTTTGAATGAAATTAAATGGGCTTACCATGTTGCATAAGGACTGCGCCCATGGCATAGTCGCTTGCATTAGTTTGAATCTCAAAGGGATGTCTCAAGTCTAGAAGTGTAAGTACTGGGGTTGAACTAATCCTTTCTTTCAAAGCATTGAATTATTTTTTTTGCTTGCCTCCCCACTGGAAGATGTTTTTCACACTAGTCAATGCATGTAATGGAGTTGCGATATAAGAGAATTTAACAATAAACTTCCTCCAATATTGGGCTGCTCCCAAAAAAATTCTTACCTAAGTGACTGTCTTGGGCGTTGGCCAATTCACAATGACCTCAACCTTAGATGGGTCTATCTTCAAGTCACCACCTCCAACAATATGCCCCAAGTACACCAAATAATTTTTACCAAACTCAAATTTTGACATCTTCAAAAACAATTGTTCTTTCCTTAAGACATCAAGTACTTTTCTTACATGCATGACATGTTCATCAAGTAATTTAATGAAAATCAATATATCATCTAAGTATACTATGAAAAACTCATCAAGAAATGGCCTCAACACATCATTCATCACATGCATGTATGTAGAAAGAGCATTACATAAACCAAAATGCATAACAAGCCATTCAAACAAACCTTGCTTTGTTTTGAATACTGTCTTCCAAATGTCACCTTCAACAATTCTAATTTGATGGTAGCCACTCCTTAAGTGCAACTTAGCATAATACTTTGCATCTTTCAATTGATCAAGTAAATAATCTATTATAGGAAGTGGATAATTGTTCTTCACCGTAATTTTGTTAAATGCACGGAAATATACACACATGCGCCATGTTCCATCCTTCTTTGGCACCAACACAATAGGTGACCCACATGGCGAAGTACTTGGGCAGATGATCCCTTTGTCCAACGACTCTTGAATTTGTTTTTTTATTTTAGCACTCTCCATCACTGACATTCTATACATGCCAATGTTAGGAAGAGGAAAATCTTGCTGCAACTATATTTCATGTTGGATTCCCCTCTTGGTAGGTAATCCCTTTGGTTCTTGAAACATATCATTATTTTGATTAACCACTTCAATCAAATTAGATTTCAACTTTGGATCACAACCTTGAAATGCTTCATAATCAACATCATTATTTGGTTTAATCATAAGAAACACAAAATTATTTCTTGAATTCACTAGTCTTTTCATTTGTCCTGCATTAAATAATGAAAGATTCAGTTTCTTGCGATGAGCTCTCACAATATAATCCACATCATATTTGAACAAGTGGTACTTGTTTTCATGGCGATATAAGATGGATTTTATAACATAGAGGTAAGGACTACCAAAAAAATCCTTGAAATGTCAAGCGGTACAACATCTAATTCAACTTCATCAATGAAGTTTGTTGTGATTGCAAACCGAAGAATACACTTTCGAGTAACTTGTAAATTTATGTTCTTTCATATCCAACCCAATGGATTTGGTTTGGGACGTGGAATTGTTTCAAGATTAATTTTCTTGACTAAGTCTTCAGATATCAAATTGGCTTGAGACCCACTATAATAGTGTGTTGATTTTTGTATGTTTTTAAATAACCCTCACATGAAATAATTCAATCCTTGTCTCTTCATTTGGAGAACTAGTGTGAAAATTTGATGAACTAATGCTAGAAATGGATTCTTTTCCTTTCATACCCATGGATATAATTTTTGTTTCATCACCTGAGTTGGGTCCCAAATCCTGTTGGGTGGTTTTAGCTGTTTTTTTTTCCCTTTTTGTTTAATTTCTTGGGCCTCATCTTTGGATGAAGCTTCCAACAATGGTCCTCATTGTGAACCTATTTGGAACAATGTTTGCATGTCATTTTATCTCCTTGCTTTTTAATGGATGCATTTTTATTTCCTTTTCCTTTGAAACCCTTTCCTTTCTCTCTACCATTAAATGGCTTCTTTTTACCTTCTTTTGGAATGTTTTTCCCTCTTGCCTCAAGGTGAGTGGCTTACACACAAACCTCATCTAGACTAGTGGGATTGAACATAAGGATAGTATGCCTTAGGTATATATGTAAACCCCCTATATACTTCAAAAACATGTCTTGTGAATGAAAATCGACACATAACATAAGATCTCTTCTTATAAATTCTTGGGTGTAATATTGCACACTTTTACCTTTAAATTGTATAAAGTTCTGCCAATTCGTGATGGATTTCTACATATATGCTAGAGGGTAAAATTGTCTATTAGTTGCAACAATGAATTTATACCAATATATTGAGATCTTACCATGTTTTTTTATCTCATCTTGTGTCTTGGATTCCCACCATACTAGTGCTGCACACTCTAGTCTCAAGGAAGCTAGTTGAATCTTTGTATCATCATCTTGAAGGTTTTGAATCCTGCACTAGACCTCCAACTGAAGAACCCAATTGTCAAGCTTCTTTGCATTCATTTCACCATTATACACAGGAAACTCAAATTTAATATCAAATTTTAACAAGGATGTTTTACCAATTCCTTTTGAGGTATGTTGATGAGTATGAGTAAGGGTTTTAGTAGTGGAAGATGATGAATATGAAGGTGAAGATGGTGGTGAGGATGATGGTGGAGTAGATGGTGGCTTATCACCATTTCCATTACCTCCTCCTCCTGGAGAAAACTCTCCTCTTGGAGTCCTGGAGCTTTCACCCTGCAACCTTGTATTCGTCTCTTAATACAGGACCTTCACCATATCTGTCATGTCAAAGAAAACCTTCCTAAAATCCTTCTCATCCTCTGTCATATTATTATTTCCTCCTTCATGAGACATGCTTACTAAAGCCTTAGGTACAACAAGAGGTGAATCTTGTGGTGGAGATTGTGGCAACTGTGCCCTCCTTCTCCTTGCTCCAACTAGAGAACCTACACCCACAAGATTTCCTTCTCCTCTCTTGAGATTCAACCTTGTAAGCATTTAAACACTCACAAATCAATTAAATCCTCCTTGCACAAGTAAACCTAGTGCTATAATACCAACTTTATATGAATGGAAAAATTAGTGTTTGCTATGCTAAATTCGAATTTAGAATATATAAAAAGTGCTTGAGGATTATGCGGTAAATTGCAAGTAAACCATGAGTTTTTTATGTGAATTTATTGAGAAATTAACATAAAAAAAAGCACTAAACAAAAATATCTAATAGACATGAACATCACCATAAATAGTAACACAACAACACATGATGAAGGAGTTCACCCCACCTGGGATATGTCTCCTTGGTCTAGCTTCCAATGGCTTGGCCCTTTTCTATTATCCTCAAAAGTGTTATTACATATGTTTACAATGCTGAAACAACTCTAAAACCTATTCCGTGGCTCCAAAATGCCCAAAAATGCCCATGTAGCCTCTTTCTGCTTCGAATTTGGTCAAAAACTAAGTAAGTTATGACGTATCCAATTTTTTGTAACCGCTCCACAAATTCCTCCAAATCCAACACCATACTACAATTTCACCTCCAAATCCACTAACAGAGTGCTAGATTGCCCAAATTTTGGGCGAATTTATTGATGCGTTAATTTTGCTTAAACATATATATATATATATATATATATATATATATATATATATATATATTTTAATAAAAAACTCCATGCAGTTTTTGCTAAACGTTGGCATAGCCGCTAAGGGTGGACACATGAGCATAGAATTTAATGCTATGATTTGGTGTTAATGGTTATGGACATTTTGGGGGGGGGAGACTAGCCTCCTGCCCCCGGCGGTGACCAAGGCTAGGGCTAGACCCCGACCCCCCCCATGGTGGAACCATAGTATATACAAAATTATATGGAACCCCATATATGTTAAGACATAAAGCGATGGTGCGGTGGTTACGGCTTGTGTTGTGGACTGTGAGGTCACAGGTTCGACCCTCATTTCTTCTGCTCGGACCTTGACCCAAAATTTTGTGGCCTCCCGTGTTGCCATGTGGTGGCCTCTAGTTGGGCCACATGGCAGCATGTGGTTGGCCACATTCCCAACTCATCACAACATGCCATAACAAACCAATATTTTGAAGCCAAGTGTCAAAACCCGATTTTCCAAAAGAAATCCGTTGACCAGTCAACCTGACACATGGGCATGCCCAATTAGCAGTATGGACTATTGACTGGACCATCCCTATACTTTCTTTTTCCAAAAAATTTCCTGTTTGAAAAAGTGGACATAACACTTTTCTAGGAGCATACTGTGTCGATTTTAAGAGAAATGAGTTGCGCTAGATTCAAACCAACGAGATCTACACGGTCATTCAGGTTCCAAACCTTTCCAACAACTTTAATTTTTGAGCATAATTTTGAGAACCTAATCACCATATCCTTTCGATAAAACTGAACTTCCCAACAACTCCCAATCAAAACTACACTTTTCCTTTAACTAGGAAACTTCAAACCTCCTCCCCTCTAACATTCAAACCATAGAAATAATTTCTTATAGGCTTATACATAGAGACAAAAAAATCCTTAAACTACCACCAATATACTAGTTTCACTTTTCCATTGCATAAAATAGTAACTCGTCATGAAATCTTTCATAAACATTAGATAAATACATCCATTACAACCATGAAAATCCTCTCCATTCAGGAGTGTAAAAAAAAAATTAATCCCACCTAACATAAGGAAAGGGATTCCATAGCATAATAATAATAATAATAATAATTTCCATTCAACATTCAATTAATCTAGGTTAATTGCTAAGATCACTATTCTTCACACTTATTGAATATAACTTTGCAATGGTCTTCAACCCACTTTACATACATACAAGATATTCATAAAATAACTACCATTCAACATTCAATTAATATAGGTTAATTTCTAATATCATTATTCTTCACACTTATTCAATATAACCTTGCAATTGTCTTCAATCGACTTTACATACATACACAGTAAATCCATCATAACGTTCAAACATAAAACATTGAACAACATTAAAATTTCATTCACAAGGAAGGAATATACACATCTTTTTTTTCTAGAAATTGAAGAAGGAACTGCCACTTTGAACCCAAACCTAGGCCCACAACTACTTTTCAAATTTCTTGTAGTTGGCCACCCTTGAGCTATATCCAAAGTTTGAAGAATTCTTAACTTAGGGAATTTCACCAAAGTTTTAATCCAGGGTATAGGGTATGAAGTATGTTCTCCTTCACCTACAAAAACAAGAAATAAGAGTAATGCCTCTTAAACATTGGGTCAAGGTTATGCAGAAAAAAAATTATGGACACAAGGGGCGTACAAAACACAAAGGGAGTTCCATTCACCAATTCCTATGGTTCCCTTAGTGATCCTCCCTCTTTATCACAAACAAAAAAGATAATTGTTTTCGGTCTACCCAACTTAGTCTGATGTTTCCTCATTGGTTTCCTCAATTAAGACAACTGAGTTATTCACAAAAAAATGTATGGCCAATAGGGGCTAGTACAACACAAAGAGATACCCCTTCACTGCTTCTTATAGTTCCCTCAACGATCCTCCCTTTAACCAGTGCTTCTCATGCTCATTATATACACACATAATTCATAGGTCACAATTTTCACAATGGTTTCAAAACAAGTCACATTCACAGTTGCTTCAATAGCCACAATCCTCTATCTCAACAATTTAGAATAAATTTATTTCCCCATAGGCATTGATTTACACATGAGAGGTCCAGGGTCCCCTTCTCGAGCTATGGAGTCAACCTAAAACTTGCCTCATGGTATGTAGCCCATGCTTAGTGGCAGTATTGTACCTCCTTTCCCATCTCTCTCATAACTCCTTTGGAAGTTGGGTGGTAAAACTTGGACATCAAGGGTCAAAATCATTAAATTCATGCAAGATAGGAAACTTCCCAATCTCCGTTACTGACTTCCTGAAGAAAGCTATCCTTTAAAACCTTGGGATATATATAGGATAGTACTCAAAATGATTTTGAATTTTATATATATATATATACACACAAACAGAGAGAGAGAGAGAGAGAGAGAGAGAGAGAGTAATGTTCCAAAATTTTAGCCTCCAAGCTAAATGGAACATTAGAGTTAGCAACAACTCTAGCCGGTGAATAAATGGAGAGAAAAGCCCATAAGTCTCCTAAGAAAGAATAAAATACTCCAAATGTGAAAGGGGACACTCTTTCAAGCCTAATAAAACACCTCCATGTGTGAACAGGGTTCAAATCAAGCTACTTTGACCAAGTCAACAACGCAGTTTTAGTGGAGGAGGAATCCAAGGAGGAATAACACAATTTTGGAGGGAGATGCATCTTTGGGTGGAGATGACCTAATTGAGTGGGGACAAGGGAAATAAAACTCATGTTTTATATAAGGAAGAGGATTTCAGCATTATTCTTCACGTCTTATATTATTACTCTTGTCTTCCAAGACTTGTTGCTGCTTTGCTGCTTAGCAAAGTTGTTGTGCTATTTAGCACTGGGTGTTCTCATGCAGGAATCCCACCTCTTTCCTTTGAGGAGCCTCATTGGGAGAGTTTTAATTCATCATTCCACATCAGGTTTTCAGGCCAAGCTTCAGCCATCTTCATCAACACATCTTTTCTAGAGATTGTGCAATGTTGCTGGGTGCAGCAGTGGAAGGGATTGGAATCCCGGCGTTTGAGCTAGTTTCTCATTGGAGGAAGGTTTCCTTCACTTGAGAAATATGTTTGGAGAGCTCCACAGCATATTTCATATATGTGGTATTATACCACACATTTCCTATACATTCCCAGTGATGTTTCTTCTAGGGAATGCATTATTTTGGAGGCAATGTTCATTGCATGGTTTGGTGGCTCCGTTGCAGTGTTTCCTTGTGATTGAGAGGTTCATCCTTTCATGGGAGGAATCCCTTGAGGGATATACATCATATCATACATCTTTCAGCCTTATACACTCATGTACTTCAGTTTTTCAGTGATTATTCAGTAAATTACTGAATATCCCATTTTGTATGCAGAGTGTTTGACAAGAAACCCTTGCCGGGTTATCTTGCTTTTTGTATAAGGAGACTAAATCTAAGTTCTTAATGCATATTTGATTAATATATGAGTAGATATATTGTTCTCCTATTTTCTGAGTGTAAACCCTCTCTTATATTTCGCATTCCCTTGAGCAGCTGCTTCGGCATTTTGCAGTCTTGGGGATTTAACACTTTTTGGAAATCCTAGGTGTGGGAGATCTGTTTAACGTACCTCGTTTGATTTTTTTCAACTCTAATATTGGATTTAGAATTTATATTGACTAATATATGGGATCCAAGAGTCCATTTTACTTTTTATTTTCATTTTTTGCTGGAAATGCGTTTTTCATGCATGATTCATGAGCTGTCCCAATTGTGGAATATTATAGTGGTATCAAAGCATGATCTCTAGCTTAGCCTATGAGATCCAGCTATCAGAGGAAGGAGAGATGGACATAAGCCAGAAAGCTTCGGTATGTGAAAGAAGAAAGGAAGACAAGCTTATAAAGCTTCTTCCAAAATCTATGCAGAGCTTTCAAGGAGAGCTGAAGAAAATGAGATTGGAGATGGTATCTCCAAAGGAGGTTGAATATAGAGCTGAATCTAGATTTTCACATGGTGAGTGTGAGCATGTAGCTACACTCCATGATGCACAGCGCAGTCAAGTTCCTAGAGCTATCTTAAGATGGATGGGAGGAGGAAAAATGCCTAAAAGGAGAACTCTTAGTGATTTGTTGCAGGAGTATGAATCTCAAACTAAGAGGTTTAGAGATCATACTGATTTCCAAAAGTTTGGAAAGATCCAGGTGGAGAAGAGCAATCCGCAAGATGCAGAGAGATTTCATCTATCTACTTTTTCCGAATCACCTACATGTTTAGCTAGAGCTTGGGTGAAGGAGCTAGATTCCTATTTGCAGCTACACCACATTTCCAAAGATGAAGCCATCAGAGTTGCAACACTGCATTTCAGAGGTAAGGCTCATGCATGGTGGATTTTTGAATCTTTTTCTATAAAGAATGCAAACACTTCATCTTATGCAAGATTCATAGAGACTTTGATGGGAAGGTTTGGTGAAAAACTTCCTAAGACACATAAGCAAGGAAAACTTGAGAAAAAAAAACCCTTACATGTAATGGAGGAAAATCCACCTCAGAAAACCATGGGAGAAGCTAACATCTTACAATACACATTGCCAGAAGCAAGACCTCTAGTTCATATTCTTGAACAAGAGGGCATGGGGATCTCTTTTTCACAAGAGAATCCAACTATTGAGATGTTGCCTACACACATTGATGAAGAATAAGAGGGCAACAACGCTGTCACATCTAGAGCACATTCAGTACCTCATGCAGAGTGTGGAGTAGCACATGCTTTAGCAGGAGGGATTATTGTATCTTTACAAGGAGTTCCCCAGGATCTCATACATGGAGGTCCAAGCACAATCAGTGAGCAGCATGATTGTGCAGCATTGCAGCTGGAAAGAGGAGGTAGGGAGGAAGATCAACATTAGTTGATGAGAAGCACACACCATTCTCTGATTCAGAAAGCTAATGTAAGGGAGAGGTAGACTGATTTTCACAGTGAGGGCAAGGGAAAGGTTTCCCAATCATATGTACAGTCTACTCTTGACATTGATGTCTCACTACATGGAGGCATTCCACCTGGGAGGTCACCTGATCTGGAGCTGATAGAAGACATCTTGTCTTTGGGTTCACCACTCTTATATTTTGGAGAGGTGAAGAGTCTGGAGGAAGACTTTGGCATGGGGGATGTCAAAGTAGCATACAACAGCATGAGGAGAGCTTCACATGCTAGATCACCAGTGCTGTCTCTTAGGAGGATTGATCCTTATTGGAGGTCTCAGCTTTTGGTAGAGTAATCCAAGGATATTGGTGCATGCATGATTCTTGATGACCTGAATGGAGATGAGAGATACATGGTGGATGATGTGGTCATCTATTCCTATGGCAGGATCTTCTTGACTAGATATTCTAGTCTCAGGGAGGAGCTGCTACATGCAGCATATGTAGACTTCTCTTTTATGCACTTTGAAGCATATTTCAATTTGATGGAGGAGTTCACTTGGGAGGGCATTCAACATGACATATTTTAGCATATGGAGAGATGCATAGCCCAGATGGTGATAGAGAGGATGTCACAGCTACCTTCCTACTCATTGGGAGTAAGTGAGAATTTCCAGTAGAGCCATTTTAGCTCAAGACCTCAAGTACATGATGGAGGAGGTATCATTTCATATTTTTTATTGTACTTCTTTTCCTTATTTGAGCAGCATGATGTAACAAGAAGAAATATCTCTTCTTGCATATTGTATGATGATGTACTTGTAGCTATTTGTAGCATTGATTTTGGCTATATTTTTGATGGTTTGTGGGGGAAGACACATGTATCTAGGTGTTCACCATTGGCACCAACTTGTAACTTCATGTTTTCATCTTATGAGATTACCGTGGCAGCAAACAAGTGGTTTGAAAAGAACTTGTTATTTCTTTTTTTGATGCAGGCCAAGGATACACTACGCTGGTTCCATGAGAGGGGCCAGGATTCACTCTTCAGTTGTCACTTGGAAACTTGTTCTCATTGTACTTTTCTTCCATATGTTGCTAATATGTATATGTTCATGGGGAGCTTTGTTTGGAGAGTGGGCTTGAGATTGGAGGTGCCCATTGGGAGAATGATTCTCCCCACTTTATATGTTTTACATTTCAGGAGGAACCATGGGCAAAACATGATTTCCATATCACAATTTTTCTCTTCTTGTGGAAGTAACCACTTGGAGAACTTGAGGAGGCACTTCATGGCTGATTTGTTTGTTGGGACATCTTACAAGTTGAACATCATGATCTTACTCTATGGCTTGTATGAGGGACAGATGAGGCAGTAGAAAATGTTTTTGTTGCTGTGGTTGCACTTGGGAGAGTATGGGTAGAATTTTTCCCATACTTTTCTTGATATTTCCGGAAGGGAGGAAGGCACATTCATGGTACAAGGAGGCTACCCTTCAACATTGAGGGATCATGAGAGACTTACATGTCAGAAGAAGATCTTCTCACATAGAAACATGATGATGGATGACTTTGGCATATGGAATGTCAAAGAGAGGATTCATGGAGCCTTATTGCAAAGGCCTACAATGCTGGCACATAGGAGCATGTTCTTATGGATGAAATATTCCAAGGAGAGGAGGTATCCCTTCTTCTTGCAGATTTTTATGAGGAGATTCTCATGGGAGGAATTATTGGAGGGCCTCACTTTCATCCAACTCACTATGTATGGTGGGGAATGCATGTCTGTACTTGTTGATTACTCCATTGAGTATTTGTACTTTCTCACCATGTTCGAACAATGTATTGCTCCTCAAAAGAGCAAGAGTATTTTTTGGTTTCATGGTCACTTTAGGGCCAATGTTTATGATGTTAGTAGCCCATATATACATGACTTTGGGCAAGTGTATTGTTATTTTATCTATGTACAGCTGATTGAAATTGATGCTTACTTCCCCATGTTGGGAGAACAAACATATACAACTTGTAACTTGTTGTAGGACCACTTGCCATATGAAATTATCAAGAAGCAGTTGGGAAGAATGCATAATATCCACTTGGAGAACCTTTGGTACCATCCAAAATTGCACCTAAATTTAAGCAATTTTCTGATTTGGAGGCCAAATGGTGATGATGTGCCATTCATCTTGTATGGGATGGTTTGGGTTGACATGACTCATGACTTTGGAGGGAGGGTCCTTAGTGACTCAATCTTCTTCTTGCAATTGGAGGGCAATCATGTTGTAGCCCGAGATCAACATACCCTATACACTTATCATTAGTGGAGAGGAGGAAAATGTGGGATAGGCCCTCTTTCCTATCATGTTAATTTATTAAACCCACCTACATTTCAGGAGCACAAGGTGGAGGAGACTTTTCATGAGTTTCCATGTTGGAGGGTGACTCACTTCATTTGGATGATAGCATGGGTGAGGGAGGCACTCATTCACCATGATGATCATCACTCCTAATTTTTGTAGGCCATGAGACAAATATCAATTTTCCATTCACACTTTCCACCTTTGATTGATGCAGACACTTTGGTTTTGCACACTTGGGAGGAAGCATTGGATGATAGTATATTTTCAGATTCTCTTGATGCAGTGATGGAGGCTATTGATGGGAGGCCACATGAGGAAGAGGGGAGGAATTTTTTTCTCCTTATGCATTTTCTTGAGGACAAGCAAATATTTTGAGGGGAGGACTATAATGTTCCAAAATTTTAGCCTCCAAGCTAAATGGAACATTAGAGTTAGCAGCAGCTCTAGCCGGTGAATAAATGGGGATAAAAGCCCATAAGTCTCCTAAGAAGGAATAAAATACTCCAAATGTGAAAGGGGACACTCTTTCAAGCCTAATAAAACACCTCCATGTGTGAACATGGTTCAAATCAAGTTTCTTTGACCAAGTCAACAGTGCAGTTTTAGTGGAGGAGGAATCCAAGGAGGAATAACACAATTTTGGAGGGAGATACATCTTTGGGTGGAGGTGAACTAATTGAGTGGGGCCAAGGGAAATAAAAATCATGTTTTATATAAGGAATAGGATGGCAGAATTATTCTTCATGTCTTAGATTATTACTCTTGTCTGCCAAGACTTGTTGCTGCTTTGTTGCTTAGCAAAGTTGCAATGTTGTTTAGCACTGGGTGTTCCCGGGTAGGAATCCCACCTCTTTCCTTTTAGGAGCCTCATTGGGAGAGTTTGAATTCATAATTTCACATCAGGTTTTCAGGCCAAGCTTCAGCCATCTTCATCAGCACAACTTTTCTAGAGATTGTGTAATGTTGCTGGGTGCAACAGTGGAAGGGATTGGAATCCTAGCTTCTGAGCTAGTTTCTCATTGGAGGAACGTTTCCTTCACTTGAGAAATCTGTTTGGAGAGCTCCACAGCCTATTTCAGATCTGTGGTATCAAACCACACATTTTCCATACATTCCCATCCCTGTTTCTTTTAGGGAATGCGTTATTTTGGAGGCAGTGTTCATTGCATGGTTTGGTGGCTCTGTTTCAGTGTTTCCTTGTGATTGAAAGGTTCATCCTTTCATGGGAGGAAGCCCTTGAGGGATCTATATAATATCAGATATATTTCAGCCTTCTACACTCATGTACTTCAGTTTTTCAGTGGTGATTCAATAAATTACTGAATATCCCATTTTGTATGCAGAGTGTTTGACAAGAAACCCTTGCCGAGTTATCTTGCTTTTTGTATAAGGAGACTAGATCTCAGTTATTAATGCACATTTGATTAATATATGAGTATATCTGTTGTTATCCTATTTTTTTAGTGTAAACCCTCTCTTATACTGCACAGTCCCTTGAGCAGCTACTCCAACATTTTGCAGTCTTGGGGTTTTAGCACTTTTTGGCAATCCTAGGAGTGGGAGATCTGTTTAACCCACCTAGTTTTCTTTTTTTCAGCTCTAATGTTGTATTTAGAATGTATATTGACTAATATATGGGATACAAGAGTCCATTTTACTTTTTATTTTCATTTGTTACTGGAGATGCGTTTTTCATGCATGATTCATGAGCTGTCCCAATTGTGGAATATTACAAAGAGGGAGAGAATTTTACAGATTTTATCCAAGAATCCAAGCCTCAAAACTATTTTGAAGTATATATATACAAACACACACACACGCACACGCACACACACACACACACACACAGAGAGAGAGAGAGAGAGAGAATGTTACAAATTTTATCCAAGCATCCAAGCCTCAAAATTATTTTGAAGTATATATATACAAACACACACACACACACACACACACACACACACAAAGAGAGAGAGAGAGAGATAATGTTACAGATTGTATCCAAGAATCCAAGCCTCAGAGAGAGAGAGAGAGAGAGAGAGAGAGAGAGAGAGAATGTTACAAATTGTATCCCCCACCTAAATCCTCGCCATATACCAATGTGATTGGCGTATTTTATCCTAGAATCCAAGCTTCAGAGAGAGAGAGAGAGAGAGAGAGAGAGAGAGAGAGAGAGAGAGAGAGAGAATGTTACAGATTGTATCCAAGAATCCAAGCCTCAGAGAGAGAGAGAGAGCGAGAGAGAATGTTACAAATTGTATCCAAGAATCCAATCGTCAGAGAGAGAGAGAGAGAGAGAGAGAGAGAGAGAATGTTACAGATTGTATCCTAGAATCCAAGCTTCAAAGAGAGAGAGAGAGAGAGAGAGAGAGAGAGAGAGAGAGAGAGAGAGAGAGATGGAGATGGAGATGGAGAGAAAGTGTATATGTTTCAGGTGAGAGAGATAGAGATGGAGAGAAAGTGTATATGTTTCGGGTGAGAGAGAGAGATATATATGGAGAGAAAGTGTATATGTTTCAGGTGAGAGAGAGAGAGAGAGAGAGAGAGAGAGAGAGAGAGAGAGAGAGAAATCTCATCTAAAAAATTTGAATTGAAATTGAACCTAATTGTTGTTAAACCTGAAATCAAATTGGAACCATGTGACTTGGGTTATGAAGTGATCCACATTTGCACCATAAAAAGTGTAAGTGATAAAAACTATCTTACTGTTGATTTTGAAAAAACACTGAATCAGTAAACCATATAGTTTGTCTCCCCTAAAAGGGTATTTTCATTGGTTATATTGTGGCTTTATTTATGACCACTTGAAAGAAATTTTTTTTTTTAGGTGAGTATAAGTATCTAAATAGGAAAAATTTATGTCATTGTACACCATTTCGACCATGTTTAATCAAAGAAACAAATATGGTTTACAACTGTGATTGAAATGGTATCTCAAAAATTTTATTTCCTGAGTGTGAAGGAAATTTACATGAATTTCAAGGATTGAGGAAAACGTGGATTTCCTTCAATGACTTTATATTTTCAAGTCAAACCATGAATTGATTCATACAATAGTGTGGTGGCATTGTGAATCTTGTTAAAAATAGTCTAAAAAACAAAACCTTGATGAATTTTTCCTCCTTTAATTCCATATACAATCAAAGTTCCTAGATTCATTCAAGTTTGCATGTTGGAGAAACCCCATTTCTATGATAAAATATGTTGATCTTATGGAAGTAACAAATGGATTTAGCAAAGATTACATCATAGTAATAGGAATAATATACACTATAAATAAAACATGTTCCAACCCCATTTTATTGGATGAAGACATATTTTTGGTACTCAATATTATTGGATGAATATTATTGATACTCATTCGTATTAATTCTATCAATGGTGATGTTTATGACTTTGGGTTGTAGCACTAAAGTACATGGTGTCCTGAGTACTTTGAAATGGGATGTCGAAAGTTTTGGAGAAATTCTTCATGAGTCGGTTGCGAGAAAACAACCTATTGAAGTTACAAAAATGTGTGTACGTGAAAGCTTCAAGGGAAGTTTAGTTTAAAGGATGAGATATTTTCCAAAACAAGGTTTTTTTTATGTAGTCACTAACAAGATCATTGATAGGTAGAAGACAATATAATGAGCTCATGCAAATTTGGAAGTTGGATTGTGCTTCCGTTCCTATCTCCACACTAGAAAAAACATATGTTCAAGGATTACCAAATTCCTAAGTTAGTGAAATGCACAAATTTTATTATTAGAATGATGATGTGCCTCTTTCTTTAAATATGGTGGTGGTTTCTTACTCATATGAGCTTAGGTTGGAAAAAAGTTGAAAATGTGAAAAGTCAAATGCAACCATACAAATTTGTAGAGGAAGCCTTTGTTGTTAGTTTGAAAACAATAATTTTTTTTTGTAGTATATTGTAGGAGTGAGTAGCTATGTAGATAAAGTTTGATGTAATGACTATTTTGTAGTTTGTTATAACTCTTTACAAGTATTATTTTCATCGATGTTACTTTGTTTCAAGCCCTTGAGTATATTAGATCAAACTGTGGACATGTATTGGTTAAGTTGTTATTACTCTATGACGTTAGTATGCCTTTAAAATATTCTTAGCTTAGATCCCAAGCCTTTATAGTGAGTGGTCATGAGCTTGAGTTGTAGGATTGGTTATTTGTTATGTTTGTGTTCCTAACATATCACCATGTAGAGGTATTACCATGGTCTAGTTTGCATTATGTTTAAAGGTTATGAACAAAAAGAGAAAACAAAAAATGATATAAATACCACTAATGAGGTTACCAACAAGCACTAAGGGTCTATAAGACCATGAGAGGAGAAGAGAAAAGGGGGCTTATGGGGAAGGTATTTCTATGCCATGTATGATTTCATAAGCCTCCACATCTTCTTACATTGTTTTTTTAAAAAATATGCTCATCACTTTGACCATACATATCTTCAAAGGAAAATCAATCACATTATTGGTATGTTCAAAGGAAAGAGAATAATTTTCTTGAGAAGGCACATGTTTCCTCATTTTTCCCATAACCACACCCTACATGTGGCATTGTGGCTTTGAGAGCATGTGATTTCATACCAAACTGAGTGATTTAATGGTAGGAAAAAGATGTGAAATCATTTATCTTGGAGAGGAACCATTGTGGTAGAGGGAACAAAGATATGGGCGAAACATATAAGATCATATGTATTTTTTGACCTCATATTGTGTTCTAAACTAGATACTACCATGTCAAGTTTACTTAGAGGAAAATTAATTGTTGGACTCTTCTTCTCGCATTTGAAATACCTGATGGGCTGAATTTCTTGAGTCAATGCAAAGTGGAGAAGGTAAATGCCTAAGGGGAGGGGGTGTTTTAATTTGTTGAGAAGGAAGATTTTTGTGGTTTATTGAACCTTGTTACGGTACCTAAAATACCTTGTAATTATATAATTAGATTAATGTAGAGTAGGTGGTTTGGGTTGAGTGAGAAATATTGTCCACGAGGTTTCCTGGGTTTCATATGTGAATTGCTAATTTGCAATTGGTTTGCGGGTAATTGAGAAAATTTTGTATGGATTGTATTCATTTGTATTTGTGTGATTTAATATTTCAAATTCTTTGTTTTATGTGACCTTTGTTAGTGGAATGGTTTAAGAAAATCCTGTTAATATAATATCTTAAAATTGGAATGGTTATTTATCATGAATTTTATTTTACATGCTTAAATTTTTCATGTATATGGATCGAAAATTGTTAGGTGCCCCCAAAATCCAAATATTGTTCATTGACGCAAATCCAACTGATAAATGAGGAAAAATATGTTGAGTGTGCCAATGGAAACAATTTTGTAGTTTTGGGAACATTACGTGACAATTATAGAGAACACTTTGTAATGTTGAAGCATTTGGGCATGATAACAAAGTGAAATTGGTCTAATTCTGAAGGTTTCAAATCCAATGGAAAGAATGCTTTAATGAGTTACATGTTGGGATATTTAGATAGTTAGTTAAGATTAAGTTGTTTTTATAGGTAAATTGTGTTTCTTTAATACTCATTAGTATGCATTTGTAGCTATGTAATTCAACAATCATGACTATTCTAAACATAAAGTGATTTTATGTTTCATATTCTCATAAATATTGATGGTTATATTGACCTATGTTTTAACAAACATGTTCATTGAGACATTTTGGGTTAGGGAACAATGGAAAGACATCCTATGGATGCAATAGCTCTAATAGAATCTAGCAACCAAAGGGGGTACCCCCACATAGGATGTTAAAGTTAAGGTTTTGGTAATAAATCGAAGAAGGATGATATTTTTCTAAAAATCAAACTTATAAAGAAAGGATTGGAAAAATCATGGAATAAGTATTGAGCTTTTAATAGTCTCCTTTGTTTAATGTGAGAAACACATTCTCATTCAACTTGCTTTTAAAATATCATTGAAAGAAATATAAAATATGATGAACACAATTTTCTCAAAAGCAATACTAATTTAAAGGAAAGATTAAAAAGTATAATAATACATATTTTTTCATGCTAGAACATGGACATGCACATAAAATTTGACTGATAATTTTTTGTTTTTTTTACAGAAAAAAAAAAACCATAATTTTTATTAATAATAATAAAAATTAGATTTTGTACACACACTGGTGTGAGTATGCATAATAATCAAGCCATCAAGGGTAGAAAGAGCATAATTATACCAGTCAGGGGTCAATAAGAAAACATGATATCCAATATAATATAAATCCAAAAAACTCACCAACGTGTGAGTGAAAATAGTATCAAGTTTTTACAAAAAAATATTCTATTTAATGTCCATAATAAACAACGGTCCAAAAGAAATAGTATGCAAAAAAGGAAAATAACAGAAATGTCGATAGACCATATGATCCTGTCAAATATGATTCCTATGAATAAGATCTGTGAATCGATTGTAAGAGGATGTAGAAACAATGCCACCACACAACTTTTTGATATTCCAACATACACGAGCCAAAGCTAGTGCCTCTTTGGAAAGTCCATCTGCATTCTAATTAAGTTCCCTATATATATGTTGAAAAGAAAAATATGAGAACAGGTTTTTTAACCATTGAACATCATCCAAAATGGGAGATAAAATACAATTCCTACAAGATTGTGTTCTGTTGAACCAATTGACCACAAGTTTAGAATCTCCATAAATTTTTAAATGTAATACACCTCGTTCTAAAGTAGGGGCAAGAAGGTTTCGACAGGAAAATAGTTCAACATAGTTGTTCAACCCAGCACCTAGAACCATGGAGACATGAAAATAGGTGTCCTTTGAGAGATATATAATAAAACCACCCTCACAATTACCACCTCAATCGATAGATGCACCATCAAAGTATGCACATAGTTTCAACATATTAGGTTGTTCGGATACAATTTCATGCACCCTAAATACGTCTTTTTGTTGTGGAAAATGACTAAGCATCGGAATTGCTTCAAAAACAATGATTCTTGGAGAAGATACATGATCTTGAAATATAGCTTGATTATGAACTATCCAAATTCCCCAGAAAATAATTAACGACATAGATTTGAATGTGCGAGAGGGTGAAAGAGAGAGACAATGTTGCCAAGAAACATCAACTAAAGGACCATGCAAGGGGCCAATATGAAATTCCATAGACCTCTAGTGATCCCATACATTATAGCCAAAATGACAACCCATAAATAAGTGATAAATAGATTCTCCATCTATCTAACAAAGTGCACACCAACCAGGACTATTGAGATTTTGTGTATTGGGGGTAGTATCGGATATGCTTTAGCTCCCAAAATTTGTGGAGGGACTAGAGTACACATGATATACAAGACCCAGAAAGGGATTTGGGAAACTTCATCTGTTTTGGGAGATATTTAATTAATTAATTATTTTAATGCATTTCCTAAGTTTGAACTTAGGAAAATTAAATAATTAAAGTTAATTAAATTAAACATGTGATGAAATTGTCTTAAGTCACACGGATCAAGCTTTATTTTAATCTTAGCCATTGATTCAAGATATGATCATGGCCATTGGTTTCCTAACGAGAAAAGTATAAAGGAAAGGATTGGGGTCATTTGTAAACACACAGAGGCAGAGCACTGAAGCTAAGCTGAGATTCTAGGGAAGGGTTTAAGAATTCTTAGAAGTGTTTTAGATGCAAAGAGGGGATTTTAGACAAAGGGGATGGTCTGATCCTAGTGTCTATAATCAGCAAGATACAAAGAGTAGCTTCCAAAGGCAACGTAGAGAAGTAGGGGCAGCAACAGCAGAGAGGGCAGCAACTACGCAGGTGTTGCATAGTCACTCAGAGGGCAGCGTTAGACAACTGGAGACCCTTAGTGGTTATGCAAAGACCCTAAGGGGTAGTGTAGGGATTGCGTCACCTAGTCTGGGATTACACAACCCTTTCCAGGCCAGTGCGGAGGGACGCAGAGGCTACAGAGGCTGACGCAGGGGCTTCAGGGGTAGCATTGCGGTTTCTAGGGCCTAGATTTGGCTGAGTCCTATAAATATCATTCGAGAGTGTGGATCAGTCAATATTTTGGCTTTAGAACAATCGGTGAGTCACAAATATATATTTTCTCTGTCGGCTTTTCCAGATCTGGAACCCAGATTTGTTGTATTTAGAAATACTCTTAATAATAAAACCCTCCAGCAGTCAGAGACTAGTTTTCCTGCATTGGGTTTTTCTGGGAACTATTGTCCAGAAAATAATTGTGTCACTTTATCTATGTGTGTATGTACTTTTTCTAGATCTGAATTGGTGATATTATGTTATGTGTTTTTCTTCGATATTAATCTTAATTTTCAGCTTAATAACTTAATTAATTAGGAGGAGAATAACCAAATCTAACAGTAAGATTTTTTCATAAGTAACATTTAGAAATTTTCACATGGTATCAAAGGAATTGCAGATATAGGAGGTTGACCAGCAGAAGACTGAAGGATCTTGTTGCATAAAGCAACAAGAAGTGCAACAAAAATAACATAAGAGGAGATTTGAAGGGACAACGCATTTTCAAAGAGAGAAAAGTTACGCAAAGGGCAGGGTGACGCAGTCTTATGCTGTCTCCCAACAGGCCCACACACTTACTGTGCAGAGGTAGTGCAGAGACATCACTAGGATTGTTTGAAGCCAACGAGGGTGACGCAGATCTGAAGCTGTCAGATCTAGAAGTGTCTGAAGCATAGCTACAGAACTTGAGAAGGTGCTGGTGGATTTAAGTTTATGAAGTTTTCATATTTTTAGGTTTAAGAACTAGTGAAAAAGAGCGAGATGAGATCAAGTTCTCAGAGAGTTTCTAGCCAAAGAAACTTGTAGATCGATCAAAGGATCAAAGAGAGTTGAATCATTTTTTTATTTGGAATATTTCCAAGAAGGGAAATCAATTTTCAGAGGGAGTAGAAGGTGTATGTTTCACCAAGGACCTTAGATCCAGATCTCTAGCAAAGATAAAAGGAGATTCGAAAAATTTCTGAGAAGATGGCTCGTCATGGACATCATGATTAGGACAGATTGGATGGCCTATCCAAATTTTTAGTCTGGAAGGCTAGAATCCTGATAGTCCTAGAGGCATATCATCTAAGAGACCATGCAAAACAAGTCCTGGCCACACTGACCGATGTAGATCTCCTAAGGAAGCATAATGAAGCTGCTAGACATGCCAAGCAACTGATAATGGATGGAATTAAGGACCAGATTGTCCCAAATATAGCTAAGAAGAAAACAACTAATGAGATGTGGAAGGCCCTAACATCCCTATATGAGGGAAATTCTGTTCAGAGGAACATGCTTCTGGAGAATTAGATGCGGTCACTCATGATGACCAAGGGGGAAGACATGGAACATTTTCTCTTCAAATTACAATCAATCAGAGACCATTTGACTGCATGGGTGCAAAGGTGGAGGACGATGTGATAGTCAGGACTGCTCTCAATGTAGTCAAATATGAGTGGGAAACCTTTTTCCAAGGTATCTTGGGCAGAGCAGACCTCCTAGACTGGGACAACTTGTGGGCAATTATGCGTCAAGAAGAACTCCGCAGAATCACCAAGAAGCAATACAACACGGGATCGAGTAAGGTGAAGAAGGAAGATGAAGAATATGAAACCTTGGCATCAAAGAGGCAGTGGGGAAAGAAGAAGAAGGATATATCAAATATCAAGTGCTTCTAGTGTGGTGAACTAGGACATTTTGCTAGCAATTGTCCTCAGAAGAAAAAGGACAAGGAATCTTCTTCTTCCAAGGCTGCTATGGTGCATTATGGGTCAAAAGATGATGAAACCATGAGCACTCATGAACCGCGAAAGGGGGCGACTTGGATCTATAGAGCAGCTATAGAATGAGGGGCCAGATCCTTGAGCAGCTCATCTCTTGGATCACATCCAAGCTACGGTGGCCTTAAGATAGTAGAGGGACAAGTGGAGCAGTGGGTGCATAGATCACGAATGAAGCAGAGAAATATCTAAAGGTTGGAAGGAGAAGTGCAGTGCAGATGCAACAACAATGTAGAGGCAACAAAAACGTAGGGGATGATGTGATTTCAACAGCGCAAAGCAAAGCTTTTTACGTAGAGCAGAGTTGTAGCAGCGTAGAAGGCTTCAGGAGGACAACACGGTGCAACAAAAATGTGAGAGATTTTAGCACAAGGGGCTGATGTGACTTCAAAAATGTAGAGGAAGTCTAATTTCAGAGTTGTAGCTGTGCACCATTCTCTAGATAAAAACATATATCAACAACTGATGGAGCTTCAAAGATGAGGTTGTAGCCCAACTAACGTGTCTATCGAAGATTTGGCAAGATATTTAGTTGCTTCTCGCAGCAACTGAAGTTGCAGTGCAACAGTTAGCAGTGGCAGTGCTATGGGAAACACGGATGCGACATATTGAGAGGGAGCTATAGTATAGATGTGGTAGTGGTGGCGATAGTGTCATAGGCAACAATACAGAATGGTAGCAACAGTAGATAGGGCAGCAACTGAGCAGCGCAGAGGCAACTTCAGCTACGCAGGTGTTGCACAGTCACTCCTAGGGCAACGTTAGGTAGTTGAAGACCCTCAGGGGCAGCGTAGGGACTCCGTCACCCAGTCTGGGGTTACACAGCCTTTTCCAGGCCAACACAAAGGGACATAGAGGTTGTAGAGGCTGACACAGGGCTTCATGGGTAGCGATGCGATTTCTAGGGCCTAGATTTAGCTGAGTCCCATATATCCCATTTGAGGGTGTGGATCAGTGAATATTTTGGCTTCGTAATAGTTGGTGAGTTGCAGATCTATATTTTCTTTGTCGGGTTTTCTAGATCTGTAACCTAGATTTACTGTATTTAGAAATACTCTTAATAATAAAACCCTCCAGTAGCAAGAGACCAATTTTCCTGCATTGGGTTTTTCCGGGGACTATTTTACAGAAAATCATTGTGTCGCTTTTTCTATGTGTGGATGTAATTTTTCTAGATCTGAATTGGTAAAAGTCTGTTATGTGTTTTGCTTCGATATTAATTTGAATTTTCAGCTTCATAACTTAATTAAGTAGGAGGAGCATAACCAGATCTAACACTAATATTTCTACATAAGTAACATTCAGAAATTTTCACAAGGTCCAATAGAAAAAAACCTTTGCAGAACATCCCACGTTGGGGTATTTCCATTCAAAATGCACCACAACTGGATTTTTTCCTTTGGTGGAAATTTGGATTTCCAGATGATCTTCCACCAACATTGAGAAGCAGTGGGAAGGCACTCGGATGAGATATAGATATGACCAAATTTTGGAGAGTATATTCCACTCTTTTCTTCTTCCAAAACTAGTTCATCCTCCCTATCTGAAATATGAACATGATAGAATGTAATGAATTGTTGTAATTGTTCCAATGATCTATGAAAGGAGATGGAATTCCCATCTCATCCACATATTTTCTCCCTTAACACAAAATGGAGGCGGAATCTGTATTATATGTGCTAGCTTTGAAAACTCACCATCCCAAAGATAATCAATAATGGGGATGGAAGAAGATGATCATGATAACAACCAGGAAAAGGATCTTGTCCAAGACGCCTCCACAAGGTCGATCCAACTATCAAAATGAGACCACTACATATGGTTTCAAAAGTATTTAAAATGGTTCTCCAAATCACATAGATGTTTTGTTTAGGTTTGTCTGAATGATGCACCCATTCCTCCACCGAGAAAAGCAATATGTATTTGTTAATAAAAATTGTAGTATAAATAATTTGAGTGGTGAGAAGGCACCAAACACATTTTTCTGCAAGAGCATTTGAGAATAGGAATATATTCTAAAGGTCCCACTCCCTCAACGCCTTAGTTTTTGAAATATTGTGCCACCCCACCTAGGGGAGGGTAGCCTCTGTGTTGGATCTAGACCATAAAAATTTGTAGCATACCCATCTTCTGCACTCCGACAAACCTTTTGAAATTCATGCAAGGGAGGACCAATACATAGGAATAGCTTCAATAACATATTTTATTAGTACCAACCCACCAACCTGAGAAATCCATATGTGACACCATATTTTTATACATTTCTCAATCTTAGAGATCAAATAATGCCAATCCATCATTCTGTATGAATTTGGTTTTAGAAGGAAACCCAAATATTTGATACCATCATCTAGGTGAGATATTTCCATCAGAAGTAAAGCAATGATTTTATAAACTTCATCCTCCAAATTTGAAACGTGCAGATATAATTCAATGATAATCAACATACCTGAGGCATTTTCGAATAATGCGAAAATTTTCTTTAGTACCGCTACTTCACAGGGATTTCCATTAAAAAAAATTAGGTTTCGTCAACAAACAAGTGGGATATCACCAAGGCTCGAGTAATCAAACACTCCATGAAATCTCCATTAATTTGTTCTTCTACTAGAAGCCTGCTGGGGCCTTCAACGACCAATAGAAATAATAATGGAGATAAAGGGAAACCTTGTTGAATATCTCATTGAGCTTAGAATAAAGGAGACACTGCATCATTTATTAAAACAAAAAAAGATGCTATTTGACTACAACTCATAAACCATGTTATGAAATCAAGACTAAAACCCACATGGGTTAAAATAAATAAGGGAAATATCTAGTTGACCCGATCGTAAGCATTTGATAAGTCAAGCTTGAAAATATCCCCTTTTAGGTTCATTGAATTTAGGATATGAACACCCTCCTACGACACACCAATTGCTTCATGAATTTTTCTACCTTCAAGGAAACCAAATTATTCTTTAGAGATGGAGGTAGAAATAATCGACTTGAAACAAAGGGAAATAACCTTTGTAATAAATTTTTAAGCAACGTTACATAATGAGATATGCTTAAAATAATCAAAGGAGATAGGGTAATCCACTATAGGAATTAAAGCAATGAATGTAGAATTTAAGGCGGGGAGAATATGACGATTCCTACGAGATTCCTCAACCACAACTAATAAATCATTTCCCAAAATTTCATAAGACACAAGAAGAATTCAATACCCCAAACATACGGGCCAGGGATCTTTTCCTTATGGAAACTATGGAGGAATTCTTCATTTCATCCTTGGAAACTTCGACCATTAGATCATGATTATCCTCCTCATTGAGAAAACCAGGAAAGGGGAGATCCATATGAATGATTTCGGCAACGGAACCATTTGTTGGAAAAAAATGAGGTCTCTAGGCAAGACCCAGGTTAAGGATAGAGGCCAACAAGGTTTTTGCAGTAGTCTAGCATAATGCTGACATTTTCACCCTACTCCAAGGAGCAGAGCGTCTCACCTGAGGCGTGTCGTGAACTTAGTTAGGTTAGGAGACAAATCATGTACCAGAAGATTACAACCATGAAGAGCAACTAAGGGAACTTGGAACATAAAACATATATCACTACTATGTATACGCTATTACTCATCAAGCATATTCAGGATGTTGAATTAAAATTTAAAACTAGGCATACATTCATAGTAAGAAATTAGTTAACACTCAACTCATAACATTAAGCACAACAATAACCATATTTCATTATCAATGTCAAAACATCATACATCACTCCACGGATTTTGTTATAGTGTGATTCAGTACAACAGAGATCTCACAGAGCTCTCCTACGACTCTGCTCTCTCTCTCCCGGTCCTCTGCCACACTGACTAACTCTTCCATCTATGCTGGCTAATTGCTTATTTTTTCTTCCACTAACGTGACTGTCAGTCTTTCCTCTTTTCCTTCTTCGCTGCTTTCTACTTCTTCTTGATTATTGGGAGTTCTATTGATTGTATTTGTCTCCCATATCTGCCATCTACGTTGTTCTCCGCAACTACTGCGCTACCTATCTTCCAGCTATTCACAACCGTGACAACTCCCTTTCTACCTTGATTGCGCTTCGCCACCTGTTCTCCACAACTCAAAACTATTTCTTTTTCAAAACAAAGGCCCCAATAGGTATAATGGCCTATTCTTAGGGTTTGAAAATATATTCAAAGTGTTTGAAACCCAACATGGCCAATTCTGAAAAATATGAAACATCCCTACTCGAATGATCCTTTAGATATGAAATCATGTTAGTCATCTTGTGAACCTTACCAAATTTATAGATAATTTTAGTATTATTGTCCTTGCATTCCAACTAGACGAATCTACTCTTCAACCACCATTCCACCTCATGGTTTTCCCAGATAGTTTTCCTCATTTTTTCCAATTGGAAGATAAAGTATCTAGATTTAGTAGACTCATAACCCTCCACCTGTTGTGAAGCAATATACTTAAGTTTTTCTTCAATTTCCATAAGATATAAATACTCTTCCTCTTTATTTTCCAAATCCTACTCCTTTGTCTTCTGCTTTATTTTCTTAACATTCCCCACAAAATTTTTTCCGACTGCGGATCCAAAATGAGAAGAGAATGTAGACCACTGATATTTTACAATCTCTATAAAGGGTGAATGCTTCACCCAGGAGGAATTCATTTTGAAGGGGATAACCATTTTATGGGTGGAACTTTTAATTTCCTGAAATATAGGGGAGTGGTAAGAAATCCCACCCAATCTGACCCATTACTTGATGGAAACAAACTGATCTATGGTAACTTCAAAAACCAGGAACCAATGTTGTCTCTTGGATATAGAGTCTAGACCCAACCTCCTATTTTTTCAGGTTGGACGAAGCTTAAGAGGCTCCACATCAATAAGATACCTATTTATCAAGAAATCATGAAATAATTCCACCAACATGTCAATATTTTCCCAATTCCCCTAGGATTTAGAGGCACCCATGGAGACATTTAAATCTCCCCCAATAATGAGGGAAGGATGAATTAAAAAATATTTAGAGAAAAAATATTCCAAAAATTGTTTGCGGTTTTGGGTGGGGCCACAGACATTGAGTAGGGAGAAGGAGACAAAAATTTCTTTAAGATAATTTCAATACCAAGGCCCACCACTGTGCTCCATGCATTGAGGAGTCTAAACCTATGACTTATCCATCCCACCCCAAACCCGCCGAGCAACCCGCAATATCAATACAATAATAAGACTACCCACGCAATATTTTTTCAAGGCACTAAATAGTAAAGGGACCAGGGCCGATGGTCTCTTGGAGTGAGGTTACACTAGGGGACTCAAAATCAATAAGTTCTTTTAAAGCTAGTATTTTGGGAAGACTCACTAGACCCCTACAATTAAAAGAAAGGATTTTCATAAGGTCACATTTAAGTGGGTTGAAATTTCTCTAAGGACCCCTTGAATTAAAGCTTGTCTTCCAGTGGCCATATGGACCTTGGCATTCTCTTTTTCTTTAGAGATATTGGAATATATGTCCTATCCCCTAGAATCAAGGCATGTGATTTGAAATTTCCCTAACCCTAAATATGAGGGTTTATTATATTAACCATTTGAGCAAGGGAAAATATTGTATGAATAAGAATCATCTCCCAAAAAATAGGATTGAGACTGGGAATGGGAGGTAACAAGAGAGGAAAAATCATAGTGAGTGAGAGAAAGGGAGAAAAAATATTGAGTGGGAGAGGATGCAGGTAAAGGACCATCCACGTGCATAGGGTGAAGCTATGGAGCAAAAACTTTAGAGAAAAAATCATCCAAACACTCAAGATTAACTTCAAAACACCGCAAAGGAATACACGTCTCCCTGCTAGAAGAAGGAATTCCATTTGGAAGCTCTACATATTCCCAAAATATATTTTCCTCATCTGCCAAAGCTAATTGAACCATAGGAAAATTATTAACAAGGTATCCATACCAATGAAATATGTGGAAATGGAAGGGGATGCCTTTGTATTCAAGATCATGAATAAACCTTTCCTCACCCTCAAGATAAATTGATTCAAGGAGACAGTCCCTCAATTCCATGTTGACCATAATCCGAGCCATAATCAATAACTATGATGAGAGATATGAGGAATCATAGGCAAAATATGATCCAATAGTGTTACCAATATCTTGAAATATCTCATCAGCCCATTAATTCAAAGGCAAGCCTAGAAATCACATCCACAAGGGAACTTGTTCCAACTGTTCCTTGCAACGCACGTTAAACATTGGCGACTAGAATTTAAAAATTATAGGGGATGAATCTGTATGCCAAAAAATTTCTTCAACAATTTTTTCTTCCTCTGTTGTATCAAACTTTAAATGTATCCACCCCTTCGCAAGTAGCTCCACCTTAGGAAGAGACTCTACCAAGGGGAAATTTCATGAACAACCCACTCTGTTAAGGTTTGAATTGAAAAACATCGGCCTTGCACCCTCCCCAAGAGTGAGGTTTTTTCTATAACTGAAGCCCAATGCATAAGGATCTCGACCCCAAAAACCAGAGTCATCTTGGGGAGATATGTAATATTCCAAAATTAGTATGCAACTAATTGGAATATTGATTTTTTCTTTTGAAACCTAGGAGATGAATAAATGGGTAAGGAGGCCTATACATTTCTAAAATAGGAATAAAATCCCTTATGATGTGAAAAGGGATGATTATTATGGCTGTATTTCACACCCTCATGTGTGAAAAGGGGCAATTACATGTGGACAAGGTCAAGTTTGACCAAGGCAACATCACTGGAATAGAAGGTGGAGATCATCTATGGAGACAACACAGTGATGGTGGGAGGAAGATTCCTTGGTGAAGGAAACCCTAATGAGTGGGACCCAAGATGAGAAGGCTTCCACTTGTATATAAGGAGGGAAAGGCAGCCATAGCAAGACATGCTATGGATTATTGATGTTGTGGTCTGTGAGACTATTGTGCATTCTTCAGTTGTTTAGTTGAGATTTTTATGCTGCTTAGCACAAGGATTCCATGTTTATGAATTCCATATCCTTTCTTGAGAGGCCTCTTGAGGGAGCTTGCACTTCATTTCTCCACATCCAAGCTTGAGGCCAAGCTACCGCCTTCAGCTACAATGCAATTTCTGTTTAGAGCTAGGTTGTGTTGTAGGGTGTTGCAGTGGAGGGTTGATAACACCACTTCCGAAGCTTGTTTTTCAGAGGAGGAATTTCTAGCAGCACCAAATTTCTGAAGATGAAGTTGTCAAAGTTGCAGCACTGCATTTTAGAGGTAAGGCATATGCTTGGTGGATATTTGAGTATTTTTCATTAATAAATGTAAATACTTATTCTTATGCAAAGTTCACTAAGAGGATAGTGGAAAGATTTGATGGAAAACCTTTTGAGACATCCTTGGTGAAACCAAACAAACCAAAACAAACAGAAACTTTGCATGTATCAGAAGAAACTATAAACTCAAATCCACTTCAGAAAAATATTGAGGAGGCTAATATCTTGCATAAAACCTTGCTAAAGGCAAGACCTCTATCTCATAGTCTTGAACAAGAGGGCATGGAGATTCCTTTTCCAAAAGGGGATCCAGTTATTGAGAGGTTGCCCATTCATATTGAAGAAGAAGATAAGGTTGGGGGCAACAACGCTGTCATGTCTAGAGCTTATCTAACACCTCATGCAGAGGGATAGGGAGCACTTACTCCAAAAAAATGGATTCTTGTATCATTACGAGAAATTCCCCAAGATCTCATATGTGGAGATCAAGGCACAACCCATGTTCAACATGTGCCTTCGTTGACAGATTGTGAAGCCATGTAGATAAAAGGATGAAGTAGAGAGGATGAATTACATCATGTGATGAGGATCACACACCCCTATCTATTTCAGAGGGTTGATGCATAGAAGAGGGAGACTAAATTGTGCAGTGAGGGAAGCGACAAGTTTGTCCTTTCATGTATGCAGTCTATGCTTGATATTGATGTCTCATTGCATGGAGGCATTTCACCAGGGAAACCATCAGATCAACAAATGATGAGAGATGTTTCATATTTGGAGGCACCACTCATTGATTCTAGAGGGGTGAGGACCTTAGGAGAGCTTGGTAAAGTGTTGAGAGTCTTGGGTAGACTCAATAAGAGGAGACACATTCTCCCAACATCATCATTACCCACTCTCATTCCATGTTCTACGCTGTGGCAAGAGCATCATGGGAAGGATAACAACCTTCCAACTTGCATATTTGGCATGGGAGATGTTAAAGAGGAGGACAGCCATATGATAGATATTCTTTGTGATGGATCATCAGCGCTATCACTATGGAGGATAGATCCATATTGGAAATCCCAGCTATTGGTGGATTATTCAAAGGATGTTTTTACTTGTATGATATTGGATGACCAGTTTCATGAGGAGGGATATTCAGTCAGATATGGGGTCATCTACTATCATGGTAGGATCTTCTTATCTAGAGCTTCTAAGCTCAAGAAGAAGTTACTACAAGCAGCTCATGAAGATTTCCTTTTCAGCCACACTTATTCTATGAGAGCATACCACACCATCATGGAGGGGTACATTTGGGAAGGATTTGAGGAGGAGATATATCAGCATTTGAGGAGATGCATGGATCATGTGGAGATGGAGGAGATACATAACTCTTTGGGGGAGTTAACATAGCCACCTATTTTCTCTTTGAGGATGAGAGGAGATTTATCTATGAGCCACTCCATTTGCATGAGCAAAGCATATGGTAAGGATACTGTTTGGCTGCATAATGATTTGTATAATGAATATGTACATTCCTTAACCATATATGTGCAGGACATTGCTCAAATAAGGAGCATTCTTTCTTCTAGATTTCACGGTCTACTTGAAGCCATAAGAAATTTTGATGATGGCCACTCCTTAGGGGGACTTGGGGAGATGATATATTATGCAGAGCATGCTCACTTTGCACCATACATCATACACTTTCTCCAAACTCATGAGGATATTTGGGCAACAAGCAAGTTGGGGGGGGGAAGCCACACTCCATGTTATTTTCTGATGCACTTGAGAGTAAAACTGCATTGGTTGCATTTGAGGGACCATTGTCGTTCTCCCTTATTACATATGGCAGCTAGCATGATGCTAATCATGATTCCATTTGCTGATGTTGTCCTTATTTTCATTGGGAGCATGATTGGGAGAGAGACACATTGGTTGGATGTGTCCTTGGGGGAAGATATTTCTCACACTTTTTGCATTACATGTTCCAAGGGGAGCATGGGAGGTGAAATGGCCACTACAATAAAACACTTGATTCTTTATAAGGTGGGCCATGGGATTGATTGGATGCCATATGGTGGTGATTTCCTATCCATCACATATGGGATGGTTTGGGCCAACATGATTCATATTGTTGGAGGGAAGATATTTGGAGACCTAGTCTTCTTCTTGCCACTTGAGGGCAACTTTATTGCAGCCCAAGATCAGTAGATACTCTAAAATTATCATAAGTGGAGAGGAGGACATTGTGGGGTAGGCTATTTTTTCTACCATGTTCAGTTATTTAGCCCACCTACTTTGCAGGAGTGAAAGGTGGAGGAGAATTTTCAGGAGTTTCCATGTTGGGAGGTGACTCATTTTGTATGAATGATAGCTTGAGGATGGAGGATCCACATGGGAATGATGATTCCTAATACATTTCAGATCCCATACCTCAAAGGGACCTCTGGAAAACACCTTATTGCCTCCGTGATTACTCTACTTTCTCATGATGATAGCTATTTAGCTAGCTTACATGCTTGGGAGGGGCAATATGGAGATTTATTGATGAGACAACATCTTATTCCTTGGAGGAGTTTATCATATGTGGATGCTACAAGAGGAGGAGGGGAGACTTATTAGTTATATCCTTGCAGTTTCTTGAGGACAAGCAACATTTGGGAGGGGAGGACTGTAATATTCCAAAATTAGCATGCAACTAATTGGAATATTGATTTTTGCTTTTGACATCGAGGAGATGAATAAATGGGTAAGGAGGCCCATACACTTCTAAAATAGGAATAAAATCCCTTATGATGTGAAAATGGATTATTATTATGGCTGGATTTCACACCCCTCATGTGTGAAAAGGGGAAATTACATGTGGACAAGGTCAATTTTGACCAAGTCAACATCGCTAGAATAGAAGGTGGAGATCATCTATGGAGACAACACAGTGATGGTGGGAGGAAGATTCCTTGGTGAAGGAAACCATAATGAGTGGGACCCAAGATGAGAAGGCTTCCACTTGTATATAAAGAGGGCAAGGTAGCCATAGCAAGACATGTTATGGATTATTGATGTTGTAGTCTGTGAGACTATTGTGCTTTCTTCAGCTGTTTAGTTGAGATTGTTGTGATGCTTAGCACAAGGATTTCCTGTTTAGGAATTCCATATCCTTTCTTAAGAGGCCTCTTGAGGGATCTTGCACTTCATTTCTCCACATCCAGGCTTGAGGCCAAGCTACCTCCTTCATCTACAACACAGTTTCTATTTAGAGTTGGGTTGTGTTGCAGGGTGTTGTAGTGGAGGGTTGATAAGACCACTTCCAGAGCTTGTTTTTCAGAGGAGGAAACTTTCTTTCCTTTGGGAGATCAGTGAGGAATATTTTGGATCTGATTTCACATCTTGGCACTTGGCCAACATATTTTACATCACCTACAACACAGTACCTCTCCTTGACTGCGTTATTTTAGTGAGCATTTGCAATTAGGGGTTTCATTGCTTGATTGGAGAGTGAGATCTTCAGTGTTAGGATTAGCCTTTCACTTGGAAGATCCATTGGAGGAGGTCTATTTCATATGTATAATATTCATCCATCTCCATCCAGTTATTGAGTTTCAGTTGCTACTCAGCACTAGGGCTACACTCCAACATTTCTTCACTTTTGCATATTTCAGGAAATCCTTTCCGGAATTCTTTGAAATTGTGTTTGGGAGTCTAGATCTTCACTCCTAGCATTTCTCAAGCCATACATTTGCAGATCTATCATATTGTACATTTCCAGTAGTAGTGCACCATCTATGACTGCCCTATTCTTGTTTATGAGCATTCTACTATGTAGCAGCATTTCACTTTTGGCATATGTATTTATGGGAGGCTTGTTTGCCTTGATTATTTGAGTTGTGCCCACTTCTATTGTACATATTTGCTGCTGATTTATATAATAAAATGGCTCTATGGTTTTCATCCATTTTGGTGTAATGTTATTCACTTCTTTTTCCATTATTTTGTTCATATATTACAACCAAGAGGGCTGAATTGAAAGGATTTTAGGCTAGCTAAGGAAAACAAGGGGTTTTGATTTTGATTATAGGGTTGGGCTCACTGAACTAGAATTAGGTCAAGAGGATAAAACAAGGCCAAAAGGATTAAATTGCAGTCTTCTTGATGGGGCAAGGTAGGGAAAAGTTTTAAACATTCAAAGAGTATTAAATGAGATGGAAAGACTGGTGAGGAGCTAAGGAAAGCATATGAAATGTATTTTCCTTAAATTGAAGAAATTAAACACATTATATTTATTTCCCAAAACATAGCATAACTAAATATGAATTCTGTCTTTCAAACTTGAAATCAAGCATATTAGAGATGTGAATTGGCTTATGAATTAACAATACATTATAACAAATCAATCACAGAGAAGAAACAATTTTTAAAACTCGTACCACAGGGATCCCAAGAAAATAGATGTAAATTTCCATTAATGTCTAAGCCTAAATGTTACTTGAGCAATACAATCTCTTCCACTAAAGCCAACCATTACAAATATTGAAAAAGTACACCTTATAGACTTAAAAACAACTTATTATCATCCTCAGGGGTTGAATCCATGAGCTAAGGGAGTTTTTACACCAAAACCTGAACTGACTACTAAAGACTAGGATGAGGAGAGTGACTCATTCCTAACTTTTAGAACAGATACATTTGACCTCAAACTAATGATTTACCTAATGTATCTACCTTAGGTAAAAGTAAAACCTGATTTTTTACATTGGTAACTTCTCATTTACCCAAGTGAAAATTACATCACAGGCAAAATTTCAAAATTTACTAAAACTAGTCAAACTGTGAATTTCTTAGTAAATGCGCACCGCCAAGACAGAAAATTTGACCTGTTTTGTGGACCACTTTTGGAGGCCTTCCCCTTGTCCAAATTGAGCTCATGATAGCTAATTGGAAAGCCTGTCCAGTATAATTTCCAGATATTCTTTTACTTTCCAAAATGATGTCCATCAGTCTTGTCAAAATATTTTTTCCCCAAGACTACTAAACGTGCAGCGCCAAGGCCAAAAAGAGGGCATAAACATGATTTTTTGGTAGTTTTTGGCCTTTTTGAGGGACCAGTTCTACTCCAAATCTCATGAAAATTTTTTAGGTTGATATAATTTTCATTATTAACATGAATATGTTGGCCATTTTCCATTTGGATGGCCCAAACAATAGTGCAGCGCTAGTGGTGCTACGCGTTTAGCACATTTTCGGCAGGCTAAACTGTCCCAAAAAATCAAAATTTGCACAAAAGTGCCAAAAGTGGAATTTGATTTACTATTCAAGGTTTGGAGGTCTGGAGGGAAAGATTAGCAATAATATTAAACTTTTCATTCTCCTTTGACTCAGTCAAAGTTTGAATATCTTCTTGGGCACGTTTGAGCTTGGGCCTTGCAATCCTGTTTCTCATGGCATAATACTTCTCCATCTTCATCTAAATATCGTTGTCTCTATTTTCCTTCTCTAACAGGATATCCAGATGAAAATTGGCCCTCTCAAGCCAAGACTCTCTGTCTCCATCAATCTCTATGGCAAGAAACTCACTTGGATTAAGTTGCTCCGCCAATTATGCCTCTTTCTGCCTTTCCTAGGCTAAAGCCCTCTTCAGTCCAATGGTCCTCGGTCTCTGTCTAGGAAGCTAATCTTCCTCATAATCACTGTCATCAAATCTGACCAAGGTCTCATCTAGAAAAGCCTTGGCCTTTCCTGCCTCTCTCTGAGCTCTTATTTCCTTGACCTGACTAATGATCTGTTTTCAAGGAAAATGTTAAGGATGGAAATTTATTTTAAAGTTTAGAAGCATTGGCGAATCTTGCTAGTCCTTAATATGCAAATTTCAAATTGTTTGGGGATATTTAAAAAAAATACTTAGATATATAATAATTTTACAATATTATAAATAAAATTATGGCGATTTTTTAATTAAAATATTTTTATACTATAAAATTGGGGTGAATAAATTTTAGAAAAAGCTGGAAATTGGTGAATATTTTTTTTGGAAAAAGCATGGAAAATTAGCCCACCCACGAATATTAGCCGCTAAAATTTTCCCTATTTTTTTGTCTCCAACTGCTAATTCTCTAGCTCAAGAAAGTTAATTACATTTGTTTCTCTACCAAGATTAGCTTGAAGCTCACTAATATTGGCATCCTTGCCTCTGATCAATGCATTGATGATTCTGACCTCATCCTCATCATCAAGGTCAATCAACTGAAACTCTTGCTCAATTCATGTTTGTGCTCCTCCTCAACAGTGATAGGCTCTATAGCCTTTTCCTTGCCCTTGTCTACTTGTTTTGTTGATGAAGAAGGCATGGCCCCTTTCACACCATGTGAAGCCTCTATGATATGTCAAAGGAAATGGCTCAATGTCAATCATTTTAGTGCCAGCTGCCATAATGTCCCTTTCACTGCTTGATGCTTTGGTATCATTATGCAATGGTGAAGGATTGTGGAAAGGTGATGAGGAAGGATCAATATGAGGTGAATGGATGTGAGTGGATGGAGATGTATGAGCAGCGGGATGTGATGGAGAAGTGGATACGGGAGGATGAGATGATGAAGGAACATTCTGCTCATGATAAATAGGTGCGGTAGTGAAAACCTCATTGGCAATGAATGCATCCCATGAAATTTTTTTCTGTTGAAGCAGATGCATGACCACCATATTTATGAGTGAATGATGAAATAGGCTCTACGTTTGCTTATTGTAATCCCTCTTTTGCACAATGTAGGCCATCTTGTCAATGCTACGAAAAATATAATAAGGCAAATGTAGCATTCTAACTCTAGTGAAATGCATAAGAAAACGGATATGGTATGAGTAGAGGCGGGAAAACCTTCCCTCACAAGTTAAATACTTCATTATTATCCTCATCATGGGCACATACCGGTCAAGAATATGAGAAAAAGGGAAAATTGACTTGTTGTGATATTTATACCTAGGTTTGAGGTATGTTTCAAAATAAATCATGTCTAGGTTTTCTTGTTTAAACCACCTCTCTCCCACTCTAGGTATTCCTGTAGCAGCTGCAATGGCATTTGTGGACATTTCAAATGTAAACCCATCAAGATTGACCTTCTTTTCATGTGGATTAATGATGAATAGTCTTGTTAACTTTGGCTGATTTTGGACTTGCTGAAGTCTCTCACAAAAATGAAAACAACCCACATGTTTGAAGCAAGAAACAGTGAGAGGAGAGGACATAAGTTCTCTTGTAGTGATGGGTTCAAACCTATTTATTTTCCCTCCCTTATGGTCATTTCTTCTTGGCATTTGTGCTCCAACAAGGCCACTATCTTCTTCTTCAGACATTTTCAAATTCTGACTTGTGAAACCCTATGGTACAAGCGAAATGAAATGAGGGGAAAGGGATGAGATGACTAGCTTGAAAGGTGAAGGGAATGAGTGTAAGAAATGAGTGAAGGGAGAAAATAGATCAATGAAAACTCTAAATCAATGAAATCACCCTGTCTATGACTGATATTTTGTTTAGGAGGATGAAACAAATGTATAAACAATGATCACAAATTAAAATTAGGGTTTCATTTAGGTTTTCCATTTCAATGCATTCAAGAATCACCAAATATATTATAAATGGGGTTATGATAAGTACTTACCACTTTTAGGGCTTCTTGGAGAAATTTGGAAGTGTTTTGAACTTGTTTGGATTGATAGAACACTCAACAATCTTCCTTGTCTAGGCACGCAGCGCCACTGTGTGAGTGTGCAACGCTTGTCCAAACATGCAACGCCTCTTTGCAGGCATGCAACACCTTCAAAAATAACATCGAAGTCTCCTGGAAAGGGTGCAACACCATTGGGTAGGCGCGCAGCGCCGGCTCAAGTGCGCAGCTCCAAGTTTCCCGGTGTCCAAATTGGGCCCAGGATAGCTTGTTGGAAATATTATCCTGTCTAATTTCTAAATATACCTTTTTTTTCTATTTGGATTTCATTTTCCATGTCAAAATTTAATTTTCCCAAAACTGGTCAAAAAGTGCTTAATGAGGGTGTAGAAAGGAAGAGTGCTGGTGCAGGAAACTTTTGGAGGCCTTCCTCAACTCTAAATTGAGCTCATGATAGCTCATTAGAAATATATTCTAGTCTAGTTTTCATTTGAATTATCAAGAAAGTAATTTGAACACTCCAGCTATGAGAAAACATGATTGTTCCAAGGTCACTCCAGAAGTGCAGCAATTCTCCCATGGCACCTGCATTTTTTACATTGCTCTAAAACCATGACACCTGTGTAAAATATGAAGGAATTTTTTCTTCCTTGACCTATGATTGACAAAAAAATCTCTCACTTTTGTCAATTTCATCTTTTTTTTGTTCAAAAACATAGTTTAAAGCGAAACTGGCCCTATGAGTGGCAAATGGCTTGACACATGGAATGAATTCTCAAAAAATGATGGAGACATAATATTATGAGTTGAAATGACCTCATACTTATTGATATGACCTACCTTATGGCTCCTTTTCTCAAATTTCACGTTTCCATAGAAAAACCTAGCTCATTGGGAGAGGAAATTAGGGTTTAGTGTTTGTGATCAATGATGACTTGGGCACCCTTGGGAAAATACAACTCCCTTTGACATTTGATGTGTTTGCATGTGGATTTTTGAGTTGGAAGCATTTGGAAGAATGAATAAGAGGTTCAGTAGGCATATACTTGTGAAGAAAAATGAGACACTTGACAAGGACAACCAACAGTGGAACAATTTTATATCATGACCTAATGGAATGATTGAAAATTCTTTGGATTGGGACACCTAAGATGCACATGCAAAATATATTTTGATCCCTGGTGGAAGTATGAAAATACTGACACTAACATTGGCTCCAGCTGGGGATGGTAGCTCCTTGGAGGTGCCAAGAACACCGTAGACCAAGTTCCTACTCATTGGGCATGGATTCAAAAGCTAAAGACTAACTAAATACTGAAAGAAACATGAAGCAATAAACTGAAATGCCTCAAGTTTGACTGAAACAAGACTTAAAAATTGAACTTACCCTACTTATTGATGGCAGTACATCACTAAGACTTGAGGGCTTCAAATCTCGATGACAACCACCAGCCTACTAAAGACATATATACAATAATGTGAAGTGATCCTTCCAGTGTAACCAATTCAGCATATGGTTACTTTCTTGAATTCTTCTCTCACTTTTCTCAAGAAGGAAGAAAAAACAAAAACGAGGACACTCCAAGTGTTTACTGAACATGTGCTGTTGGTCCAAGAAAAAATAAAATATATCTTCCATGCTGACTATAGAAAATCAATAAAAGGATATTCAAAAATATGAAATGTTACCTTGTTTTGAGATTTAGCAAAAACACAAGCACACTCTTCATTCTGATTTGAAAGAACACTGAGTTTTTGATCCATAGGATAGCATAGGGAAGTATGACTTTCTGTTGTCTAAGTGTTGGCTACAAATTCCTGAAGCATAAGAAAATATGATTCTTTCTTTGGCATACTGTCTCTATTTGGCTCATACTCCTCAAAATTCATAGTCTATGTCATCCTTAAACAAGAAACATTCTTCAAAATTATCAAACATGATAGACCTATCATTTTCATGAAAGAGACCATTATCTGATAGCTCGTCTCCTTGCAGGGAATCATCATCATAAATTGGTTTACTCACAACAATATCCTGTATAGTTTCATCAAGCTCCTCATCGAAATTATCTTCAAATTTAACATACTTAAGCAAATCAGGTTCAGGAGAAACTTCATAAAATATGAACATTGAAAATGGAGATTTCCTTTCTTCATGATGATCTATAAATCTAGTTTCAGGATTGTCCTGATTTAAACTTAGATTTTCATTTTTAAAAATGGAATAAGTTTTACCAACACTTTCTTGACTATATGAACATTGCAAACCTGCTTCAGCTTGGGCTGTAATATGACTTTATAGGAGCTGATCTATCTCATCTTCAGACAGAGGAGAAAGTAATCTTTGTTTACTTTAGATAACACAGTAATCGTCTTCTTTCTCTCCTAAAGACTCACAAGGATGTTGAATGTCTTCTTTAACCTTTCGCTGATCAACTTGTTGTACTACTGAAATAATTGTCTCCTGTGGGAAGTCTTTATGAACATCAAGACAATATGAATATAGATCTGGATCAACTAGCTTAACTTTACCACAGTCTGAGATTGGAACCTCATTTTCCTGCATACCATATTCTATTGTATAAAGTTCTTCAGCCTGCTGCAAAATTTCCTGAGCATCTTGATAAGTATCCTCTAATATTTCTTTATGCTGCTGAAATGGATTTTCATACAGGGCTTCCATGATCTCATCGTCCATGAATTCATCATCTCCATAAAAATTGTCAAGATTTTCAATAAAACTATCAACATGTTTACAGTAGTTCTGAACTAATATTAAGGATGGACAAGATTATTTATACCTTTCAAAGAATATGGTATGAAAATCCTTTAAACAATAAATACAAGTGGACGAAAAAATTTCATACCAAGATCGAGCTTCATCTTCCAGAGTGGCCATGAATATCTTCATCAAGCAATCTTCAAGAAAATCAATCTTTAATCTACGCACATGCATGTGAAATCTCACCAGATGAAGAGTAGCATCATTACCTTTCACATTTTTGAACATAGGAAAATTCCCTTGCCAATCAACCTTAGGCATTTTATTTGGGAAACCTGGAATGTGATCTTGGCTCATGGAAGCATGCCTTCTTGCAACAATTTCCATCTTGAAAAATATTGAAGCTACTAATCTTCATGCAATGGAGTTACTATGAAGTGTTGATTTTCAGATTCTTTTGCCAGTGGAGTATTTGATCAACCTGAAATGTCTGGAGTTGCCGGGTGGATGATTTCAGACTTCATATGCATCTGATTGCTATCCACCATCAACAATCAGATCTAAAATTTGAGGATCTTTCCCAAGGAATATTTGATCTTAATTTTTTTTCCCCAGCAGAGTCATCAAAATGTTAACGCTCGGATTGAACCTCAAGGCTACGAGAGGCAATCCCGAGGTAACCTCAAACCAGAATTTGGACTTGGTATCTAGCCCTACCAAATCAGAGAGGGATCTCTCGATAAATTCACAGCCAAGAGGGCCAGATAAAAATATCTTAGGCTAGCTAAGGAATACAAGGGGTTTTGATTTTGATTTTAGGGTTGGGCTCACTGAACAGGGATTAGGTCAAGGGGAATAGATCAGGGCCAAAAGGATGAAATTGCAGTATGTTTGATGGGGAAAGGTAGGTAAAATATTTAACATTCAAAGAGGATTAAATGAGATGGAAAACTTGGTGAGGAGCTAGTGAAAGCATATGAAATGTATTTTCCCTAAACTGAAGAAAATGAACACATTATACTGAATTTCCCAAAACAGAGAATAAATAAATATGAATTGTATTTAAAACTTGAAATAAAGTATATTAGAGATGTTAAATGGCTTATGAATTAAAAATAAATTCTAAAAAATCAATCACAGAGAAGAAACAATGTTTAAAACTCATACCACAGGGATCCCAAGAAAATAGCTGTAAATTTCCATTAATGTCCAATCCAGAATGTTACTTGAACAATACAATATCTTCCACTGATGCTAACCATTACAAAGACTGAAAAAGTAAACCTTATAGACTTCAAAACAAATTATTCTCATCCTCAGGGGTTGAATCCATGAGGTGAGGGAGTTGTTACACCAAAAACTGAGCTGATTGCTAAATACTAGGATGAGGAGAGTGACTCATTCCTAACTTTTAGAACAGATACATTTGACCTCAAACTAATGATTTAACTAATGTATCTACCTTAGGTAAAAGTAAAACATGATTTTTTACATTGGTAACTTCTCATTTACCCAAGTAAAAATTACATCAGAGGTGAAATTTCAAAATTTACTGAAACTAGTCAAACTGTGAATTTCTTGGTAAACGCATAGCGCCAAAACATAAAATTTGACCTGTTTTGTGGACCACTTTTGGAGGCATTCCCCTTGTAAAAATTGAGCTCATGATAGCTCATTAGAAAGCCTATCTAGTATAAATTCCAGATATTCTTTTACTTTACAAAATGATGTCTATCTGCCCTGTCAAAATCCTATTTTCCCAAGACTACTAAACGCACAGCACCAAGGCCAAAAAGAGGGCAAAAACATGATTTTTTGATAGTTTTAGGCCTTTTTGAGGGACCATTTCTACTCCAAATCTCCTAAAAATTTCTGAGGTTGATGTAATTTACATTATGAACATAAATATGCTGACCTTTTTCCATTTGGATGGCCCAAAAAGAGCACAGCGCTAGTGGAACTGCGCATTTAACACATTTTCAACACGCTAAACTATCCCAAAATATAAAAATTTGTACAAAAGTGCCAAAAATGGAATTTGATTTACTGATCAGGGTTTGGAGGCCTGGAGGGACACTTCAGCAAGAATATTAAGCTTTTCCTTCTCCTTTAACTCAGTCAAAGTCTAAATCTTTGCTTGGGTACATTTGAGCTTGGCCCTTGCAATCCTGTTTCTCATGGCATAATATTTCGCCATATTCCTCTAAATATCGGTGTCTCTATTTTCCTTCTCTAACAGGCTCTCTAGATGAAAATTTTCCCTCTCAAGCCAAGAATCTCTGCCTCCGTCAATCTGTATGGCAAGCAACTCACTTGGAGTAAGTTGCTCCGCCAATTCTGCCTCTTTTTGCCTTTCCCGGGCTAAGGCCCTCTTTAGTCCAATGGTCCTTGGTCTTTTTCTAGGTAGCTAATCTTCCTCATCATCACTATCATCAAATATGCCCAAGTTCTCATCCAGCAAAGACTTGGCCTTTTCTACCTCTCTCTAAGTTATGATTGCCCTGACTTTATTAATGATCTGTTTTGTCTCCAACTGCTGAGTCTCTAGATCAAGAAAGTTAATTACGTTTTTTTCTCTACCAATATTAGCTTGAAGCTCACTAATCTTGGCATCCTTGCCTCTGATCAATGCATTGGTGATTCTAACCTCATCCTCATCATCAAGGCCAATCAATTGAAACAACTAATCAGTTTCATGTGTGTCCTCCTCCTCAACAGTGATAAGCTTTATAGCCTTTTCCTTGCCCTTGTCTACCTTTTTTGCTGATGAAGAAGGCATGGCCCCTTTCACACCATGTGAAGCAAACACATGCCCTTGGCCTCTCTAATATCTTAAAGGAAATGGCTCAATGTCAATCATTTTAGTGCCAGCTGTCACAATGTCCCTTTCACTGCTTGATGCTCTGGTATCATGATGTGATGGTGAAGGATTGTGGAAAGGTGATGAGGAAGGATCAATATGAGGTGAATGGATGTGAGTGGATGGAGATGTATGAGCAGCAGGATGTGATGGAGAAGTGGATACGGGAGGATGATATGATGAAGGAACATTCTGCTCATGATAAATAGGTGCAGTAGTGAAAACCTCATTGGTAATGAACGCATCCCATGAAATGTTTTTTCTACTGAAGTTGATGCATGACCACCATCTTGATGAGTGAATGATGAAATAGGCTCTACATTTTCTAATTGAAATCCCTCTTTTGCACGATGTAGGCCATCTTGTCAATGCCATGAAAAATATAATAAGGCAAATGTAGCATTCTAACTCTAGTGAAATGCATAAGAAGATGGAGATGGTATGAGTAGAGGTGGGAAAAAATTCCCTCACAAGTGAAATAATTCATTATTATCCTCATCATGGGCACATACCGATAAAGAAGATGAGAAAAAGGGAAAATGAACTTGTTTTGATCCTTATACCTAGGTTTGAGGTATGGTTCAAAATAACTCATGTCTAGTTTTCCTTGTTTAAACCACCTCTATCCCACACTAGGTATCCCTATAGCAGATGCAATGGAATTTTTGGAAATTTCAAAAGTAACCCTAGAAAGATTGATCTTCTTGTCATGTAGATTAATGATGAATAGTCTTGTTAACTTCGGGTGATTTTGGACTTGCTGCACTCTCTCAAAAAACTGAAAACAACTCATATGTTTGAAGCAAGATACAGTGAGAGGATAGGACAAGTTCTCTTGCAGTGATGGGTTAAAACCTATTTATTTTCCCTCCCTTATGGTCATTTCTTCTTGGAATTTTTTCTCCAATAAAGCCACTATCTTCTTCTTCAGACATTTTAAATTCTGATTTGTGAAACCCTAGGGTACAAGTGAAATGAGACGAGGGGAAAGGGATGAGATGACTAGCTTAAAAGGTGAAGGGAGTGAGTGTAGGAAATGAGTGAAGGGAAAAACTGGATCAATGAAAACCCTAAATCAATGAAATCACCCTGTCTATGACTGATATTCTATTTAGGAGGATGAAACAAATGTATAAACAGTGATCACAAAATAAAATTAGGGTTTTATTTAGGTTTTCCATTTCAATGAATTCAAGAATCACCGAATAGATTAGAAATGGGGTTATGATATGTACTTACCACTTTTAGGGATTCTTGGAGAAATTTGGAAGTGTTTTGAACTTCTTTGGATTTCTAGAACACTCAACAATCTTCCCTGTTTAGGCACGCAATGCCATTGTGTGAGTGCACAACGCTTGTCCAAATGCGCAATGCCTCTTTTTATGAATGAAACGACTTCAAAAATAACATGGGAGTCTCTTGGAAAGGGCACAACGCCACTAGGAAAGTGCACAACACTGGTTCAAACGTGCAGCGCCAAGTTTCTGAATGCGTAACGCCAAGGAAACACTATTTTGTAGACCAGATTTGGAGGCCTTCTCGGTGTCCAAATTGGGCCTAGGATATCTTGTTGGAAATATTATCCTATCTACTTTATAAATACACCTTTGGTTTTCTGTTTGGAGTTTATTTTCCTTTTCAAATGTTGATTTTCCCAAGACTGGTCAAAATGTGTTGAATGAGGGTGCATAAATGCAGAGTGCTGGTGCAGGCAACGTTTGGAGGTCTTCCTCAATTCCAAATTGAGCTCATTATAGATTATTGGAAATATATTCTAGTCTAGTTTTCATTTGACTTATCATGCAAGTAATTTGAACACTAAAACTATGAGAAAACTTGATTTTTCCAAGGTCACTCCAAAAGTGCAGCAATTCTCCCATGGCACCTGCATTTTTGACATTTCTCTAAAACCATGACACCTGTGTAAAATATGAAGGAGGTTTTTATTCCTTGACCTATGATTGACAAAAAAATCTCTAACATTTTTCAAATTCATCTTTTTTTGTTCAGAAATATAGTTTAAAGCGAAACTGGCCTTATGAGTGGCAAATGGCTTGACTCTTGGAATGAATTCTCAAAAAATGATGGAGACATGATCTTATGAGCAAAAATGACCTCATACTTACTGATATGACCTACCTTATGGCTCCTTTTCTAAAATGTCTCTTTTCCATAGCAAACCCTAGCTCAGTGGGAGAGGAAATTAGGGTTTAGTGTTTGTGATCAACGATGACTTGGGCACCCTTGGGAAAAGACAACTCCCTTTGACATTTGATGTGTTGGCATGTGGATTTTTGAGTTGGAAGCCTTTGGGAGACTGAATAGCATGATGAAGACATGGAAGAGGGTCAACAGGCATATACTTGTGAAGGAAAATGAGACACTTAACAAGGACAACCACCAGTGGAACAACTTTATATCATGACCTAATGGGATGATTGAAAATTATTTGGAGGCAGACACCTAAGATGCACATGAAAAATGTGTTTTGATCCCTGGTGGAAGTATGCAAATACTTACACTAACATATTGGATGCGTTTAATTGGAATCATCGCCAATATCCAAAATTTTATGGAGAAATGTCATTGCTAGAAGACATGTTGAATTTCTTCCTTCATGGCTTCACAAAGCACACATCTTGATGGACCGTGGATCTTGATTTTCCTCAGGTTTTCTGCCATTAGGATCCCTTCATGGACCAATTCCCAGCAAAATTTATTGATTTTGGGGAGGTAATATTTATACCAAATTCCCCCCAGATGCTTAAGGAAGCGGGGTGTTGTAAATGGGAGATTAAGAATTTTTATCATTCCTTAATTGTGTAATTGAAATTTTTCCTCCAACTCCATATTCTATGATCTATTCTGTTGACCATTTCAATTTGGATGAATCCCCTGAGTGATTTAATCAGAGCTTCCCTGCGAGAGGAGAGAGGATCTAAGGGGGGCAGTGGGGAGGGGAAAATCCAAGCCTTCTAAATTCCATCCTCATCCTAATTATAAATATCCCAACTGGAGTAAGTTCTGCCACTGCATCCATTGGTCCAACTCGGGGTTTCCATTCCCCACTAAGGTGATTGAGCAGGAGGGGATGTTGTCATTCTATAAATGGATTCAACTTCCATTTCTAGAGTGCCATCCTAGATGATCCACCACTATTGGAGCTTCAAATTTTCATAATGTCCATACCTTGGATGCTTGAGTTTCCCAACATTCCTCTTTTGGTCTAAGGATTTTATTTTTGTGGAAATACTTCCTCAGAAAAACATTCTTCCACCATTCCTTGGATTTTGACAGGAGCCTCCAAACTAACTTTTCACCCAACGCTAGGTTCATATATTATGGATCCTTAGTAAATAATCCTCTAGTATGTTTTGGGAGTCTTACTATATTATAGTTCACTAGGTGGAAGCAATGCTCGTTCTTCTTCCCACCCTACCACATAAACTTGTGTATAATGTGACCAATTCGATGTAGAATTCCTTTGGGAGCCAAAAGACCAGAACCTATGTAGATTAGAAGAGAGGAAATAATTGAATTTATAAGCACCATCTTGCCTACTACGTTTAACCATTACACTTCCCATGAAATGAATCTGTTCTTAATCTTTTGTATCACTACCTCCCAATCCTCTCTTGTTGTATAACCAAAAGAAATATAGATGAAAATATAGGTAAATTATTTCTAATATTTTTCCACCAAGAATCCTAGGATCTTTGAAATTTACTGCCACCTGAAAAACTCCAAAACAACATCCACAAGGGGAAAAACTAATTGTTGAATCTACAAAGAAAATAAATGGTGATACATAAACAACTCTATAACAGTTCATGCTTATAATTAAGTTAGAAAAACATGAAATTTAACATCCATAACCCTTATAGATCGTTACACAAATTTTATTGGGGAGGGGGGGGGGGTATTTATAGGAAATTTAGAGAAGACATGATAAAAAATGTTAAATGATTTTGTATTTTCCAACATAAGTATATCTCATATGTACACTCTAGTTATTAAAACCCCTATAATACTATGTTTTGGAGCTATATATTTGGTTAAAAAGAAAACAAATACTACAACAAGATTATTATACTATGTTTTGGAGCTATATATTTGGTTAAAAAGAAAACAAATACTACAACAAGATTATTGGTAAAGGAAAAGGTAGGTGCATTTCTCTATTTCAATGTGTTGAACCCTAAATAACTCCCATTAATATTTACAACAAATAAAGAATCCCCTATTCAATTAAAAAGGAAGAAGTAAATAATTAAATAAAATTTGACATTTTTGTTATCATTTGATCCTACCTTTCTTAATTTCTAGTTCTTTTGAATTGTTGCGCTATTTTTATTCTCTTTTTTACACAAACACACAAATATATATATATATATATATATATATATATATATATATATATATATATATATATATATATATATATATATATATATATATATATATATATACATATATATACATACATACATACATGTATGTACATACATATACATACATACATATACATACATACATATATATATATATATATATATATATATATATATATATATATATATATATACATACATACATACATACATACATACATATACACATACACATACACACACACACACACACATATATATGTATATATCTGGTTCCATCATATTTTAATCTTCGACCACTTTGATATAAATTTTTTCTCATTTCAAGTTTCGGATTAAAAGTTATGGCCCTCAAAAGTTTTACATTATTGGTTGTTTTTTTTATGACGTGTCACATTGACAAGACAAATAACATGACTTCTAATGTGAATGTTGAATTGACATGTTGACTAAGCATGATGATGTATCTCGTAATCCCCACAGTTAATCACTCTAATGAACAAGTTGACATGGCAACTGATATGGTGTATTATTATTATCTGAATTGGTTTAGATCCATCCATATATCCAACATAAAAATAAAAAGTTTTATTTTTTTAGTTTTCACATATATTGCTTTTTAGAAAAGTCGCATATCCAAATTTCATATTTATGGATTTTTTGTTTTTTAAGACCCATTAGGATATTCATATTTAGCTTCATATGTTTGATCCTAGATTAGTTCATTATTTGAAGTTATTTACATCCGAATATTAGCATAGGTTCCACATTCTACATCTCCCATAACTTCTTATACAATTTAAGATGAGAGAAATAACAATATAAATAACACAAAATGCCTTCCCACAATCCATGTTGGATAATGAATTAAAGTTTTAGACCAATAGTTAAGATTAACCCCCGAATTAAATCAAAGACTATTGAACACTCTTTTTATGACCATATCTTGAGTTTCAAAAGGCCAAATTGAGTGTGAAATAACTCGTTTAAAAGCCAAGAGTTTGAGGAATATGTTAGAAAAAATGTTCTTGTTAAATTGACAATGCAAATTCTTGAGAAAATTTAAAAGAAACAGTAAACATTTTGGTTGTTATTTTTTATTTTTATTTTTATTTTTCTTTATTTTTATTTTTTATTTTGAATAATAAACAAGTGCGGATTTAAAATAATAATAAAATATTTTTCAAGGGAAAAGATAAGGAATCAATTCTAGAAATTTACGAGGATAAAAAGCAACATAAAGAAGAAATAAAGGAGAAAAGTGGATGTTGAAATCATATGTTTGAGGAAAATGGGAAGAATATATTTTTTGTTATTTTCATATTCTCTATTATTTATACAATGATTCTTTTCAATAGAGAAAGTGTTAGAAATTTTTGCACTACAAGAAAAACAAATATTTGTAATCAGAGATTGTAGTTTAATTATTGAAGACCTGGTAGTCAATTATGTGAATTAATATGTGTATGGAAGTATTCTATGTTTGATAACTCTTTTATATGCGTCTTGTATTTCCATTTTTGCAGAAATTTATTCATTAAATTGCTTCATCTTTTTCAAGTATTAGAATGTTCTTTTCTGCTACTTTGAAACAAAATACACAATTGGTTTATTGAATTATTCAAAATATTTTAGATTTTTTTTTAGTCTTTGGATATATCAATTCTCAATATATGATATTCACTTCTTATTTTTTTAGAGTTTCTCTTACTATTGAATTAAATTTATTTAATTAAATTAAGCAGTGTGTGCAAATAAACCTTTAAAAAACACAAAAATATAGTTTGCATAAGCTCTCTCCCCAAGAGTGAAAATTTCTCAAGTGGCCAACTAAGCCAACATATCAATGAAATTTTATTATCCCCCCCAAAAAAAAACTTTTAAAGGAATTTTCTTTGGTAATATTCCCCTCACCCATGCTGATTGGATTACACAAGTCCGTTTAAAATCACAACAATTTGTATAATTTGGGTAATATTTATTTTTAACTATTTAAGGTCATATATTTTCCCTAGTTTAAATTAGTTTTTATAAATTTTTAGGTTAATATTAATACATGCAATCCAATCTATATTCTGGTGAATATTGCCACACCAAATGAATAGGGGTCTAATTGGAACCCTGATTGGGTGATATCTTCCCAATTGTAGAAGGAATTTTTCTGTATGTCAACAATTTGACTTTAGAAGGAGGGTCAAAATAACATGTTGTCGCTATGGAGTTATTCATTTTGATTGAATTTAACTACTCATGGTTCCTCTCCAAATTTTTATTTTGGAACATGATTTTAGTTCATGCCGACCTACTGGAAGCATTCCGAAAAGGATAGTCAACTCCTTGACAAGGTTAAATTTGATGACAAGAGTATAATTTTTTCTATTGAACATGTTTGTCAATTTATTTGTAAATTTAAATATTTTGAAATATATAATGACAATGAATCATGCAGGTTATTCAGTCCCATTTTCCTAGGAATATTTGAAGAGTTGTTTCATAGAATTACCAGTAAAATTTATTCATTCATGGAACCAATTCATGTAAATATTTATAATTTCCCATCAAAATTATAATTATAATGAATTGTGTTTAGAAATGTATAATATTTGTATGCATGAAAATTAATCTATTGATGAGTTTTCTTCAATATTGATCTTACCTTGTTTTGAATTCCATGTTGAAGATCTACCCTATGAGGAAGATGTGGTAGAATGGTTTTGTACTCATGTTTATAATGATAATTCACATTATCAAGAGAAATATCATAGATATGACATGGATCTTTCCCAAGATATGCATGTTACTAAAGACATTGATCCATTAGTTAATATTAGTTTCATATCTAATGTTATCAAGCCAATTAATGATATTGAAATTGTTTCATTATCACACACATTATGTTTATGAAGCATTCTATGGATTCAAATCTTATAGCTCAAAATGCTTTTGGATCTCCCATTAATGCCTCTTGTGTGGAAGGAAATTTGGTAGAAATGGATTTGATAGATGTCATTTAAATATAATACCTAATAGATAGACATGTCAATAATGCATGCTTGTTCTTTAGAAACTGATTTTGAATTAGTTCTTATTTTTTTAACACAAAATTTGTCTCTCAGCCAAAGTTTGTGCAATAATTTTATGGATAATTCTTTAATACAAAGACGGAAATAAATTTATCCAAAGGGAAACATCTAACTATATATACTTTGAAAGTTATTATTTTATGTATCCAGATTTGTTTTCCAATCATGATTCATACCATGATATCTCCATTGATCTTCATGTTAAATTTCCTATTTGGACTAATTCATGTTTGTGTGAAAATATAACTTTTGAAAATTAAATAACTAATAAGGTTTATTTTAAATCAATTTAGGATGATGATGCTAAAAATGATCTTCCTATCGAAATCAATCATGAATATCATGCATGTTTATTTAATTCATTTAAAAAAGTTTAATAATTTTTTTTTTACTTGGAAAAGGGAAGTTATTTTTTATAATTATTTTAGTATTGATGGCATTGAAGCAATTCATCTTATGGTAATGTATGCACATTCTCAAGTTATCGATTAAAAACTAAAATCTCATGTAATTCAAAGTGAGATACATCAATATTTGGAGTTAGATATAACAAAATTTCATTTCTCAAAATAATGATTTCCCTCTAAAAGAAACATTTTTACTTAAGCATAATTATGAAATTACAATTCAATTCTCTGATGACATATGCTTTGTTCCTCAGAATTCATTACAAGTATTCAAAGATGTACATTTTAATATTCCATTTGAAACTTCTTTTGAATTTTTTTTTAAAGAAATTTCCATCACCTCTTGATAATAATGTATCTTTTGTAAATAAATGCTTAAATTTCACAAAATATTGGGATGATAATTTTATAAGTATTGATGGTATACCTTATAAATTAGTGAAAGATGACACATTATCTGGTTCTTGTGTAACTAGCTTCAAAAATAGAAGAAAAGATATATCAACGCCTTAGAAATAAGCCACTTCGAGGGGGCAACCTCAATAAATTACATGATGACATTCGAGGGGACAATCAACTACCACCATGATGACATTCTTTCCTTCGGACTTAGGTAAACCTGTGATAAAATCCATTTAAATCTCCTCCCAACGTTGACTTGAAATGGATAAAGGTTGTAGAATTCCGGGGGTCTTAATTGTCTCAACTTTATTCTGCTGGCAAACCAAACATTCCGTCACAAAATTTTGAATATCAGATTTAAGGCCATCCCAAAAAAATTCTTTCTTCACCCTGTGGTAAGTTTTTAAAAATCCCAAGTGTCCTCCTAAAGGAGAAGTGTGCAATTCCAGAAGAATCTTTTGTTTTAGATGGGAATTCTTACAAAGATATAAGCGATCTTTGTGCCATAAGGAATCATTTTTTCAACTAAATGTATCGGATGTACTAGGATCTTGCTGCAACTTTTGGATGAGTGTCCATACATCTTTGTCCTTCTTCCATTCATCTCTTGCTTCAGTTATCCAATCTGGTTGGATAATAGAAATGGCACAAAGCAATGCTTCCACCTCTTCATTCTTTCTTGAGAGTGCATCTGCAACAACATTAAGTTTTCCTTTTTGTAGATTATTTCAAAGTCATAACCCAACATCTTTGTGACCCATTTTTGTTGCTCTTCTGAAGATAGTCTTTGTTCCAAAAAGTGTTTAAGACTATCATGATCAGTTTTTACCTTGAAGTGTCTTCCCATTGGGTAAGTTCGCCATTTCTTTAGTGCATGCAGTATTGCTAACATTTCCTTCTCATAAATAGGTTTCTGTAAATACTTTCCTTTGATTGGATGACTTTCAAAAGCAATGGGTCTTCCTTCCTGCATTAAAACAACACCAATTCCATTTCCTGAGGCATCACATTCCACAATAAAGGTTTTTGTGAAGTCTGGCGTAGCTAAGACCGGTGCTAGGCACATTGCCTCTTTAAGATGTTCAAAGGCCTTAGTTGCTTCAGGGGTCCATGAAAATTCATATTTCTTCAATAATGTTGTTAGAGGTGATGCTATTCTCCCATAATTATTAACAAACTTGCAATAATACCCTGTTAACCCGAGAAATTCTCGCAACTGCTTTATGGTTGTGGTGACTTTCCATTCCTTAATGGCTTTAATTTTGTTAGGGTCTACTTTAACACCCTCGTGAGATACAATATGACCCAAATATTCCACCTCTCGTACTCCAAAGAAACATTTGTATGTTTGTGCATATAATTGTTCCTCCCGCAATAGTTTGAGCACCCTGTCAACATGTTCAACATGATCCTTCCAAGACCTACTGTAGATCAGTATCATCAAAAAATACTAGCACAAATTTCCTAAGGAAAGGTTTGAAAATGGAATTCATCAACCCTTGAAATGTAGAAGGTGCATTGGTAAGGCCAAAAGGCATGACCAAAAATTCATAATGACCCTCATGAGTTCAAAATGTTGTTTTTGGAATATCTTCAGTCTTCATTCTAATTTGATGATATCCTGAACGAAGATCCAACTTGGTAAAATAAATTGCTCCATGTAATTCATCCAATAATTCATCAATCACAGGAATGGGAAATTTATATTTAATGATGAGCTTATTGAGCTCCCTATAATCTGGACACATTCGCCATGATCCATCCTTCTTGTGTACCAATACTATAGGAGTAGAGAAATAGCTTTGACTAGGTTGAATTATACCCACCTCTAACATTTCTGCAATCATACGTTCAATTTCACTCTTTTGGACGTAAGGATATCTATAAGGCCTGATGTTTGGAGGAACACTTCCTGGAATCAAATGAATAGCATGATCATGATCACGAATAGGTGGGAGTCCTTTGGGAGTTTCAAACACCTTGGAATGATTGTCCAAGACTTGTTGAAGATCTGCAGAAATAGATGATTTTGATGTCGGAACTTCTAGTGAGCATAATTGTGCAATTACGCCTCGTTGTTCTTTCTTTAGAAGCTTTGTCATGACATTAGAGCTTATTATCCTTCCTGGCTTCCCTTCAATACCCCGTAATTCGACTTCCTTTCCTTCTGAAAAAAATTTCAAGAAAAGTTCTTGAGAATTAAAAGCTATCGTCCCCAAAGATTGTAACCATTGTACTCCTAGTACAACATCAGCACCTCCCATAGGAATGGAAAGCATTGGACTAGTCAATACATATTCCCCCATGGTTAGCTTGATATTATGGCATTTTCCAGATCAATTTATAGTTCCTCCATTTGCAACCATCACTTGACATTCTGGTGCTGGGTATAGGAAACAATTTAATTCCTTGGCTACCTTACAATGAATAAAATTATGGGTGCTACCTGAATCAATCAACACTATTACCTTTTTCTTCTTGATTTGTCCTTCTATCTTGAGAGTTTGAGGAGTGGTAATTCCTGCCAGTGCATTACACGATATGGTTGGATTTATTTCTTCCTCTTCTAGGGCTGGTTCCTGGTGTATATCCTCTTCTTCTTCATTTTCTTCTTCCTCTTCACAATCTATGTAAAATAATTTCTTCTCAGCACACTTATGACCTTTAGTGTATTTGCTATCACAACTATAGAAAATCCCTTTTGCTCTTTTTTCTTCCAATTTTTGTGGTGTCAACCTTGTAGGTTGTGGAAATCTAGGCGTAGCAACACTTCCTTCTTTATAAAATTGAGTGGTAGGCTTCCTTGTCACCATAATTTTACATTCAACGTTTCTTGCGAACCTGAATGCCTTCTCCATTGAATCAGGTTCCAAAACATGAACTTCATGTTGGATGTGATCCTTTAAAGTGCCTATGAAGAGATCAATCCTATGTTCCTTTGAAATATCAATTACCCTTATATTTAATTTTTGGAAGTCCTCAATGTGCTGCCCCACTAAACCCTTTTGTTTGAGATTTATCAATTGGATAAAGAAGGTGTTGCTCTTTGTATCCTCATAATGTGATATTATTTCCTCCATAAAAATTGACCAAGTGACAATTTTTTTACGGGGGCAAAGCCATCGATACCATACAAATCTATTTTTTTCTAAATGTAAAGTTGCAATGCGTACCTTTTGTGTGTTTTGTACATTATGGAGATCAAAATATTGCTCCATCTATAGTATCCATGTTACAAGATCCTTTCCATCAAACTTCCTCATATCCATTTTTGGAATATGGTGGTTCTTCCCTCCAACAATAGAGTTTATGAAATTATGATTAACATTTATTTTGTTCTCATCATGAGTTTCCTCTACTATCTTTTCACCATTAGGAAACATTTCTTGTATCAACTTTGAAAAACCTTCGATGTCTACTTTTAGATCCTTCTTCATGTTTTCCATGTTTTCTTTCATTTTTTCATCGATCTTCGCTTCCATGTCATCCATCTTAGCTTCCATGCCCACTTCCATGCCATCCATATTAGATTCCAAACCATTCATCTTAGCTTCCACGCCTTTCTTCAAACCATCCATCTTAGTTTCCATGCCTTTCTTCAAAACTTCCATTTCATTTTTTGTTGTTCTTTGCGAGAGCAAAATTTGTTGCACTTTCTCTTGTAATTTTGATATGTCATGTTGCCATTCTTCGTCTTCATGAGTCATAGTAGAGCCCTCTAAAGGCTTAATGGGTGTTGAATTCTTTTTAGGGGCCATTTTAGAATCCAATATTGATATCTATTCTACAATATGCCCTTGGAATCAATTCAACTTGATTCTTCAAACAAGACTTATGCAATTCGGAAAAATAATACACACCTTTTACTTGCTTTGAGGAGCTCGATATTGAAATTGAATTATATTTGTAATTGAAAATCTTCAATATCTGAATTTCAGCCTTGTAGTATCCCTCTGAAGCTTCTTTCAAATTCCACAGGTCTGATCTAATTTGGATTCTTCAAGACAAAGTTATGTCCAATCTCCCACAATGACCCAATTTTGGAATAGTTCAATAGAGCTAACTTGTATGACTTGCCACGTGTCACTGTTTCTTCCTTCGGATCTGAAATTGATAGCCAAGAAACCAAATTTCATTTACTTGCAACCACTTTTTACGGCACTCCAATCCGATGCTCAGAGAGAGAGTTATGAATATTTTCCCATGATCACCTGTTTGAGATGAAATTCGGGAGCCTGAAAAAGCACTACCTTCCATAGATCATATCTCCAAAAATATTGTGAACCAAGATCTGAAATTTTTTGACTAGTTTCCTCAAGATTTCAGCTTCGCACCCTAAAAATTTCATATTCTGAACCTTAGTAGAAAAAAATTATAGTGCAAATTCCACGATGACCTATTTAGGAGCCTGAAAAAAGACCTAACTTCCACAGATCATATCTCCGAAAATTTTGCGAACCAAGCTCTGAAATTTTTAGAAAATTTTCCTCAGGATTTTGGCTTCGCACCTTAAAAATTTCAGATTATGAAATTTCGTAGAAAAAACGTTATAGTGAAAATGCCACGATGACTTGTTTGGAGCAGCGAAACCCTAGAATCCAAACCTCTGATACCAAATGTTGTGTAACTAGCCTCAAAAATAGAAGAAAAGATATATCAACGCCTTAGAAATAAGCCACTTCGAGGGGGCAACCTCCAATACATTACATAAATGAACAATTCTTGGATGATACAATTTAGAAAACCCCCTTTCTATATATAAGAGTCCATGGGGCCATAATGTAATCCTAGTGGGCCACAATGTAATCCTAGCCGACCTAACAATAATAATTTAAGGGCACAATAATAACAAAATGGGGGTTACAAGGGTACAATAATAACAATAAGGGAGTTACACTAACAATAATAAGGGACTATACTAGTGATATAGGGACCTAACACTGGTCCAATTAATTCTTTCCAAATTTTTGGAAATTTAAAAGATGAACATGAGAGTACCTATGAAAAGAATGAAACATTACAATTTCAAATAATTCCTCATCATTTTGATTTATATTTTATAATTTTTTTTTTCAAGTTGTTTATGTTCCACTAGGCTTGACCTGTGGCTTGAGAAACTGCGACCCAAGGGCATCTAAGCCGTCAAAGTCACTCGAGGATCATACCTAGTATGGGACACAACAACCCTAAGATGATTGGATTTAGCATGTCTCCTCCCCTAGCACAGGCATACAAGCCTTCATGAGGTTTGATCATGGGTCACCTTGCTGACGAGGCCCATCCTAAACCGGTTGTGCTAGTGGGACTTGATACTTTATGTTTTAGAATTTATAATATCATCAATTTTAATATTCTTCTACAAGCTCCAATACTGGAAATTGCTTCACAAGATTCTTACTAGCTATCCATGAACTCTTCACAATCATTAATAGGTTTTGAACTTAATTTTGATAACCCAATTAACATTTGGTTACATAAAACATTCTTGAAGAAGTTCTTATTGTATACTAATGTTAGTTAAAATACTATAAATACTAATTTATTTATACAAAATATAGTGCTCTAAATCACTTTAGATGATTCTCAATAGATACCTAATCCATGTATATTTTTCCTTCAACAATTTCCTATTTATCAAAATAAATTTCAAGATAGAATTGAAACATGGTTGGAGGAATCTTTCGAGGAAAAATTCCTTGTAAATAATATTGCTGGCTTTTTACACAAGATGAATACAAAGCTAGGTAATTATATTATATTATTTCTTGATGTTAGATTACTTCAATTTATACTAATAGTTACTGATGTACATGTGATTGCGGACTCATAACTACTTTGATGGATACATTGGAATTATGATTTCACCTAATTCATTTTCAACCAATATAACATAGAATAGGTTTAGGAGTATATTAGTTACTCTTTGTTTTAATAGTTTTATCATTTTTATGTTTTAATAAAAAATTTTTTGTAAATATGTTGGTATAAACTATTATGAACTATCTTGTTAAATATTTAGAACACATTGAGGATATTTGAAAAGGAGAAAATGAATCAACCTATTGAACATTTTCTACATCTCAATTCTCTTTCTTTTGAACAAGATTAGTTAGATATTGTTGAGTTATTGTAATATTTTAATGTTAATGATGAAGTAAAGTGTTATTCATAAGAGAGTTCTTATCTTATTTCTTCACCTAAATTTTCTACCGACAGAAAAAAATCCTCTTCTGTAAAAAGTTTGAACTACTTGTTTGTTTAGATACCTATAGAAGAAATTGTTCTGGAAATTAATCCATGTTTATGTTGAGACACTTTAGTTCAAACCAATGATTATGTGAGGCTCTCATAATTCACCTTTATCTATAGGATCAAAGGGAAAATAGATGGATGATAAATATTTACCTAAAGAACCAAGAAATATGTCGCCTTTTTGAATATTTGACAATCATTTGGGAAAATTTTGAGGGAAAATCATTCTCTTGTAATAAAAATGGTCATTTAGAATAATCTTCTTCTTTTTTGATGATATTAAGTGAAGATTAAATTTTTGAAGTTACACTCATGGACATCTCCTATGACTATCTCTTCATGATGTTTCTCAGACCTTCTTGTTTGAAAATTTTGATGATATGCCTCTGTGCTCTTTAACTACTTGGGAATACGAATCTTGACATAGATAATATTTTTAATTCCAATGTATTAAAAGAGCATAGGGAAAACACTATTCAATTAGTAGAAGTTGTTTCATATGTACATGATATTAAACATTTTTTATCTTGTTTAAGAGAAAGTAGATTTGAGTTTGATAAGTTTGATGATGCTAATGTATTTATTAGATAAAAGTTTTTGAATAATTCATTTACAACTAATAATGATTTAGGAAATGATATTCTTTTAAAAAATCACCTTTCCTTGATTTTAAATAGCCATTACAATCTATATCCTGATATGTTTTCTTCTTCTCATGTGCAGATAATTGTATTGGTTATTCTTATGAGGAGATAGTTATCAACCATATACAATTTAAAATTGGGAAAGATGAAGTGGTGACTTTGGAATCATTTTAATTCCTAATTATTCATAATATTAATTGCAATATTATTATAAACATTGGTGTTGCATAAATTCCTTATTATCTTTTTTTTAAGAAACCAATGACACTCTTGATAGTATGAAGTAATGTATCAATATGATGATGAACCATCATCAGAATTCTTTTAGGGTTGTTTACTTTGCTTTTTCATATCTCTTAGTTATTTATCATCTTGTTCATAATTACATTTGTTAAATATTTATGCTTAACTCTTACCTTTTAACTTTTCATTATCATTTATGTATTAAAAGGAATTAGTTATGGAATGTTTAGTGCAATTAGTTTTTAAGATTGTGAAGCAAGAATTATCTTAAGAGACCAAATTGATGTAACTATATTGATGAAGAACTTAACATTCATATCATAACTATGCATTTATTTTGGAAATGTTTTTAGGATTGATCAATTTTTTATTTTAGTTTCATTTTCCTTATTTGATTTCAATAAAAAAACCTCGAATATCTCAACATATTCTACATTGGTAAAAAAAATATTATATATCTCAATATTAATTTAATGGAAACAAAGTAATTCAAGGATCTAATAGGGACACGATTTCAAATTTACATTTCACCATATCCCTCATAATCTAGTTCCTCCTTTCTATTTTGATTTAAGTTATTGGCTTACACATTTTTTCCTTGATTGGGATGTTGGTGTATTTAAAATTTTATCTTATTGATTTATGTTATATTTTTCTATTTCATGACAACCCTTTGTTTATTTTTTCTTTATATCTCAATAAAATGTGTGATAAATTGCACCTATCATATTATAATTTCTTTGATATGTTTTGAGATATGATGAAGTATGCTCTAGGCCTAATTTTGGCAAAGACAAGTAATGCACATTTTTTTCACTTTTTTATTTGGTTTCAAGTTTTAAGTTTGATGTGCTTCAAAGTTTATATATGGGGAAATTTTCAAGGCTACACAAGTAAGATCCATATTTACTTATGGGGTTTTATTTTTCTGAAAACATCTACATTAGATTTAAGTTCTTTTACATTGATTAGTGACAATAGAAGAACACTAAGACATATTTCCAATGATAGTGGTTGCCTTTAAGTAGATGAAAAAGTCTATATCAATATTTTCTTTGGATCCTACCCCTCATCCCACTACATTGAATAAATGTTTCTACATTAATATTTTAAGGGAAGCTTTTGGGGTCAAAATTTTAAAAGTATCTCATATATTCTTTAAAATCGAACCATCTCTTGTACCACCCCACTCTCTTCACCTAATTGCAAATTGAAATTTTATACAAATTAAATAAAATGGGTGAAATTTAATGTAAGAGAGTTGAAAACACTACAAAGTGTGGGAAGTACAAGTAAATATATTGGGACTATGAACACTCACTGATAATGTGGCTATGCTTGTATGATACCAATACACCTTCCTTGGGGCTATGGATACTCACAAGTAGCAAAGTGATGTCAAGAAAAAGAGGTAGATTACGTACCTAATAGATGTTTTCTTATCACAAAACTCCATAGTTGTACCTTTTTTATTAAATAGTAGGAGATTTTTTGTTTGTAAGTCAATATTCTATTCATATGAAGAAAAATATATACATCTAGTTGAGCAGAAAACATGTGGTCTCACCTCAACTGATTTGTTGACCAAAGTTTGCAATAGGTGAAAAAAATTAAAAAAGAGGCCAATGACAACGTCCAAAAATGAGAGGGTTAGAGGCATAAAAAAATAGACAATACATAAAAAACATTAGAGAGAATACTAGTCATCTAACATAATGGAAGCTAGGTTGTTTGAGGTTGTTCCTGGAGGAGGAAGGGGGCGGAAGTTGTAATGTACGTGCCCTTCAAAGTGAGCCAACAAAGTCCTTAGCTTTTCCACTTTCTCTACAAGGTGGTTTTTGCTTCGCCAGACCACAGCCACTCTCTCCCTGACCCGGCACTGAAAGTAGTGCATCCTATCTAGCATAGCCATCAATGCAACATGCTCCTCCCCATGAACCCGTTCCAATGTGTCCACCCAATCCATTAGAGTTTAAATTATATATTTTATCACTCATAAGTTTTAACGATTTAATTGATAAGGTCTTACATATCATTCCCCTAGTGTCCATGTTGTTTTCATAATCAAATTCAAGAAATTTAAAAATAAAAAAAAAACACATGTGACAAGGTTTACCCTAAGTCTAAACCCATTATGAGATATTTCATGTCAGTCAAATCCATTCCATATCATTTAGTTTTCGCATCCATGTATTCAAATCAAAAAATGAGTCACTTGTCTATTTTTTCACCTTTTCGTAGCTGTAATGTTCCAAAATTTTAGCTTCCAAGCTAAATGGAACATTAGAGTTAGTAGCAGCTGTAGTCAGTAAATAAATGGGTAGAAAATCCCATAAGTCTCCTAAGGAGGATAAAAGCACTCCAAGTGTGAAAGGAGAAACTCTTTCTAGCCCAATAAAACACCTCCATGTGTGAACAAAGATAAAATGAAGCTGCTTTGACCAAGTAAATAGCGCAGTTTTAGTGGAGGAGGAATCCTAGGATGGATAATACAATTTTGGAGGGAAATGTAACTTCGGTTAGAAGTAACCTAAGTGAGTGGGGCCAAGGGAAAGAAAAATCGCTTCTTACATAAAGAAGAGGATGGAAGCATTATTCATCATGTTGTAGAATTATAATTCTTGTCTGCCAAGAATTGTTGCTGCTTAGCAAAGTTGCAGTGTTGTTTAGCACTGGGTGTTCCCGGGCGGGAATCCCACCTATTTCCTTTGAGTAGCTCATTGGGAGAGTTTGTATTCATCATTCCACATCAGGTTTTCAGTCCAAGCTTCAGCCATCTACATCAGCGCAGCTTTGCTAGAGATTGTGCAGTGTTGTTGGGTGCAGCAGTGGAAGGGATTGGAATCTTGACTTATGAGCTAGTTTCTCATTGGAGGAAGGTTTCCTTCACTTAATAGATCTGTTTGGAGAGCCCCAGGGCTTATTTCAGATCTGTGGTATCAGACCACACATTTATCATACCCTCCCAGTGTTGTTTCTGCTAGGGAGTGCGTTATTTTGGAGGCAGTGTTCATTGCATGGTTTGGTGGCTCTGTTACAGTGTTTCCTTGTGATTGAGAGGTTCATCCTTTCATGGGAGGAATCCCTTGAGGGTTATACATCAGATAAGACATATTTCAGCCATTTACACTAATTTACTCAGTGTTGCAATGATTATTCCATCATTTCCTGAATATCACATTTTATATATAGAGTATTTGACAAGAAACCCTTGCCGGTTTCTTTTGTATTTTGTATAGGAGATTAGATATTTGTACTTCAGCATTATTTATCAATATATGAGTATATCTATGATCCTCCTATAATTATATGTGTAAAACCTCTCTTATACTGCTCAGTGCCTTGAGAAGCTACTCTGGCATTTTGTAGTCTTGGGGTTTTTCACCAATTCTAGCTACACTAGTGTGGGAGGTCTGTTTAGCCCACCTAGTTTGATTTTTTTCAGCTCTGTTCTTGGATTTGGAATGAATATTGATTAATATATGGGATCCAAGAGTCCATTTTACTTTTTTATTACATTTTTTGCTGGAAATACATTTTTGATGCATGATTTATGAGAAATCTTGAAAAAGGGATATTACAGTGGTATCGAAGCATGATCTTTGGCTCAACCTGTGGCTTCAAGACAAAGTATTGAATCCCTGAAGGAGGATTATTTCAAGCTCTATAGACAGAGTCTACAGATGGCCAGGTAGCCTTTGGATCTCATCCTTTTTTCAAAGGTGACATATCTAGTAAATGCCCTTGTAGTCAATCTCTGGAATATAATTTTGATATTCCTAAAAAAGGAACTATACAAAGATCCAGCTATTAGAAGAAGGAGAGATGGATAGAAGCCAAAAAGATTCATTGTGTGCAGAAATAAAGGAAGACAAGCTTACAAAGCTTCTTCCAAAATCTATGAAGAGCTTTCAAGGAGAGCTGAAGAGAATGAGATTGGAGATGAAATCTCCAAAGGAGGTTGAATCTAGAGCTGAATCTAGATTTGCACATGGTGAGCATGAGCATGCAGCGACACTCCATGATGAACAACACAGTCAAATGCCCAGATCTATCCTAAGATGTATGGGAGGAGGAAGAATGCCTAAGAGAATGACTCTTAGTGATTTGTTGCGGGAGTATTAATCTCAAACTGAGAGGTTTAGAGATCATACTGATTTCCAAGAGTTTTTCAAGATCCAGATGGAGAAGAGCCAGCAAAAGGATGCAGATAGATTTCTTCTATCTACTTTTTCCAAATCACCTACATGTTCAGTTGGAGCTTGGGTGAAGGAGCTAAACTCCTATTTGCATCTGCACCATATTTCCGGAGATAAAGTTATTAGAGTTGCAGCACTGCATTTCAGAGGTAAGGCTCATGCATGGTGGATTTTTGAATCTTATTCCTTAAATAATTCCAATAATTTCTCATATGCAAGATTCATAAAAACATTTATGGATAGGTTTGGTGAAAAACTTCCTAAGACACATGAGCAAGGAAAACTTGAGAAAACAAAACCCTTGCATGTGATGGAGGAAAGTCCATTTCAGAAAACCATGAGGAGAGTTGATGTCTTGCATTACACATTGCCGGAAGCAAATCCTCCAGTTCATATTCCTGAAAAAGAGGGCATGGGGATCACTTCTTCACAAAGGGATCCAGTTGTTGAGATGTTGCCCACACACATTGATGAAGAAGAAGGAAACATCATTGCCACATCTAGAGCACATCCAGTGCCTCATGCAGAGGGAAGAGGAGCACATGCTCCAATGAGAGGGATTCTTGTATCTTTGCAAGAATTTCCCCATGATCTCATACATGGAGGTCCAAGCACAATCAGTGAGCAGCATGATTGTGCAGCATTGCAGCTGGAAGGAGAAGGAAGGGAGGAAGAGCAACATCAGTTGACGAGAGGCATACACCCTTCTCTATTTCAGAGAGCCAATGCAAGGAAGAGGAGAATGATTTGTGATGTAGAAGTAAGGGTAAGATTTCCCCATCACCTATGCAGTCTACTCTTGACATTGATGTCTCACTTCATGGGGGCATTCCACCTGGGAGGCCACTTGATCTTCAGTTGATGAAAGATATCTTGTCTTTGGGTTCACCGCTCTTGGATTTTGGAGAGGTGAAGGGTTTGGAGGAGAAATTTAGCATGGGGGACGTCAAAGTAGCAGGAAGCAACATGAGTGGAACTTCGCATTCCATATCACCAATGCTGTCACTAAGGAGGATTGATCCTTATTGGAGATCTTAGCTTCTGGTAGAGTACTCCAAGGATCTTGGTGCATGCATGATTCTTGATGAACCAGATGGAGATGACAGATACATGGTGAGAGTTGTGGTCACCTATTCCTATGGTAGGATCTTCTTGACTAGATATTCTAGTCTCAAGGAGAAGCTGCTACATGCAGCACATGAGAACTTCTCTTATATGCACTTTGATGCATATTTCCAGTTGATGGAGGAGTTCACTTGGGAGGGCATCCAACATAACATATATTAGCATATAGAGAGATGCATAGCCTGAATGGTGACAGAGAGGATGTCACAGCTACCTCCCTACTCATTGGGAGTGAGGGAGAATTTCCAGTTGAGCCATTTCAGCTCAAGACCTCAAGTACATAATGGAGGAGGTATCATCTCATGTTTTGTATTTTACTTCTTTCATTTATTTGAGCAGCATAATGTAACAAGAAGAAATATTTATTCTTGCATATTATATGATGATGTACTTGCAACTACTTGTAGCATTGATCTTGGCTATCCTTTTGATGAGCTGTGGGGGAAGCCATATGTCTCTTGGTGTGCACCAATGACACCATATTGTGACTTCATGTTTTCATCTTATGAGATGACCATGGCATCCAACAAGTGGCTAGTAAAGAACTTTTGATTCTTATTTTGATGCAGGCCAAGGGTGCACTGCACTGGTTCCATGAGTGGGACCAAGATTCACTCTTTGGTTGTCAATTGGAAACTTGTTTTTATTTTATCTTGCTTCCATGTATTGCTGATGTGTTCTTGTTCAAAGGAAGCTTGTATGAGGGAGAGATGAGGTAGAAACACATGTTGTTATTTCTATGGTTGCACTTGGGAGAGTATGGGAAAAATTCTTCCCATACTTTTCATGATATTTCTGAAGAGAAGAAAGGCACATATATGGTGCAAGGAGGCTACCCTTTAGTATTGGAGGATCATGAGAGACTTCCATGTAGGAAGGAGATCTTATCACATAGCAACATGATGGTGGATGACTTTGGCACATGTAATTTCAAAGAGAGGAGTCATGGAGCCTTATTTCTAAGGCCTACAGTGCTGTCACATGGGAGAGTGTTCTTATTGATAGAGTGTTCCAAGGAGTATATGTACTCCTTCTTCTTGCAGATTTTTATGAGGGAATTATCATGGGGGAACTTATACATGGACCTCACTTTCAGCTCACACATGATGCATGGTAGGAAATAAATTGATGTGCTTATTGATTACTCTATTGTGTATTTGTACTTTCTCACCATATGTAAGTAGTGCATTGCTCCATATGAGAGCAAGAGTATTTTTGGGTTTCATGGTCACTTTAGGGCCAATGTTTATGATGATAGTAGCCCATCTATACATGGCATTGGGAAAGTGTATTTTTATTTTATATATGTACATCTTATATACATTGATGCTTACTTCCCCATGTTGGGAGAACAAACATATACAACTTGTAACGTGTTGCAAGACCACTTTCCATATGACATTCTCAAGCAGTAGTTGGGAGAACTCCTCTGTATCCACCAGAGAGACCATATGTATCATCCAAGCTTAAACATAACCTTCAGCCATTTTCTGATTTGTATTTCATGTGGTGATGATGTGTCATTCATCTTGAATGGGATGGTTTGGGTTGGCATGATTCATGATTTTGGAGGTAGTGTCTTTGGAGGCTCAATCTTCTTCTTGCCATTGGAGGGAAATCATGTTTCAGCCCAAGATCAGCATGCCCTCTACACTTATCACGAGTGAAGAGGAGGACAGTGTGGGATAGGCCCTCTTGCCTATCATGTACATACATTCAACCCACCTTCATTCCAGGAGCACAAGGTGGAGGAGACTTTTCATGAGTTACCATGTTGGAGGGTAACTTGCTTCATTTGGATGATAGCATGGGTGAGGGAGGCACTCATTCACCATTTTGATCATCACTCCTACTTTTTGGAGGCCATGAGATAGAAAACATGTTTCCATTCAAAATTTCCACCTTTGATTGATGCAGACACTTTGGTTTTGCGCACTTAGGAGGAATCATTAGATGACAATTTATTTGCATATTCTCTTGATGCAGTGATGGAGGCTATGGATGGGGGCCACATGAGGAATAGGGGAGAAATTTTGTTCTCCTTATGCATTTTATTGAGGACAAGAAAATATTTTGGAGGGGAGGACTGTAATGTTCCAAAATATTAGCTTTCAAGCTAAATGGAACATTAGAGTTAGCAACAACTGTAGTCGGTAAATAAATGGGTAGAAAATCCCATAAGTCTCCTAAGGAGGATAAAAAAACTCCAAGTGTGAAAGGATACACTCTTTCTAGCCCAATAAAACACCTCCATGTGTGAACAAAGATAAAATGAAGCTGCTTTGACCAAGTCAACAACGCAGTTTTAGTGGAGGAGGAATCCTAGGATGGATAATGCAATTTTGGAGGGAAATGTAACTTGGGTTAGAATTAACCTAAGTGAGTGGGGCCAAGGGCAAGAAAACTCAAATATTACATAAGGAAGAGGATGGAATTATTATTCATCATGTTGTAGAATTATAATTCTTGTCTGCCAAGAATTGTTGCTGCTTTGCTGCTTAGCAAAGTTGTTGTGCTGTTTAGCACTAGGTGTTCCCGGGCGGGAATCCCACCACTTTCATTTGAGTAGCTCATTGGGAGAGTTTTTATTCATCATTCCACATCAGGTTTTTAGGCCAAGCTTCATCCATATACATCAGCATAGCTTTGCCAGAGATTGTGCCGTGTTGCTGGGTGCAGCAGTGGAAGGGATTGGAATCTCAACTTCTGAGCTAGTTTCTTATTGGAGGAAAGTTTCCTTCACTTGAGAGATCCATTTGGAGAGCTCCAGGGCTTATTTTAGATCTGTGGTATCAGACCACACATTTCTCATACCCTCTCAGTGCTGCTTCTGCTAGGGAGTGCATTATTTTGGAGGTAGTGTTCATTGCATGGTTTGGTGGCTTCGTTGTAGTGTTTCCTTGTGATTGAGAGGTTCATCCTTTCATGGGAGGAAGCCCTTGAGGGTTCTACATCATATCAAAAATATTTCAACCTTTTACACTCATGTACTCAGTTTTGTAGTGATTATTCTGTTATTTCTTGAATATCACATTTTATATATACAGTGTTTGACAAGAAACCCTTGCCGGTTACTTTTGTATTTTGTATAGGAGATTAGATATTTGTACTTCAGAATTATTTATCAATATATGAGTAGATATATGATCCTCCTATCATTCTATGTGTAAACCCTCTCTTAGACTGCACAGTCCCTTGAGTAGCTACTCTGGCATTTTGCAGTCTTGGGGTTTTTCACCAATTCTATCTACACTAGTGTGGGAGGTCTGTTTAGCCCACCTAGTTTGATTTGTTTAAGCTCTATTCTTGGATTTGGAATGTATATTGACTAATCTATGGGATCCAAGAGTCCATTTTACTGTTTTAGTACATTTTTTGCTGGAAATGCGTTTTTTATGCATGATTTATGAAAAATCCTAAAAAAGGGATATTATAGTAACGAATACAACGGAAAAACAATGGATTTCACTACGAAATTGCCTGACAATTCCATAGCATATATTTCAGAAATTTAACTATTTTCGCTAAGAAACCATGTATTTCTACAAAAAATACAGAGCAGTGTGAGGTGTTAGGTTTTCAATGGCCAAGGGTAGAGGTGAGGTCATAAAATTAGTTACCATGATCACCAAGCATGCAAGATCGTGTTTTCTCTCATCTTTGCTTTTTGTAGTCACATGTGTCATCATTCCCCCTCAAGTTGTCGAATTAAATTTTAAATCTTGCCCCTAAGATTCTCTCTGTCATTCATCATTCAAGATATTGCATGTAAAGCATCTCAGTGTCATCCTTGAAGAGCTAGTTCACATCGTTGTTAGGCGGATTAATCCCTCTTGTGGACAAGAGTGATCTCCCTAGTATCCTAAGGATATCTAGAAACAAACAAACCAAATGAAAACCATTTTCTCTAGATTATTATGATTTAGAATTATTAATTAACTAAGTAGGAGGAGATGCTCCTACCTGAGGTCCAATGCTTGCTATAATCTTCAATCCAGTTGCTCCAAAAGAGGTCAATTCAACATGTAAGACCTACATCCAAAGACAAAAAAAGGATTAAAATCACCTACAAGATATAATAATTCAGAAACATTAATCTATCTCAGTGATCAAGGAATCCAAGAATTAAATTACTCAAATAGATACATGAACAACTTAATGAGAAAATAGAATCCATTTGTATTAACTTGTATGATAAGAAGTAACCTTACAACCTTGTCGCCTTGATGTCATAAAGGTTCTTCCGGGGTCTTGAACAACCATTTTCCATCGGTTTGACAAGCATTCCCCTCTCTGAACTAGCATAAAACTATATATATGAGTATGTAATTGTTCTCATACTATTCATGCCAAGTATAGAGTGTATAATATCTTTAGAAACTCACCTCAAAACGACCAAGTTCTTAGTACCCTTGAGATTGAAACATGATCTCAATTTATAGCAGAAGGGAGGAGGTTTCAGTTCCAATAAGAAAGGGATAAAGTCCTCTCAAAAAGGGATTTTAGCTCCAAATACCAAGGGATAATCTCCATTAATGAAGGGATAGAATTTCATGAATGAAGGGGCGAAGCTCGACCAGATTACACTTCTAGAAGCTTCCAGCTAGGAGAATATTGGACCAGCTGGGCTTCTAGAACTTACTTTTTCTTTTATTTTACCTTTTACGGGGCTCCACAGTTTTAGTAAGAAGAACGTGCAGAATGTGCCACAGGTTATAGAGCAAGAAACTACGTTATCATAGGCAATGACTAGGAAAAGTGCGGAGTTAGGATTTTTAGGGTTTTAATGAGATTTTATCCCATTCCAAGACTTGGTTTAGGAACTTTATAATTTTGGACCTTTAAGGGAGCATAAAATAGGTAATGGTGAACCCATATAGACAAATAAATGTCATGGTGACAATTTTTAGTGTAATAGATTGCCCCATAAAGTGTGAAGTGTGAAGTAGTTCTAAAGAGTGAAGTGATTTATCATTCCGAGGATTGGGTTGCAGGCGTACTGGTTGAAACCTGTAAAAACATTCAATGCAAACATATATATGTATATCATCGTTGAGGTAGGCATTCCCATACTCCTATCAAAACTAGCTATATGTTATGATACATAAATGATTTTAGCATTACATCAATAGTAGACACATCATGGATGTAGCCATCTCTCATAAGTAGTCTAATATATCATGAATAATAAAACTCCTTGCAGCCTGGATGGTGGAAACTAAATCCAAGGTCTTGCTTTCCGCTTCTTGAACTAGTATGATTCTATCCATGTGATTGATTGTGTCGAAGTCGAACATGGTAGAAACCACTTTATTACCAATCAATTATGTGAACTATTAACAAGTGTGAGAGAAACCACCGACAATGATAATGGCTCTTAGAGTACTCAATACAATCCATGAAGTGTGAATGAATGATTTGAAGTCAAATACTTCACAGAATCATTCGATCGAAGGTCAATGATGAAACCTGTCGTTGAAGGTGAGAAACCTGCCATTAGTGCATGCAAATCCCAAGGTACTGATAGGATTCTAGATCAACTTTCTAGATGATGAGTTGTCGTCGATAGAAAGTGACCCGTCGTAGGAAAACCCACGACACTAAACCATTAGATCAAGTTTTATAAATTATAGCAAGGACTGACTCAGGGATGGTCAATGCGAATGGAGACAAATGTTTACAATGAATGGTCTATTTGAACTGTCCTCTTGAACACATAACGACACTACAGATGGTTTGGTGAAAATTGACCTAAAGTTAATACCCAGAAACTGGCTAAAGACTTTCAATGTGATTTGATTAATTGTTAGACAAAGGATTTTCCCAACCCAGGTATGAATCTGACAAAAGTGTCATGTTCAAGAGTGGTATACTAATTTTTGGAATAAAGTGTGACAACTGGATTCATTTTTTCTCTTTTTCCCCCCACCATTTATGGCAAGTACCTCTTTATTTTTTACAAGCTTGAGGAGGATAACATTTTCTTTTTGTATAAGCTCATCCTTCAAATGAGTCCAACTTAGTATTAAAATCAAGCCCTAAGAAGGAGTGGTTCGTTCCTGTTTTTAATTTACGGGTAGATTTTTAGTTTTTATTTGTGGTTTTATATTATTTATTTTTATTTTAATTTTTTGAATTGGTCCTTATATAATTTTTCTGGGTTAATTCGTAGCTTTTAAGGTTGAGGTATTTGTATTTTTTGGTTTATTTTATACTTTTATTTTATTTTATTTTATTTTTGAACGTTTTTAACATTTTTAATTTTCTTTGGGTTTTGACTGTTGCTTCTCTCTTCCTGGTATATAAATGGATAGTCTGATTAGCCAATCTTCATTATCCTGATGATGAAATACAGTTGGTAGTTCAAAACGCGTCGGTTCCAAAATTTATCATGTGATTTCCCGGAAGATTTAGAATTTAAAAAGAGTCCAGTATAGTTAAAACTCAGTGTTTTTCAGTTTTAGGGAGTTAGAAGAAAAACTTAAAAACTTCGTGGGTGTACTTTTTCATAAATTTAGTCTCTCAAGCCCGAAAAAGGATAAAATATTGTAGGAGAGAACTCTATTGACCATTATTAGTCAACGTATACCTTTTTTGTAAATAGTCCATTTCAGTCCAAAAAAGGGGTAAACTTATACTGAAAGAACGTCTGTTCATTTCCTTTAACGAGTTCAAATAGTCAAGTACTCGGAAATATTTTCATGTTTAGAGAGTCTGAAAAGGCTTAGAAGAGAACTCCAGAGTTTCTCTTTTTCGTAATTTTCAAGAGCCCAAAAAAGTGAAAAAGTGTACTCATCATCAAAATAATTATTTTCACCTGAAAAACCTGTTTTCTGCACATAAAATCGAAAAATTAAACATATCTATTTCTAATAAGTAAAAAAATTTGAAAAATAAGTTTTTAAAGTGGAAAAAAATAAAATAATATTTTATTCATTCAAAAAATCTTATAAAAAGTAGTTCAACAAAGTCATTTTCACGTTTTGCATTTAGAGTTGAAAGTTGATAGATTTGGGCAGAATAAGTTTCGGAGGTGATAATGGGAGAACCGACTGCTCAAATCAAAAACTGTCAAATCCAGGTAATCCACAACACTCTTCTCTTCATTTTAATCCATTTAAATTCTCTTTTTAAGTTTTGAAATCATTTTTTGAGGGAAAAAAAGGTTCAAAATTCCGCTCTCGGGGGTCCACGGGTCATGCATTGCTTACCTGCGGACCCCGATAATTTTCCAAAAGGAAAATTATCAAGCTATCATGGTTTTTATGAAGAGCGTGTGTAGAGGCCCGGAATGTCTCTATATAAAAACTGCAGAGGCACCATGAGAAAAGAAAATTTATTAAATTCTCTCAAAAATGGTTAAAAATTCTCACTCTAAAAGCTTCTAACCTTCAAATGCGTCCATTTGCATATTACTCCACAATGTTGGAGTAAAGAGAACGTGAGCACGAAGAGGTAGATTATTCAACTATGAATAATCTGGTCGTAATGCGTGTGTTGAGAAATTGTGGATTGTACAAATTCTATGCAATTCAGGGCATGAGGGCACAAGTGGAACTAATGACTTGGCTGGTGAAAAAATGGGACGTCCAAGAACAATGTTTTATCATTGGTGATCACAAGCTAGAACTTGAGTTTGAATACTTTTACTTCCTCACTGGTTTATCCAAAATAGGTGAACATATTTCTTTCTTCGAAGCTAGACAAGGTGGCCTGCCTATCGCTAGCTATAAACAAGAATTCTACAGTGATGAAGGTGATCCAAAAGATAACCATATAGACATAAAGACTATCCTACACCTTGATCTTAAATTCATTGCATTCACTGTGACCAAGTTGTGTGGGAGTGCAACTCCACATGTGGCTACCAAATCTTAGATGCAGACAACAATTGAATGTTATAGAGGTACCATTTTCAATTGGTGTGAAGAGGTATTGGCCAATATGAAAGGCTAATTGACCAGAGCAAAAAACTCAAAGTTGAAAAATTTTGGGTATGGTGCCATCTTGGTTTCTTTTTCTTTGGAGAGGATTCCATCCCTCGCCCCTCAGCTGATCTCTGTTGATACTAGTGAACCTAGAGAGCCTCGTATGGTACGTTGGGTTGCATTGATGTCTCGCCATGGTGGCAATGGTTGTGTAGTAGTTCGATTCACTCTAGCATATTTTCATTGGCTTTAGAACCAAATATTTGCCATTGAGGATTTTTCGTATGCAGGCATAGATTTCCGAGGTGATCCCGAGATGTCCTTACCTCTAGGGGCACAATGGGATGAATCAGGTAAATGAATCATTTTGATGTATTTTAACTCTAATTTTTTTATTTTTTTTGATTGTCCAATATTGATAACAAAATTTTAAATGCAAATGTTGGTCCACAAAGGCCAGCCACTCTCCACCACTTCGAAAGGAAGCTAACAGAGCCTGTTGCACAGCCACAAAATCAGGCAGCAGAAATCCTTACTGACTTGGAGCACAACCTAGAGAGCTTGACTATAGATATCCTAGGGACATCGATGGATGATATTACGCTTCGTCTCCAAAGACATGTTACTGGTGTTCTTGGCCAGTTTAGGAGATTCCTGTGCAGGGTGGCATGGGCGATAGTTTACTACCATGATCATCACCATGGATAGTGGATGATCATTGCGGATTATTGTGTTTTGTTTTTTGCATCACTATCTTTTAGATCATAAGGTGTTTTAAACCTATGATTGCAAACAATGTAATATTTTTTGAAAACAAAAACTCCTGTCCATGATATTACTAATTTCTCTGGCTATCTTGTTCAACACATATCGAATGTTGTTTTGGTTTACTATTTTAATGCTGCAAATGTCTATTTATAACACTATTAGCTAATGCATCAGCCAATGTATTTAAATTTCTTGGAATTTTTTGATATTCGATGTAATCAAATTGCCTTTCCAAGAGACAAACCTTCAAAAATAATCTCAATAACACTGGGTTTTTAATTGCGTATACTTCGTTTAAATGTAATAAAATGAGTTATGAATCTAGCCTAATTATTAAGCATCAAATTCCAAATGAAATGGAACCAGATAATAACTCAATCACTGCGCTATATTCTGCAACATTATTCGTTGTTTGACCAAGGCTTACCCCATGCATAGAAACTAACTCATCAATGGGTGAGTAAATAACCCAGGCTGCGAAAGAAATATTTCGTGTACTACGACATGCACCATCAGCAAAACCAATGTATGTTTGAAGAGATGTCTACATCTGCAATATCAAGAGTAATCAAGATAAACAGTGATAGTAATAAAATAAAACTTAAACTAGACACACTCATCTAATCTATGGCATCTAACTTAGAAATATAAATAATGTACAAGTGAGATCTTCATAGAAGAATTAAGCATAATATCCCTTCAGATAAAGTCCATTTGTGGGTTTATCTAAAGAGACCCCATCATAATCAGTTAATTCATAAGCCCCTTTTGCAAGAACTCACTTGACAATGTAAGGACAATGCCACATTGGTTTGAATTTCCCAGCTCCTATTTTATCATTAGCTTGATCGTATACCAAGACTAGGTCACCTTCTAAAAAAACACGAGGTGTAACACTTTGATCATACTGAGCTTTAATGCGTTTTTTTTGAGCTTTGGCTGCTAATGTAGTAGTGCGCCGAGTCTCATCTAATTATGCTAAGTACAAAAAGAGTTTTTCCTCTTCAGAGGTAGCTGGTAGTAACTCTATGGCTAATTGGAGTGACGGTATTTCGCATTCAATAGGTAACACAACTTCTAAACTGTAAACCAGTTGAAAAGGAGTGAACCCTGTTGCAGTTTTTGCTGAGGTTCGATATGCCCAAAGTGCTGAAAAAAGCATGGTATGCCAATTTGATTTATGAATTCTGATTATCCTTTTAATCATGGTGGTTAAAACTTTATTCACGGCTTCAACCTGACCATTAGCCTGCGGGTAATATGGAGTAGAGTTATCATGTCGCAAGCCGAGTTGGTCGGAAAGTTCGGTCATCATAATGTTTCTAAAATGACTCCCATGGTTAGTAATAATAGCCTGAGGTACACCGAAACGAGCAATTACATGATTGAATACAAAAGTAGCTACAGTTTTTCCTTTTGCAACAAATGTAAGCATCACCTCGGCCCATTTGGTAAAATAATCTACTGCGAGAATAATATACCGATGCCCCTCAACCGAGTGAGGGTTACATGTAATGAAATCAATGCCTCATTTTACAAAAAGGACTGAAAGAAATTATGGGGTGAAGAGGAGCTGGTGGGGCACACATCTTTCGATCAAATATCTGACAGTTGTGGCATTTTCGGACCGTGAGAATGCAATCTTTGAATAATGACGGCTAAAAATAAATAGCGCACAATATCTTTTGGGCTGTGGCATACCCAGACATATGACCACCACACACTCCAAAATGGTAGTCATTCAAAACTTTTTCAACCTCTTCATGAGTTAAACATCGTCGAAAAATAGAATCTGCACCATGAAAATAAAGTGTGTCTCTAACAATATTACACTGTTGAGATTGGTAACGGATCTTTCATCGATTTGAACGTGAGATTTCAGGCCGAAAGGTTTGGGTTTGGAGATAAATGATGATATCTCCATACCATGGATTTAATGTACTGATAAGAAACAGAGATTCATCAGAAATTGGATGTTCTACCACAATTTCTGTCTCAGTATTTGGGAAGTCACACATAAGTTCGATGAACACTAGTGATTTATTTGATTTGGATTTTTCAAATTATAAATCAAACTCCTGAAGGATAACAATCCTTTTAGATTATTTTCCCCCGAGTAATTTTTTAGTCAAAATGTACATCATCGGGTTGCAATTAGATATCACAGTTTTTTTCGTAACAATATGTAATGACAGAATCGTTGGACAGCTTGAACTGCTTCCAAGGAAAATTTCTCCACATGTGAATATTTAATTTCAGTCAGATTGAGATTTCGACTAAGATAGTAAATCACATGTTCATTTTTGAATTCATCCTCTTGAACTAATACCATTCCAATGGTGGAATCAGATTCTGCTAAGTATAAAAAGTAATCCTAGCTGTAATTTGGTGGATGCAATAACAGTGCATGGGCCAACACATGTTTCAAAGCATCAAAATATCGATCAGCGATCTCATCCCAAATAAAAGGTACATTATGTTTTAATAGCCTAGTAAAACCTTTAGTTAACTCAGCATAGTTCTGGATAAATCTACGTAAAAAGTTTTCTTTCCCTTGCAAACTTTGGATTTGGCGAAGTGTGGAAGGAGGAGGTAAATTAACAATAGCCTCAACCTTGGATGGGTCAACACGAATGCCTGCTTTGGGACAATAAATCCCATAAATATACCAGATTGTACATAAAAAACATATTTTTGGGGATTCAATCGAATCTTATAATGCCTACATCTCATAAAAATTGCTCTTAAGTTTGTAGGATGATCTTCCCTGTGTAATGAATGAGCAGGTAAATCATCGAGATAAGGCTGAACAATGTGTTTAATGTCATGAAAAGAATAAGACATTGCCCTTTGAAAAGTTTCCCCAACATTATTTAATCCGAAGGGTAGTTTACAATAAGCAAAAGTTCCCCAAGGACAAATGAATGTTGTTTTCAGTTGATCAGCATGTAGTATGTTTATTTGATTGTACCCAAAAAATCCATCCATAAATGAGTACATGTCATTTCCAGCACAATCATCAATGATTTGATCGATATAGGGAGTTGGATAATTTTCTTTTGGACAAGCTTTGTTAATATCCCTATAGTCGACACATACTCATATGGTTCCTTGTTTTTTAGTAACAGGAACGATATTAGAAATCCAATAGGTTAAAGGAATTGGATAAATCAAACCTTCTTTGAGTAATTTCTCAACTTCAGCTTTAATAACAACAGCTTTGTGTGGATGTGTCGGACGTAATCTCTGCCTGACTGGTTTAGCATCTAGGTAAGTATTTATTTCATGAATGACAATGTTGGGATCAATTCCTGGCATTTCTTCATAATACCAAGAAAATATGTCACAGAACTATTGAAATAGGGATTTATATGTAGCAATTTCATATGACGTACAAGAAGCACCTCTAAGAATGTTTTCAATAATTCTTGGTTTAACTGATATGTCAATAGGAATCGTTGAAGAAGTATTTCCCAAATTAACTTCAGAATATGAATTTGTAATCAATATTAGACTCTGTGGTTCCTTGACATAGTCAATTGTAAAAATAGATGAAAATTTATTTTCAAATCTATCAATTTTAGGTAAAAATGATGACCTATGATGAAGATCGTCCCATGGTATTTCATCTATGGACAAGAATTCACGAATTCTCTCATTACTATGAAACACTTGTTGAAAAGGGTCAGGAATTGATGTTATAGTTGAGCTTGATGGTGAAAATGATTTCTCAGTGATCACATTCATTGGATTCACTATCAGTAGATGAAGGATTGGAAAATGACTGTACTGCTTGATATGTTATTGCAAAAGGACTCAAAGGCATCTTGCCATTGAAAGAATCCAGTTATGACTATAAAGGCACTATCCAAGGGTCATCAAATGGAATAGTGCTTGATGTAATCATATTGATATTAGAAATAGCACACAGTAAGTTAGGAGGAGGCATAGAAAAATTCCCCATTAAGGCGGAATCGTTAATTAAACCTACTCCAACATTTTCATAAGGGATAGTCGATTTTCTAACATGTTGAATATTATTCGTAAAAGATGGGTCAGATGAATAATATGAGAGCTGATCAATTTTCAAAATATTTCCTTGATGAGGAAACATGATTAATCGAAAGATTGATGACACGACAACAATCATAGCATAAGACCAACTTCGACCCAGAAGAAGGTTGTAATCTAGAGGGGCATGAACAACTTCCACATCTAAAGTAACAGTTTTACCTTCGACCTCTATAGGTAGATCCTGCAAAATTCCAAATGGATGGAATCCTATTTCGTTAAAAGCTTTGAGAATTTTCAGAGATTGGTTAAGTGTGAGAGAACCAAGTGATTTCCAACAGTTTAAAGACATAATACACGTAGATTCTCCTTCATCAATTACAGTGCGAAAGAAATGCCTGTTTTTTACTAGTACTGGAATCTGAAAATCCATTTAATGAGGGATTCGAGGTGTAAAATTTTCTAAATCGAAGACCATGAGGTTTGAATCTTGAAGATCTACAACTCCTATAGCTGACCAAAGTAATTTTCTTTGTGTCGGACATGATTGCAACACTTCTAAGGCCGACATTGCTGAAGGAGATATCGCTAAATCCTCAACAATGTTGTAATTCTGGGCAGCTCTCGCATGTGGATTAAAAGATGATTTCCGAAGTACACCTTTAGCAGGTGGTATAATTACTAGATTAGGATTGGGTTTCTCGATATGAAGTGGATTATAAACCAGGGGAGATGTAGCTAGTGCTGAATTAGAATTTTCTACTTCTTTACTAGTAATAGGATTCTTACTTCCATAGTCTTGTGATCGAGTCGCAACCATTACTTGAGACATCATCAAAATATCTGCTGATGTGTTAGAAGTGTTGAACCTCTAATTAAACTGAGAGGGGGGGGGGTGAATCAGTTTAATACATTCCTGATATTTTAAAACTTTTCATTAAACTTATTTACACCTTCATTTCAAACTCAGTTTGATGTGAGAGTAATTTTAGAATGTAATCAGAAAGTATTAGTTTAATAGAGCAGTAGACTTAATATGAGAGCAGCAGGTATTAAGAAAATGATACATATCAGATCAATACATAAATATCATGCACAGAGACACCAGATATAAGTGGAAACCCATAAAGGGAGAAAACCACATCTTATTATTGTTGTGATGCAAAAGCAAGCTCCAACTCCCTCTCACCACTGTTTTTCTGCAGGCACCAACCTACAGGAGGCTCCTACCTCAATTCTGCAAGCTACAACTTGCAAGGAAGCACCAACTCCCTTTAGTTTTCTGCAGGCACCAACCTACAGGAGGCTCCAACCTCAATCAGCTACAACTGACGACTATCAAGCTGCAACTTGATAGGGAAGCTCCAACTTCCTCAATTTATCAAATTGAAAGTTTGCTGATATACCTCAGATATCAGCCCTGTTCTGTAGCTTCTCCTTCTGTTCTGCCTTTTTTTTAATCTTCTCTGTCTTACTCTTCTATATTCTGCCTTCTCTCGATTTAATCTCACTTTCCTTTTTTTGAATATCAAGATGATATTATTTATAGATTTTCTCACATGACTGTTTGTATTCTGCTTGGAATTCGAAATGGAAAGTCATGTCTCTTTGCCTTCTGCCTTCTTACTCCTTTTATCAGCTTACTCAGAAATTATAACTATAGGTGTCAATTTTAACATTACAGTGGGAGTTTGTTTTCTCTCGGAGACTTGCCAATGCATCACAAACAATAAAAACAATTAAACCATTTACATTCGAATTACAATGTGAATTCCAGCTCACTTATTTTGTCTCTTGGTTTGCTGCGCATTTGTCTTTTCTGTGAATGTGTTTTGACTCTTTTCTGCTCTGTATGCTTTTCTGTCCTCTGCTGTGGTGTATTTGCTGCATACGTGTAACAGTGATTTTATATCAGTGCCTCTTAGAAAAATACGTGACTGCTGACTTGCAGCAAGTGTCTTGTTGATGTGGAACTTTCCGCAAGTGGAACGGACATATATCACAGTCATTGTATATTAAGAATCGCCCTCCCGTTAAGCTGAGGCCCGTGGGTCTACAGACCACACAGCTTATCACAACAGTGTTATATATATATATATATATAACAACGCCCTTTCATATATATATAAGTAATTTCAACACTCGGCATACATACAACCTTCCTTTTAAAAAGACTTAAATCAATTCTTGGCATTATATAATAAAAACTCTTTAAACAAATAAGAACTCCTTTCGGGCTCACTCGCCGATGTTTCCGATGCGATGTATCACTCCTCAGCCTCTTCCGATTGCGATTATTCACTGTTATGGCGAAACTTCAAACATATATCAGTCTTGGCTTATAAACCCATCGGGTCCGGCCTTTCAATCGCAATCACAAATCTTTGTTAACATGTTTCGGAACTCAAACCTATCAAGTCACAGTTTATCAGTCCATCGGGTCCGAATCTCAATCGCAATCGCAACTTTCTGTTGTGATGTTCCGATGCTCCACTTTACCTCCGATGCGATTGACCATGGAACCGAAACATTTGTTAGTCATAATTTATAAGCCCATCGGGTCCGGGCTTCAATCGCAATCGCATGTCTTTAACATGTGTTCCGATTGACTAGTGTCGATGCGATTGGAACATGGAATTGAAACATTTGTTAATCATAATTTATAAGCCCATCGGGTCCGGGCTTCAATCGCAATCGCAAGTCTTTAACATATGTTCCGACGCTCTTATAATCTCCGATGCGATTAGCCGGAATTCAAATATATATAAACCATCATTAATACACCCATCGGGTCCGAACTCTTAATCACAATCGCATGTCTTTTAATATGTGTTGCGATTGGCCACTGTTCATTGTATTTTGCCGATGCGATTGGGAAAGGACTTCAAACACGTTTGAATTATAATTTATACCTCCATCGGGTCCGGACTTCCAATCGCAATCGCAACTCATATATTCTCCGATGCGATTGACCAGTGCCGATGCGATTAGACCTGGAACTCAAATATATATTAACCATGATTTATAGACCCATCAGGTCCGAACTTCAATCGCAATTGAAACTTCCTGTTGGTTACATGTTCCGCTGCCCTTGCGATCTCCGATTGCGATTGGGGAGGGGTCCCACCTTATAAAACTTTGTTTTATGCGCTCCACTGATATAACATAATATATATGCCTTGGACCTTTGTTTATGTGATGCACTGCACATATATATTTATATATATTTTTGCCGCTGGAGTGAAGCGATTCCCGGAATAATGTTTGTGTTATATTATATGTATAACGCCGGTTGGAGTGTGCGATTTCCTGGGAATATGGTTCGTATTATATGCATTGCATCGCCGCTAGAGTTAAGCTATTCTGAATAAGGATTATGTATTATATGTATAACGCGATTGGAGTGTGATTCCCTGAATTCTTGTAACGTTCTGTCTCCGTCACTTAGTCTTTGCCTCGCTCGCTCGTCGCTTCTATCGCTCTCGCCTCTCGTCTCTACCTTTCGACTAACTGGTTCTTCACCGTGCTTTCTATATGTATCGTTACATTTTGATTTTCTTCTTGCTGCTCTATTGCTTTCGCCGTGCCTCTTTTGCCTTCCCTCTCGCTTCGCCGCTACCTCTTTTGCCCTCGAGTGTCGCCTCCTTTTGCCATCAATGACAATATTTACAACAAGAAGAAGATCCAATCATTTTTATATCTTGGAACGAGGGAAAATGATCCTTCAAGACGACATGTGTAGATGAACCTTTGATAAAATTTGATACCTTAGACCTATGTGGGCATTCCTTGAGTGGAATGATCCTTGTCGCGGCATAAGACAAGGATAAAGAGGTTTTCATTTATCATCGAGTGACTCATTTTTTTCTTAGTTTTTTCTTTAGAGATGAATTCCGCTTACTTTTATTCTTCCCTTTCTTCTTATTGCTAGATTTAGACTTAGTTGTAGAGGAATCTACAATGTGAATGCTCGTAGAAGTTTCAAGGGAAGAATCTCCTTTTTGGTGAATCGTAAAGTTATTATAGGAGAAGTAATCTTGGAAGATTTATTCTTGCTTTTATTAGTACTAACTAAACCAATTACACCATCACGCATGAGAGCCCTCGAGGGAGTTGTCGTTATCTCGACCAGACGTGATAAATCTGAATTTTCTCGCATAAGGTACCTAACCGAGTATATACTAAGTCAAGGTACCGAGCTTGAGCAATAACTTTTTTCTTTTGTAACAACTCATCCTTTTGCTACATCTTCAGTGATTTTTGGTAGTAATGATTTTATAAACCATTCTACCAAAATTTGATCTGGAATAAAAATTTTCACCAAACGTCTTCTATGTCTCCATTCATGTATGTGATTTGATATGTACGTAGATGTAGATTGTTTTAATGAAGTTAATAATTCCGTGCCATTATCATATTTGATTGGCAACTAAAAATGAGTTAAGAAGGCGGTTTCTAAGGTATTGAAATTGTTAAAAGAACCTTGTGGTAGTTCAATGTACCATTTGGCTACTAATCCTATGAGTGTTCTCTGAAAAATTCTAATCGAATCAAATCCTCAATCAAAGAGTTGGATGCACACTAGAGGTGGTAATTCATGACATGGTTAGAAGGGTCCTCTCCTGATTTTCCTTCAAATTTCGGAATATCACCTGGGAAACTTTATTTGGCATTGGTGGCCAATATGGAAGATAATAAATTGGATCATTCATAAGGTGCGATAAATCATGTAAATCCAAATTTTTTATGAATGGTATCCAACTACTGGGGGTCTTTTTGATTATATGAATAACCTTGTGGAACTATACCGAGTTCTGGTGAGGAGGATATCCAAGATATCCCGGAATAGACGTGCATTTGGAATTGGAATGCCACCTAGATAACTAGGATTAACTGGACCATACGCTGGGTTGAGTAGGCATTCGGTATGTATACCCAAGGTATGGTTGATATGCAGATTTTGTGCTACGGGTCCATATTGATATGGCCCTTAGTATGGTTGATAAGTAAATTGAGGTTGGCTTGTTATAACCGTACTTGTACCAGATTTTCTTGTGGGTATTTGAACAGTAGCTTGGAGTGTAGGTCCAATCTGTGGGACAAAAACCGAGGAATTGGTACCGATACCTAAGGAGCTTTAGAAACAAGAGCTACAGATACTCCAGAATAGGTGTGGTATCTTGAACAAAAAATTGACGCTAACGACCAGGGTTAGAGTTCTAGGTGTACTCGGGGCCGAAAGTCATCGAACTATACCTGATGCAGGTACCTGAACATTAGGTTGAATAGGTTGGACAGGTTATTGGATGTGAGTATAACCAAATGGTTGTCTTGGTTGATAATAAGGCACGTGCATATTAGGTTGCAAATTCTGTTGAACTTGGAATGGATCCCACACTGTATTAACTCTGGGGTATGAAGGCCCCATAGAAGGTTGTGGATAAGAAGGACCATATCCAGGTTGATAATTTGGAACATATGTTGGATAATTAACTGGATAATTCCCACCTCCATGATACAATTGTTGTTCCGGGTAGAACTTCTGCCCTAAAGGATGTTGTGGACCCTGAGTTGGATAATCGAGCCTTGAGGTGGATATTGACCTTGAGGTATGACTCGATCTTGAGGCATTTATTGCCCTTGAGGTTGGTATTGACCCTAAGGCATGTATTGACCTTGAGGTTGCCCCTCGAGTCGTAAATTACTACCTCGAGGATCGTGGTTTTGAATATTTCCAAACATCATATAAATTTGTTCCCGCATTTACAGTACACAGTATTTTATTCGTTTAGTCCGAGACGATGGTGTACGTTTATCGTGGGAAAAGGAGATGCCCCGAGAAAGTACCGTAGAGTGACCGATATCCTGCGAGAATAGATGGACCACCATAAAAATATGCTTCGGGAGATTCATAAAACATGGATGACTCACCGTGACATGTTTAATGAAGGTTTATAACCTCTTGGTGTAGAAGGAAAAGGAATTTGGGGTGTGCGAATAATTCGTGAACAACGTTTTGTAGAAAGTATGTCAATGAAGAATACCAAGAATATTGTCTAAAAAGGGACTATAAAAAAATTGATTCACGCTTTCTCTAAGATTTAAAGTTTCGAGCTTAAGGAAGAAAAACTTCTTCTTCAATGTTAGTAACTTCTCAGCACTAATGAGACCAGGAGGAAGATCATCTCAGATTTAGTTCTTCACTCTAGGTGAATCAGGGGGTTGGAGTACGAAATCTAAAGAAGGCTCAAATGTAGTAGGTTCAGCTTTCTAGCTCAGTAAATTTCAGGGTTCGATGTAGATGATAATTCACTTATTGTAGAAGCAAGTTCATCTAGTTCAAAAATTGAAATTTCTCGAGGAGTATACTCTATTGTTTGGGGTTGGTCTACTTCGTAATCAGGATGAATAATTATGGATGTTTCTTCCTGTTATGTTGATCTAGATCCTGATGTTTGTCCTCTTTCATATCTAAGTCTTTCTAATTGGTTTGGTGTATATTCAGGGGGTTTCCCCTGCATTCTATGTGATTGTCTCGGTAAATCAACCACGATTAAAATTTTTAATCACATGCAATCAAAGAAAATTTCAATAAAAATCATAAAGTCTCTAAGGGAACGACCAAATTAATCACACACCTTGAAAATATAAGAGATCAAACCACACACAAAAGTAGATTCCCACACTAAAAACACTAGTTGGTGATAAAATCCAACATCGTAGAATTTTAATGCAGTAAATGCGCTGGACTCGGCCACTCCAAAAACATGCTTAATGAAACAGACTCAAAGGCAAGTTTCTCCACTTAAACCATCTCAAGTGAAGAGAATCCTCCTGGAGAGTCCAAGTGAGTCTAGCCGATGTCTGCCTCAGTAGCAAAGTGGGGACCTTCCTCCACCATCACCTTGGGAAAGAATCCTAAAGTTTATGGCCACTAAGGTCACCAATGGGAACACATATACTTGGGGGGGGATAGTCTACGGTCCGATATACATGCAAGGGCAGAGTAACAAGCTCAATCCCCTTGAAGGCTCCTTGACATAATCCAAATTTTATCGACAAGTGATCCTCGTGCCCCTCGACAATGGTCTATCCGAGGTTTACTATTTTTTAATACTTCAGCACATCTTCTATCTTTCCCAATGAGATAGGTATGATTACCTCGACCGGTTCGTGAGATATGATCTCGTGCTTACCTCCTTTAGGGAGGAGCTTCCGTAGCATACATGCTACAATTGGATTTTCCTACCGCAAGATTTACTACTTATTTGTTTGAATTGCCTTGGAAAATTAACTACAACCTATTCCAAGAGACTAGCCTAAGCTATGTTGGTGGAAAAGAGCCCTAGAAAATAGAAAAATTCCTAGATTGATTTTAATTAAGTGCTACTTTTAGTTTGGTTTTTTCTTAGGTCAAAAAGTTATGGAAGTGAAACTTCGATGATATGTAATGACCCGACTCAAAAAATGCTAAAATTCATCTATATGAAAAGTAACTCATTTCTTTTTAATGAAACCTATGTAGAGGAAAGATTTGACAAATTTTAATAACTTTCAAAACATCAATTCTTTCTTTGACAAACAAGAAACTTTGAAAAGAAGACAATTCATTGAGAACTCAATTTAACAGAAGAAAAATCACTTGTTCAAAATGAAATTCCTTATATCATTCAAATTAGAAACTAGAATCAAACTTATTCCAAAAGAAAACTAAAACTCTTAAAAACACAAAATTCAAAACCAAAAGAAAACTCTAATTTTGAACTATATCTAAAAGTGTTGAGTATGTTTATGCTTAGTTTGTTACCTAACCAAGAAATTTCTACTTATCTTAGCAAGAAATCAAAAACATCCAATGATGGTTTTAAAGTGAAATTTAGACCTTAACAAGCTTAAAAAGTTTTGGAAATTTGAAAATGAAAATAAAATCAAATTTTCATAAAAGCAAGACTTGCATCAAGTTCAATGGCTCAACAAGAAAACAATGACATACCAATTAGCTAAGGTATATAAAGGTTTCTAATTTAGAGCAACAAGAAGAAAGAGAAAAAACTCACTCATAAAATGCAAATCAATTGAAAAGATCACTTCAAATACTAAAATTGTTGAAAGAAATTCACACGTGAAAGACTTTTGACAAATCAAGACACATTGGGGTAATTACAGAGAATAAAGTAATTAAACTCTTGAATACAAAATTTTCCAAGTCCGCAGACTTTTTAATGGAAAAAGGTGTGGTACCGCACTATTTTACACTAAAATCTGCGGAGTCTACCGCTCTGTTTTTAAACAAAAAGTGCGGAAGGTAGGAAAAACACAGAAAAATAAAAATATAGATTCAAAGTCAGGGATTCTAATGAGTTATTTACCCAACCCAGTTTTGAACTGATCAAAATCAAATCGAATAAAAAATAAACTAAGTTCAAGAAATCCCCAGCGAAGTCGCCATTTTGTTAGGCGGATTAATCCCACTTGCGGACAAGAGAGATCTCCCTAGTATCCTAAGGATATCTAGAAACAAATAGACCAAATGCAAACCATTTTCTCTAGATTATGGTGATTTAGAATTAATAATTCACTAAGTAAGAAGAGATGCTCCTACCTGAGGTCCAATGCTTGCTATAATCTTCAATCTAGTCGCTCCAAAAAGAGGTCAATTCGTGATGTAAGACCCGCATCCAAAGACAAAAAATAGGATTAAAAGCACCTACAAGATATAATAATTAAGAAACATTAATCTATCTCAAAGTTGATCAAGGAATCCAAGAATTAAATTACTCAAATAGATACATGAACAACTTAATGAGAAAATAGAATCCATTTGTATTAACTTGTATGATAAGAAGTAAACTTACAACCTTGTCGCCTTGATGTCATACGATGTTCTTCCTGTCCCCTGAACAACTTTTTTCCATCGGTTTGACAAGCCTTCCCCTCTCCGAACTAGCAGAAAACTATAGATATGAGTATGTAATCGTTCTCATACTATTCATGCGAAGTTTAGAGAGTATAATTTCTTTAGTAATTCACCTCAAAACAACCAAGTTCTAAGTACCCTTGAGACTGAAACATGATCTCAATTTATAGCAAGAAGGGGAGGAGGTTTCGGGCTTCCAATAAGAATTGGATAAATCCCTCTCAAAAATGGATTTTAGCTCCAAATACCAAGGGATAATCTCCATTAATGAAGGGATATAGGTTCATGAATCAAGGGGCGAAGCTTGACTAGATTACGCTTCTAGAAGATTCTAGTTGGGAGAATATTTGACCGCTTGGGCTTCTAGAAGTTACTTTTCTTTTTATTTTACTTTTTATGTGGCTCGCGCTTTAGTAAGCGTAACATGCGTAATGTGCTACAAAGTTATAGAGCGAAAGAACCCGTAAAGTGTGGAGTTAGGCTTTTTTAGGTTTTAATGAGATTTTCTCCCATTCCAAGACTTGGCTTAGGAACTTTATAATTTTGGACCTTTAAGGGAGCATAAAATAGGTAATGGTGAACCCATATAGACAGCTAAATGTCATGGTGACATTTTTTAGTGTAAAAATCGCAAAACAAATTACTGTCTAGGTTTGTTCACTTGCAGGTGTCACGCTAGGAGGCAACGAGGGTATAAAGGAGAAATGTAAATGAAGAAGAAAGTCAATAAAGGAGGTTACTGTGTGAGGTACGAGCCTATGGATTTAAAACTATTGAATGAAGATCAAAATATTATGGATTCCTTCAGGAATGTTGGTTGTCTATAGTTCTATCAAAAGTTGCAGGGTTTTCAAGCTTAGATATCCAAATAATTTGCATCCAAGTTCACAAGGACAACCTCAAAGGTTGGGGTATTGAATTTCATAGTATGACCTGATAATATCTCTCAAGCTACAAAAATACCCATCAGAGGTGAGGAATGGTTCAAATATACAAAATTCAAAATGTAGAGCTGTGAAGAATTTGTCAAACATGAGCACATAGGGGATGACATGACAAGTGTCTCCCCAGGAGTTATATGAAAGAAAATTATTCAAAGTTGATGTTTTTGGTCTAGAAATATTTTACCTGCAAGGGGAGGTTTCACATGGTCTATTCTTATCACTTCAGACTCCTTTTTAATTTCATTGGTAAGAAACCACTTGATTTTCCTTTTTTATTTATAAGTTTGGGGAAGATGTCAGATAAGGTCCAAACAAAGGCTAAGGGTAGTGAAACATCAATTTTTCACCATGGCCTGATCAAATTATTAAAGAAGTTAAAGAAGTTAAATAGATATTGGGCATCTTTTCTCTTCCTGGGTGGATATGAAGTAGACTCAGTGACACCTAAAAAGATTTCAAAGCCAAATATCACTTCATCTCCAGTTGTGATAGAAGAAATTAATGAATAAAGAGGAAAACCTATTATGGAACCAATGGATATTGAAGTTGAACCTCTGCTAGAGACTGATATCCCACAACCATCACTTGCAAGAAAAAAATAGAAAATTAGTAAACACAGTAGCAGGAGCGTAACCAGAAGCCAAACTCTTGCCAAGGGAAATATTGAAGACATCCTCCAAGCAATAGACATTGAAGAATCTCCAATTTTCTAGGTAGAAGACATTGAAGGGGATATAAGGAAGATGCAGAAAGGTAAGTCTGTCAAAAAATTGGATTTTGCAGGAGAATATGTTGGTTTCATTTTCTAGCCAAGGAAACCAATCACCAGGTCACAACTTGCAAAAGGTGGCATGGAGTGTAAGAGAGACGAAAATATTAATGAAGGAAAGCAAACAAAGAAAATTATAGACCTATCTCCAGCAACAGAAGAGGTCTTTGTACAAAGGAAATGAAAAGAACAAGTTGAGGAAAAGGCTGAAGTGAAAAATTTACAGGAGAAATTAAGAGAGGACAGGGAAGAAGTAATTGAAGTCAAATTGGAATTAAAATAGGCCAACGTAGACATACAACTAATGGCAGACTTTGAAAAATGAATGAAGGATCAACTGGAAAAATATGACAAAACTTTGTCAAATGCCAAGAAGATGTTGAAGAGAAGTCTTCCTCTGAGGAAGGTGATGAAAAACACAAGGAAACGAAATATATGGTTGCAATCTAAGAGAAAAAAATCTCAAATGTTAGGTTAAAGAGTTGGAAGACCAAATGGATATGATCTAAGAAGAACTGAAGAAAAGAGGGTTGAATATTAGAATGGTAAATGAACTTGGAGAGGTACAACCTGTTGTTGCTAAAGATGAAATACCCAAAGTCTGAGGGGTTGGTCTAAAATATTTTTAACTAAGTTTACAATCTGCAGGAAAAAAAAAATTTGGGTTAGAAACTGAAGTTTTGAAGAAAAGTGACAAATCTGCACTTTCAGCCAAGTTAGGCAGTTTTGTAGTGAAGTCCAAGCTTGAGGGACGAAATTCGCTACTAAATTCCTGTAGGATGTTTTTACTTAAAAAACAAATTTTGATGGAGATCCAAGGAGGGAAAATGATGGTATTTAGCTCATATGACCTGAAAAATACATCTTGATCAACAGATATGACAAAAAAGGAGATTAAATGGCAGAAATAAACATGCTACTAAATTTCGCTACAAAACTACCCAAGGTCACTCTGTTTTCATAGCGAAGTGTTTTTAATGGGTTTTGAAGGTTTGAAAACCATCTTGAAGAACAGCCAGCCACCTGTAGACATCCAAGCTGACAGTGGGCCATCCCAACATAGATTCACTACTTGAAAAGAGTGTCACTTATCTAGCTTAGCATGAAGACCAAGATTAAAGTGGTGTTTATCTTTTTCTAAAAAATAGGACTATTGTTTCCTAATATAGGGGGTATATTAATGTCTTAGTGATGGTGAATGATACTCGAGCATCTGATCCTTATCCATGTAATTGTCCCACTACTGAAGAAGTGAATGTAATAAATGTAAAAGCAGAGTCCTATTAGAAGTGTAAGTCTTTAGAGACTAGGTGTCTTTTTCAGTTCCAAAAATGTAGTTGTTAGTTATGTTAGGTGTCAAAGTTATGGTTTGATGATCTAGCCAACTGGGCAGATCATATGTAAGAAAAAAAGGTCTATTTAAAGAAAAGAAATCGAATAAAAAAGGGTTGGAGAATGTTACTTTGAGACCACTATTGTAAATTTTGGAATATCAGTAATAAAAAATGACTGTGTTTCTGATTCATCTGAGATTCTTGGGATGTTTCAATGAGCTTATGTCTTATTTTTCCCTTTATCTTGCTTCCCGTATATTGATGTTAAATTAATTAGAATTCATGTTATGCATGCTGTGACTTCCTTTTAGCATTGAGATATTGATTATTTATGTGTGTTAGTATTTTCCTTTAATTGAAACATAAAAAGCCTCAGTTTCCATAAGAAGATACACTTGTCATTGAATTCTTTCTTACTGACTCCATGAGCCCAATGGTAGTGAAATATATCCCATTTTTCACCTGCAATCAAATACACTAAGACACTCACAAAGTTAGCCATATGATTTAAGACCTAATTGAGAAAATCATTAGATAAATTGAGAGAGCCATCTCAAGTTGAAGAGGCTAATCCTCAGTCAAAATCTGGTTTGAAAGAGTTACTCTAAGTTGTCTGGTGGAGAAGCCCATTAGTACCAACTTAGTGATAATAATATCCTTACATTTTTCTAAGAAACAATGTTGAATTTCATGTGTGGTGCTAGCACTGTGTCATCCAGACCCCCAGTTCCCTATTTCGCTTCACTGATCGCCACCCCAAAGTTTAGAATTTTGCTCTTGCATACCACCACCACCGTTGGAGCCCCACTTTCCACCACTACAACCTTCGTGCATGCCCACACCAACGAGCTGAGAGCGACTAACTATATTTCCACCTCGACGAGCTCCTTCCGACACAATTTCCATGTCCTCTGCGCCCATTAAGTTAGGAATGGCCCGAGGGGAAGAGTGCCCTCGCTGAAAAAAAAAGCTTCCTTTGGTTCTAAGTAGGAGGGATAACACCCACAATATTCAAATTCCAGACTTCTGGTCTTGTCTATGGTCTCCAACCATGAGGGACAAGATCCCCAACACGCTTACTACTCCAAAAAATTCCACCCTCAACACGAGCACAAAAATTTGAATAAGTAGAAGTAAATGAGAACACATCCCAGCCGTAGCTGCCCAGGCTACTATGCACGACTACCAGCAAGATTCCGACTGCCAAGATCCTTCACCACCCACCAAAATCCACCCACCGAGCCACCAGTTGCTGCAATTTCTAGGTCAGGCTTCAGAAGTGGGGAAATTGATCCAGAAGAATTACCACTCTCCGTTGAACCTCCTGCAATGCTGCCTCTAGGAGCCTCTCTCGAACCAGTCATTCAAACATAATATAAACCATATAAATATGAAATAATAATTTCCTTTCCTCACCAACATCTAAACAATGCAGGCACAGTAAAGCCCAGAGAAGTTAAGGAAAAAGCTGCATTTGAATGCATCATACCAGAAGTTGCAAAAAACTATCAAACACCACCCACAAGAGCCAAGGGTTCTCCGATGACGCTTTCACTTGCCCACAGGAAACCACCCAGGAGCCCAACACCAGAATAAGACTAAAATTCAAATGCCAATTTCCCTCACCATCCCGCTCATTATCCATGCACCACCCCCGAACTCCAAGATGATGTGAAGGCTCGTACACCTGCTCTTTACTCTATCGGTATGCCTCCCATCACTCCCGTTATGGTGAAGGCACTGGGAAGCCAATCCCCCACCAGCTAGCCACCTGTGGTCACTCATGGGGATTGGTTGCCACATGCACCAAAGTGCTCACCCCCATCGAAGTTTCAATAGTAAGATAATAATATAATTAAATTTCCCCAGTTCCCTGTTAAAAATATAGTAGATATTAAGTACTCACAATTTTTGAATTTGTACTATTAAATTTATCTCATGTGGGACCCATGAAATATTGTACAATTTTTAGTAATTTTTTGAAACATATTATTTGGTTTTTATTAAACATAATCTCCATTACACCAATAAAAAAGGTAATTGCTTCGCCCGACACATTGTGATTTATTGAGCCATCAATAACTCCCCTTAAAGTTTAAAAAATAATGGGTCTCCCAATCAACTAAAAAATAATAATATATTTTTGTTATCATTTGATCCTACCTTTCTTGATTTTCGGTCCTTGTGGTTTGTTTATCTCTTTTTATTCTCTTTGGTTTTCTATTCTTTTATGATTTTTTTTTTTTTTAAATTCTATTTTATTATTATTATTTTTGTAAGTTAATATTGTATTGCCTCACAAATTATGTTAACAAGCACATCAACCATCCAACCATCTTAAGCATGCTTTTTAGTAAGTGGTCTTACTGTGCCCAAAAGGAAACTAGATAATTTTGACCACCTACCTATATAATAATTTGTCCAAAATCCTAACAATATTAATAACTTTAACATAATTAAAGTATACACTGCCAAATTAAAAAAAAAAAACTATAGGCATGCATTTCAGAAATAAGAGTCTGATGAGGTGTCATGTGTTAGATCCTTGGCACTAGATCTCGGTGGAATTGAGATAGTAGAAACACATTGAATGTGGTGCTCAATATGATCCAACCTAACATCCATTATTTCAAGACATATCCATCGGTTTCTATGGATACGTTTGATGTATTCAAGTTTCTAATGATATTATATTTTTTGTCAAGCATGTAAACACATAAGACATGAAACATAAACGTGATATTTTATATTATTCACAATGATATACATTTATAGTACATTAGGTGTGAATCTTGGATTCTACATTCCAAGGTCACTTGGACTCCCTAAGTCTCTTGAGCTTCCATACAAACTCTAGAAGGATTAGGTGTTCAAGATTCCCCCCCTTAGTCCAAAGGGGTATGTGTGAGTCCAAGAAGAGAACTGTAATAGAAAATGGAAGCACTAGGCTGATTGTGATCTCTGAAATGTTGGCATAAGGAGGTGGTTTAAGGATGACCACCAACACTGGAATGCTTAGTGTAGTTCTTGGAACTCTTCCAAATCTAGCAAGAAGATGAGATCTTCTGCTAGAGGAAGTGCTCCTAATGTTTTGAAGAGGGATACCTTCAACATGGAAGAAGGGAGGTATACAACCTATGATGGTTTAAGGATGATCAACAACTCTGGAATGCTTGATACATTTCTTGGAACTCATCCAAAACTGGCAAGAAGCTGAAGTCTTCTGCTAGAGGAAGTGTCCCCAATTATTTAAAGAGGAAGAATCTCAACCTCACATAGATGGTTTAAGTTTGGCCACCAACCAAAGGCATTCTCATGGGCATCTATGTGTCTGGCTACAACTTTGCATCTGGAATGGTAGGTTGTGGCTCAGGATCGCTTGATGTGGCTTTGAAGCTTGTAGATGACCATCATTCCCCCCCCCCCTGTCAGATACAAGGTGAGATGATGGAAAAAACTCAACGGCAAGACCTTTTAATATTCTAGAAGAATTATGGCATATGAGTGAAATATCTTCTTGGATGTTGTTGCCCATTGCCAAGAAGCGATCCATCCAAGATGAATCTTTGTTCTTGCAGGAGGCTTTTTTATGAAGCATCTGTGTGAAGAATGAGTGTGCTGACTACAATGCTTGCATGAGTGAAGATCAAAATAATGATTTTTCATATGGCCAATTCTATCACAGTGTTGGAATTTTACAATTTGTTGTTGCTACTATTGAAGAGAAGCATAATCTAGAATAGCTGAAGGTGAATTGTCATGAAGAAATATTGCACTTTGAAATTTGATGGGCTTGGAATACTCTGGAATATGAAAGGAAACCTCCTTCTCATATCCAAGATTTGTTCTGTGCTTGTTATGGACAAGCTCTTCCTAAGGTTTTATGATGGGCTTGGAAAGTGCAGGCTGGATTTTTTCTTCTAAATTAAAATCTGCTCTTGTACTGGGATCAATGATCTGAAAAGTTTCTTGTTGTTGATGGGAGTTTGTCTCAATGTTCTGAAAAAAACCAAGTTAATAATGAAAACTCTTTTGCTGAAACTCATCTCGCTGTAGCTGAGATTCTAGTTGTAGAAAATCAATATTTTCTTTTGCATAACGCAGACAACTTTGAATTTCAAAGAGAGTATCTTTACTGATGTTTACCTTCTCATCAACAATGGAAAGTATATTAAGATGTTCAATAACTCTAAGATATAATCAAATTGGGCCATTTTTTTAGCAAAAATAAATGCTTCTCCTTAATAAAAAGACTCCCACAAAAAACTTAATATAACAACAACACAAACACCTAATAGAAATGTGGTCCTTAAAATCGTTTGGCAGAGAAAGAGAGATTTGCAGCTAAGACTTTCCAACTAGTATACATAGCACCTATTTTCCTAAATCAAAACTATAAAAATTCAGGATTTTATATTATTTCCCTCTTTTTCAATAGTCTCAAATTTAAGTCTGGTGAAATTTGGAACTCTTGGCAAAGAAACTCCTTTTAATCTGTTTGTAGAGAGGGATCAAATACAGTTCTTTTACACAGGCCCCCGTCACCATTTTACTTCACTATTCCTTCATTAAATTAATGTCCATAAAATTGAAATATGAAATATGTGCTTTGACCCTTTAATTCTGTCCCATGCAGTACAATATATTTACATGCATAATATTCAGTATAAAACGGACCACATGCATTGACCCACAAATATAAATCTAAAACTATTATATATCTTAGAGAGAGTAAAAATGAACCTTGCTAGAGAATATGAAACAAATTTTCTAGGGAGTATTCAAGGCAGAAAACGCACTACTGAAGGCATATAAGAAAAAGGCACAAACCAATATGAGAATTGCGACCAGTGAAGGCATTTGTTGCAACATTGAAGGTTCACTAAAGAATATTAGTATAGCTTCTGAAATGAACCTTGTGCGTAGAACTGTATATTGGAATCCTGAATGTACTCGGGAATTGCACTAGAGACTATGTTCTGTTTTATGTCACCCACAATCCGTCACACCATGTCACGGTTGTTCAAGGCATCGCACAACATAGACTTGTACATAAAATGAATCTAAATCCAATTCCCTCATCAGTATCACAACCTCTGGACAAGCAGTTGCACCAAATATACAAAGGCTACCATGGTCGACTTTCCAGTTCAAATGATTAACATGCTAATGCATCCAGATTTATGATTAGTTTCCCATTAGGATCTAACCTTATTGTTATCTTCTTCAGAGGTGCCTCTTCACCTTCTCAAGCCCCTTTATCAGATTATTCAAATCAACATGTAGAAAATGTTGATGTACAAAATGGAGGAGTCCCTTACGGTTTCATTGGTAGCCTTGACAGGAGTTTTTGTCGATGGCTCCCAGGAAAACCCCCAGAGAATGTATCCACATCTTAGTATGAGCGATCTCAACAAAAACTAACAACTCATATGAAAAAATGCTCATGAAGATGAAACACCAAACTGGTAATAACAAACTCACCACACCCATTCAATTCAACACTTATATATGGTCTCGAGCACCATACCAGTGCATATATAATTATATAGTTAAACTATAATCGCCCATTCACTATATATATGGTATTCAAGAAAAATAATTTGGCATACCATAATACACCAACAAAATTTCAAAACAAGTCAATAACAATAAGACTTGAATGTGCATTCACCAATCCAATGCAGCAAATAAGCCATACAATTATCGCTCAACACGCATGGAATTCCAGATTTCAAACAATGGTCAATGCAGGTTAAATTGAAATGAACTCAATCTACTCACACTCAATATTTAATACAACACACACAATCAACGCACAAAGAACAAATTAACCAAATTACATAGGTTGAACCATATAGGTCACAATGCATGGACTGAGTGCTCCATTCAACCATTAGACTACTCACGGACTTGGCTCAACGCACAGATAGAGCTTTGTCGATGACTGTTTGACCTTCACATCTTCGTGCAGGCATAAATGTATCTTAAATAAATTATTTTCATCAGCCACCAATCTTCCTCTACGAATTATATCTCCACCTTTTGATCATTGACAACATCAACCTTAAACGTTGGATTCCAAGCAGGGACTGTGACGTCGAAGAGTGCAAGTCATATATAAATGGTAGGTGGCCTAAGGGTTCAGGTAACACATGTGAGGAGGCTCTCTTTTCAGTTATAAAATTCTTCCAGAAATTATTTCTAGCGTTCAATATCTACAGGAGCCAAGAAGGTCTACGCTGAAGCAACGTTCAAAAATGTTTGTATAGAGATATGGGTATGCAGGATAGAACACTATGTGTATAAGAGATGCACAAATTCCAGGGCGTTAGAGTGGACAAAGCATCAAAAAGGAGATCGTTAGAGCAGACAAAGTGTCAAAAATGAGTTACTAAGGCATAGAATGTAGTTAGAATTTAGCTGATAGGATATTCATCAAATGCAGGACTGTAGCTGAACTTTAATGCACATAGAAACTACAAAATCAATGGCTCAAAATGGAGAAGGGCAGGAGAACGCCAGCTCTAATACCATGTCAATCTTGTAAACACACAAGACATGAAAGATAAATGTGATATTTTATATTATTCACAATGATATACATTTATAGTAAATTAGGTGTGACTCTTGATTCCACATTCCAAGGTCACTTGGACTCCCAAAGTCTCTTGAGCTTCGACACTAATCCTAGAAGGATTAGGTGTCCAACATTTTTCGTTTTCGTTTTCCATTAGGACCTTGCCAAATAGGGTTTTCATTTTCCAATATAGTGTTATGACATTAAAATATTGCTTTCTCCTTCCCCTAGTATGACCATGGTCGAGAATCCATTTCCCATCTACTTCCATTATCTTTGAGTTCGAGAAGGAATGCCTATCTCTAGCTACCAGGGTTTCCAATTGGGTAATTTGATTTCAGGTCTATGGGGGGGAACCAAATAAAAAGTATTCGTAGCATCCTAGGCTTGGTGTTAGGATTGGTTTTGGCATTGGGGGTTGTGACCTCCCACCCCACATTGAATTCTCATCCATTGGCATTGCTTATTATCATAAATTTTCTTATCCCAATTTCAACGCAAAATTGAATAAGAACAAAGGTTTGATTGAAAAATTGAAACAAAGTTAAGGTTGTCGACAAAAAAAGAATGGTGAAACCTAAGAGGAACATGGCCCAAATTTATAATAGAAAAATCTAGCAATAAATGATAAGGTGACATTAGTAAATGTGGGGACTAGATAATTGAAAAGAAAATATACCACAATCCAAGGACATATCTCCAATGATACAACTATGAAAAATATACGATGTCAATGCTACCCCTCTAAACCATGCAGTATCTCCTCCATGACAACACCATAAACTAAGAAAAATTCAAGAATCTAGATGATAAGAACAAGAGGAGTTTAAAGTTACCCAGGTTGTGGTGACCTCTATGCGCTAAGGGTGAATATATGGGGAGGATCCCTGCGTAATAATTTATTTGAGAGCACCCAAGACGCTATGGTATTCCTCTAGATAATTTCTAATTCTCCATGCAGTCTTATGTATCCCTATTCCCCACAGTACCAACTCCAAATTCTCCCCCACACATCCTACTCATAGAGACATTATTTCACTAGTTCTCTCTAGAGCTTCTCCTAGGGACAATAGATAAATTTTCCCCCAATTTTTTTGTAACCAATTTCTTATATCAACCCCAGAATTATAATGAGAATCAAATCATATCACCTTCATTAATATTTCAAGCTATTTCCCCTCAACTTTGCATCTCATATGAACTCATCGACCCCCTTTCCTCCTTTGCACTTTTCATCCCATGGCCGATGAGTTAACAAATACTCACATGCTTATGCATGCATGGAGGTGGTCACACCACCCTCTCCATTTAATGTGTTATTATTTTCACGGTGTTAGGCATGAACCCCAATCCCACCATTCTCCTTGATTAACACTCCATTGAAGATTTTTAATTTTAATTCTATTATTTTTCATCTCCTATTTTTGGAATTTCCATCATATTCTACTCTTCGAGATATTTTTGGTGATATAAAACTTTTCCCATTTCAAGCTACAGATAAAAATTTAAGGCCCTCAGAAGTTTTGAATTATTGTTGTTTTTTGATGATGTGGCACACTGAGATGATAAGTAATTCATCAACTAATGTGGATTATGAAGTGGCATGTTGACTAAGAAAGATGACGTGTCCCAAAATCCATGCAACAAATCATTTTAATGAACAAATTTCCATGACAACTGATGTGGCGAATGGTGTGGATTGATGACATGTCCTTTCATTTTTCTATTATTATTTGAATTGGTTTAGATCCATCTGGACAATCGACATCTTGGGTCTCATGTTTGATTTTTTTTTTTTTTTTCACCAGGAATGAGTCATATCCAAATATTTTCACTAGTAGAAAATGATGAAATTAGTGACTAGGTGACTAAAAAAGCTAATCACCACAATTATTTCAAGTGAATTACTACTAAATTTGAGCAATTTTAAGTGACCAAACTAAAAATGACTAACTTAAACAACTAATTTATTAGGGATAAAATATACGACTAAATAATAAGTGACTACACTAAAAGTGACTAACATAAATGACTGATTTAGTCTAGGATTAAAATATATGACTAGATAATAAGTGAAAAAATTAATAATGATTAACATAAATGAATATTATAGTCTAAGAATAAAAACACGACCAAATAATAAGTACAAAAAGTATATGAATTAGTCATTTATGTTAGTAATTTTTAATTGTGTCACTCTAGAAATGGAAAATTGCAATTTTGATACTGAAGTGTTACATTTCACTACAGGGGTCTCTGAATCCAGTTGCAGTGTTAAAATTTAGAGACAAATGGGTCTATGAATCCATCTACAGTGTTAAAATTATGAATACTCTTTTGTCTCTAAAGTTTAACACTGCAAATGGATTCATAGACCCCCTTCTTTGAATCCATCTGCAGTGTTAAATTTAGAGACAAAGGGGTCTCTGAGTCCATCTAAAGTGTTAAATTTAGAGACCCTCGTCTGCAATGTTAAAATTTAGGTAGATGGATTCAATGACCCCCTTAAAGGAGTCCATGAATCCATCTATAATGCTAAAATTAGAACACTTTTATATAATCACTACTAAACAAACATAGAAGTTGCTATTAAAATTATTAACCACAACACATATTAACATAGTCAATATCCTTGTCATAAATAGAAATTATATATATATATATATATATATAGAGAGAGAGAGAGAGAGAGAGAGTAACTTGAGCTACATTTGAGATGAGCTGAAATGACTTCCACTCTAACCCAAGAGTATATTCAATATGTTGCAAGTCTATAATAATAACATACTATTTAGAAAGGGTCGAGGAATCTGTAAATACACTTGTGTGGTGGTCGCATTCCTTGGGGAAACTACCCTTTTAGATTGCCACTATAACCCAAAATTATATCTAATATGATGCTAGTATATACTAATAACACGTGATTTAGTAAGAAAGGTCACAGTGTTTGGAGGTACACTTGCGAGGTGGTCCTACTCCTTGGAGGCTTCTACTTTTCCAGTGTTATACAGATAGGACAAATGTCTCATCAAGGATTTGAAGCTAGCTAGGGGAAATAAAGAACTAAAAAAATAATACAACATCGATAATAATCAATTAAACCAACCATCCAACTAGTTACTCTTTTTCCCTTAATAATCCTTTTTACCCTAATTTATTATCGCTCTTGTCAAAATTTCTCCACAAATAAATATTACCCCTTCCTTGTATCTAACATGATTGTCTCTCTTTACACATAAATGTTTTATTTTTCCAATCCTTAATGGAGTATTATTTTTATTCTTTTCACTAAAAAATAAAATACATATTCAAATTTTGTTCAAAAGAATCACTAAATGAAAACCATATTTGAAAACAACACAAATAAAAAATGTGAACATTATTTGTCAAAGCCACTAGAGAGTCCCACCACATGAAGAGTTTAATAGCTTTAAAAAATCGTGCCTAATTCGTGCCTTATGAAGTAGAAATGAAATTTTTTGAGGATAACCTCTATGGAGCATGGCGTGAAGTAGAAATCACACTAAAAAATAATTTGAGGAGGAAGGCCTCTATGGAGCGTGGCCGGAAGAATGAGGGAAATGGCATGCCAACGATGCACAATGTAGTAGGAAGCAACAGTCACATTAAAAAAATTTGAGGAAGGCATCTATGGAGCGTGGCAGGAAGAATGAGGGTAATGGAATGTCGATGATGCACAACATGGTGGGAAGAATGAGGGAAATGGCATGTCGATGATGCACAACGTGGTAGGAAGAATTAGGGCAATGGCATGCCGATGATGCACAATTCAGGAGATAAGGTAGTGGTATTTGAGAAGAATATTTTTATTCCGCTAGAACTGATGAGACTAAATGGTACAACGAAATCACCCATTGTAAATCATTTTGGCAAGTCCATAGTAAGAACAATGACCATTAGGGCTTTCAAGGTTGAGGATAAATTCCTGAAGAAGAACTTAGACCTTATTGATAAAAAATTGAGCCCATTTTTCCACACTTTCTGAGCCATTGAATGGTTGATTCAGAGTCTAGAGGTGTTAAATGCAACTGTTATTTTCTCCTCTGATCTTGCTATGGTTATACTCCCACAGGGAAATTCCAATCCTGGTATGAAAAATGAAACTAAATGTCAATTGTGGGTGATTTTTGTTGTTACTAATTGCTTTTATGTATAATATGATCATTCCTAACAATTTCAACTGGTGCAGGTTTTTTTGGGATGGCCTTCTCTTATGGTCTATCATTGAACAGATCATTTGTTAAAAGTATTCAAAACCTAGAACACATCAAAAAATACATGCACATTCCTAGTGAGGCCCCAACTATTATAGAAGATCACAAACCACTAGATAATGGAGAAATTCATGGCAAGATGGAGTACCTAGCACAAACTTCCCCATATCACCAGGAAATAACTTTATGTACAAGTTCCAAGTGAAGGATCAGATAGGTAGCTACTATTAATTTCCATCATTGTATCTGCAGAAATCTATAGGGGGCTTTGAAGGACTAAATGTAGCTAGTAGGGCCCTAATCCTTGTTCTATTCCCTCTGCCTGATGGTGATATAACTCTGCTTATAGGTGACTAGTACAAAACCAACGTTTTAGTAAGTTATTAATCCATCCCTGAAACATGTACATATATTGAAATTAGAGAGACTGGTCATGTTCAACTTCAACCTGTCCACCATAATGCTCTCTTGCAATGTATCAATATCTGACTATATTCTATCTTTGGGAATATCCTTGGAATAACACTTGATGTGGGAAGATCTATTGGTAATCTTGATGGTGTTCACATTAATGTTCGTGGGCTACCAAATGAAATAGAAAATATACTGGAACAAGGTACTTATCCCTGATCTCTATCACAAGGCAGTTTGTTATATTTAGTATAGGTGTGTCTATCCTTTCAATGATTCACAAGATATTGTTTATTTTGATTTTATATTATGGCTATTGAATCCATTTCTTCTTCTCTTAAGATGTATCTAAAATGACCCATATGGTCATTAAGTTTTTTGTGCCAATATTTCAAAGTGATAATAAATGAATTCATGATAATGACTATGCACCCATTTAGTTGGGATGCATTTATTTGATTAAACAGAGTTTGAGAAGTCATTTTTAGGAATATTAGGATGTGAGAAGTAAATACTATGTTCAAAGCTACAATTGTGTAGAGACATTTCACACATGCTAGATAATTTCCAATCCATATGAATATATGTAAGAAAATATAATGAATCAAGCACAATAGGGTGGAAAATACTAACACAACTTGAATTTGGCCAATTTAAGGATTCCAATGCAATCCTTTAGCACGGGCTCAAATTATTTCATGAATCCACACAATGAACAACCCAAACCCCAAAACCGACTCAAGAAATTTAGTGCATAAATAAATACAAAAATCATCTCTTTACAATGTTATTCCTCCATCGAACCTAAAACAAGGCATATGCATCCAGTTCTCCTCCTAGATAGAAGTACCAAATGTCCAAAATTCTAGAAGCATTTCGTGTGAATAATTGAGGGGCCAGACTCATCATTTTCTAATTTTGAAATCCACATCTACAATACACATAACAAGTGTAGATTTATAGGTGAATCCAAAACTTTTTCCCTCATAAAATTAAAAATAAATATTTATCAAAATATAATTTTATCAAATTTGAATCAAATTGGCCTTGATGTCATTCTTATTATGTTGGGCCAACTGTTGGGGATCTTTTGGTGGTGGAATTGTGTTTTTGATAAAATGTCCCACCCCATTATCCTCCAATACTATCATGATCCTCCCTTTCCAAGAGACGATATTAGAGGATCCATCTAAATAGTGATCTACTCTCAACACTTGGTAGGCCATCCTGATTCCCACAAATAACCTTGTAGTCCTTCACAATAGGCTGAATTGTACATATTTTGATTTAAATCTAAGGATTCCATTTGTAGGTGAGGAAGAGAGTGGAGAAAGAAAAGAGAGCTAGATAACTGGTATAGATCCACAGACAAATAAATCAATCACTCTGAACTCAAATATAATACCTTCTGTATTGATACATATAGTGGTAAACCCAACTACACTTGATTGGATCTATATCAATGAAGTTACCCATCCTGAATTTATTTAGAAAAAATTCCACCACAGGATTTGCTTGGGCGTGAGGCCCCCAAGTCTCAGACAAACAAAAAGAGACATTAAAATTCCCTCCCAGGATTATCATAAAGTTTTTTATGAGAGACTTTGAGAAGAAATAATTCCAGAAGCTTACTCTATCTTGGAAGGGGTCACAGATATTTATAATGGAGAATTGTAACCCGAGATCAGAATAAAAGACCTCGTCCTCGAGCACCAGATTAGAACCCCCCTGGAATTCAGAAGTTTGATGCTCCGATCTCTAAATCCTAAATCTAATCCTCTCGATTTCCCAGATGCATAAAGGGCCAAAAAATACCACCTAGGAAGAATGTGGGTTAAAAACTTCATCACCATGTCCCCTTCACCCATGGTTTCTTGAAGCAAGATAATATCACAATGCACTTAACTAAAGAGAACTTTTAGAGCCAATTTTTTGTGGGCACTGGCCAACCCTCTACAGTTGTAGGACATCACAATCATAAAGAAACCACAATAGGGGACATCACTGCTCTAAGCACCCCTTTAATGGATAATTTCTTGCCATAATCAATATTGAGTTTTGAGATGCTCGATTTTCTACCTCTCGTTTTATTAGGAACAGAGGGTTCCAAGTGGATCCCAAGACCTTCAACAGGGTTACAATACCATATGTTTTGTGTCTCGACCTGAGGTTATAGTGAGTAATTTTAGTAGGGAACATAGGGCACGAGGGATGCTCTTCAGGTAATAGGGGCATGTTGGATAAATATAACTAAAGAATAGCAGAGATGATAATTTCAAGAGCTATAAGATCAGAAACAGGGGAAAAAGACTCAACAAATTTATGGATGGAAGGACTAATTTTGAGACAAATAGAATGAGGAAATAAATTAATAGACATAGGAGTAGTAGGGGGATTATTAGTACCCGTGGGAAGAAGAACCTGTCGCCTGATTTCCACTTCGCCTGGAATTTATCGATCTGTGTCTACTGCTTCTTCTTGTCCCCCCTGTGGTGGCAACTAAATTTCCATGGGCTCAATGAAGCCATCTTGCTGAGTATCCAATTCTGCCTATTGTACCTCAATCTACACCTCTTCCCCAATACTATCCTCAAGTTCGGGCTCTTCCCGATGTCTCCTTCATCTACGAAAGCCTAAAGGAAAATCCCTTGCTAGATGACCATACTTATGAAAATTATGGAAACAGAATGATAACTTCTCATAATCCAGAATCTAAGAGAAAGAGTGGCCATGTACATGAATCTACATCATATCTACTAGCCCTTCTCTCGGGTCCAACTGGACCAATATTTGAGCCACCTTCCTCTCTTTTGTCACCAGGAATGACATATCTTCTTCAAGAAATTTTCCCAGGATATTTCCAATGGCTCTAAACACTCCCATCGACTAGAGCTGGGGCGTGAGGGCTGACAGACGCACCTAAACCAGAATTTCTTCGAGCCTTTCTCTTTGGGTGTCGAATAATGGCATCCATTTTTTGAATAATATTAGGGAATTTCTAAAGCCCCATTTCCTTTCTAGAAACCATTCCAATGCTTATTCATTTGTGAACCTGGTCATAAAACATCCTCTGGTCAAGATGATAACCTCTGTTTGAGTGGCCAGACCTCCACTCCAAGACTTATGTATCCACTCTGCGATATAATTTGAGGAATATTGATGACATTTCGCACGCCCCACCAGGATAAGTTCTGAGGTTTCCAAGGCCTCGTCCATAGGAATGTCCACTCCCAATACCAAGTTTGTCCTAACCTCCCTCTTTCTGATTACTTTCCTCTTCTTTCTCTTGGAGCCAAAGGTCTGCCCAACCAAAATAAGTGTTGAGAGCTTCATCATTCTGTGGTTCTTTCGCAGGGGGTTTTTCTGGTAAAGAAACTGGTGACTCGACGCTCTGAGGAGGTGCCTCAACTCCTGGAGACCGAGTCTTGGGGTAAAGAAGTGGGTAGTTCTCCTTCAGCCCCAGAGATATGTAATTAACTATTCCTTGGATTTTATGAGAGAAGATATTACCTTCCTACCTACTTTCTTTTGCAGGCCGACAATTTGTATATGAATCCTCCATAATCAAGAATACTTTAAAAATATTCTCCCCAAACAACCCTTCATTATCACCAGAATGCTCTGAAATAAAATCCTGCTCAGACACCAGACCAGGGCAAACAACTAATGAGATTTTGCATCTCTGAGTCTTATCCAAATGCTAACCCACTCTCGGAGACATTGCCTTTACCTCCTCAATCAAACAATATTTTAACCTTTCATGCCTTAGCAGACTATTTCCCTTTATCACATCTTCGAAACCACCGGTTAAGGAATAAGAGAGACATAAGAGAGACATAAATATCTTACCCGAAAATTCATCGGGGAAACACAACCTTCATCTCTTTGTAAAACTGCATTCTCCAGACCGACTGAAGACTCAGTTCCTACAGCCGGGATACTGCCTTTGATGAGAGGCTTCTTGAATGTTGCAAAAGACCTAAACCACCATTGAATTCCCAATCCAGCTCAACAACACCTCGCTTTCCAAGTGGATACCTCGCTGGAATTTTGACCTTCTCCAAGTTCTGTTGGGTTGGTTCCAACCCCCAGACCGATAGAATGTCCTCTGGTTCTAGTTCTAATTCGACCTTGTCTTTGGGGCTAACCATACTAAGAACATAGAGATATTAACCACAAAACTGTTACAAACTTCAGACTGTGAGGGAGAGTCTCAAATGCTAGACCGGCTTCCATGCTGGGAGGATACAAAAATAGAACAATGATGCAACAGATAACTAGAAAATGTGTAAACAAAAAACTAGGAGTGTTAAACAGGAGTTCGAAGGGAGACCGATTACAATTTTGAGGAGAGTTTAATGAAGACCCTGCATGTGCGTACAAGTGGTGAGGCGGTTCCTATAATCCGTCAAAGCCACAGTGACCATCGCCATTGATCGTCCCAATGCATAGAGTGCGAAAACCTAGAAACCATAAAATGTTTCCCCCTCTTTTTTTCAAAAAGAAAAAAAAACCCTTCTATTCAATTTAGCCTCAACCTACTAGTTTAAAAGACATTATTTCAAAGGTATTCTTCCCACTAATTTCAAGTTAGAAACTATACACTCTTAAATTTAAATTCATTTTCGTCATGGTTTTACTTCTATAAGAGTTATTATCATTTGAATTTTGCGCCACATCTTTCAATCATAATGGCGTGAGAATTTATTCATAGGTCTAACCATTGGCCCTTAGAAATCCCCAAAACAATATCACCGCAAGAAACAAATAGACTTGCAGAACCCCATAAGAGGTTGATCATGCCGAACTTAAATTTATTCACCTCCTTCAAATTCATCACAACTCCCTTTTAGTTATGAAAAAATCGGCAGGTTTAATTTTTAGTTGTTTCATATATATAGCTTTAAACAAGCAATGCATTATGCTAAAAGTGCTTGTAATTGGGTTTGAATTTTCCATGTGACTTACCCTTCAACTCTATTGGACAGATAGGGTGTCACTGCTATCACAGGAGAACCCGATGATGTTAGGTACAAATCCTTTTTATAAGGTCATTTCCCTTTATTTATGCGTACACACTCAAGCATATGTAGATAGATGGATGGGTGGTAAATTGGAATTGAAGAGTCCAAGTGATAATAGGGCATGTTTGTGAAAATACCTGTATCCTTCACTGTTTTGAATTATATAATTGTTAATTCTGTGAGAATCTACGAAATGACCTTGTCTTGCAATGAAAGAAAACTCATTTTTACCTTGTTAACTTATCACTATTTTGCATTGGTTTGTTTCATCTCCAATATTACTTATTTTGGTGTTATGTTGTTATTGATACCATCAGCCTGCATTTTTTTTTCCATTTATTCACATGAAGGAACTATGCGAAATCAATCTTTCTCTGCAATTGAGTCCCCTGTTTCAATATTTAACTTCTAATTAGATTTTGGCATTTCAAAGGTTCCATGTATTGTATGTTATAATGACACTAGAGAGTCCAACATTATGACTTCTTGTTAACAAATTCCATGTGTATTGTGTACATACATCAAAAGGGTTGTTGCATATTGCCCCCACAAAATTTATTTGACAAGTTACTTGTTTGATAAAGTTTTCTTTGGATACTATAATCAACACAATGTTCCCTGATTCCAAAATGTATATTTTATTTGATCATTTCAACTAGACAAGAGGCTGCTAAACAAACCTTAGTATTAAATTTCATGCATCTAGATTTTTTATTTATCTTTACAATTTAGTTTTTGTGTGGTTTTGGTAGGTTTTATTTCTAATTCCTAGCATGTCTATGATTGATCTCAATTTGAATGCATACATCACACAAATTCTTGTCATCGGGAAAGAATCAAGTTATGAAGCTATGTTACTAGTTATTTTAAGTGTCAATCAACTGTTCACGAAATAACTATCATTGTTAGTATTTTTTTGTTTTTTCATTAACCCTTTGAAATTAAAGGGTTCTTTATCCTTAAAAATAAATAAAAAGTGGTAGCAAACATTCAACAGATATCTTGGAATCATGTATAAATCCTATGCTTCTTGCATATCTTGATGAAGAAAATATTTAATTGATCTTACTCCCTCTTACCCTGGGAGATCACAAGCCTAAGTTTTTCTTTTTAGAAAGCAAAGTTTCCATCAGGCATCCTTCTCATTGTGAGATCACTCAAACATGACATAAAATAGGAATTTCCTTTGTTGTACCATATAAAGTGGTATTATGTGAAACACTTGATTCTATGAATCCTATTCTACAATATACAACAATGACAACTGAAGGGGTTTCTTAAATTTATACATATGACTGCAGTAGTGCTGGAGTATGTTAGGACTCTATAATGTACCTTTTTGACCATACATTTTTCTATCATTCCACTCTTTTCTAGTCCATATTTAAAGCCTATACTATCACTTTAATCCATTCTTCCAAAGGTATATAACATTCTTCTCTTTACTATATGTTTAACTTGTTTTACATTAATTTCATATTTAATCATTAATCGAAAATATATAGTTGCTAAAACAGTTTTAAGACTGCAGTTAATTCATCATGACTATTTGAACCACGTTGTTGAAACCGTTTGAAGACTAAAGTTAATCCATCATGGTTGTCTGAAGACCGCGTTGCTGAAACAGTTAGGATAGTACACAAATCCCGTTGTTGAAACAACCCGTGATTTGTGATTTTGAAGCAGTATTTCAGGCACAACAGCGACAGGAAAGATAAGTAAGGAAGCTATTACACTGGCCGTAACAACTGCACCTTGAAGCCAGTACTATCGTAACCATTGTAACAACATTTCTATGGAAGAACATAAAAGTCCTATTTCAGTATAGAAGATCAGATTGGATTAAAAATAGGATTTCTATAATGTAATCAATTGTAACATATGTCTCCTCTTTACAAAGAGGAGACATCAACATTAGAGGGGGAATTGGAGACTACAAAAGGTTTATTTTTGAAAAAGAGAAGGAACGTGAATCCTTTGTAATATGTACTTTTGACATATGAATAAAAGTTTGTTCTGAGTATTTCATTTTAATTCCTTCTTCTGGGGAATCTTGTGGGAAGGAAAGGGCCCGCCTTCTTCACAAGATTCACCCATTTATTTTCGTAGTTTGTTAACCATTCTTTTAATTTATGCCTTGTTAACTCTGTTTGCTGAAATCATTTATGCAGTATTGGAACTCTGTTATCTATTGTTGAAACTCTGTTTCCATTACTTGTCGCATTGTTTTCATACGAATCATTCCTAGGTAATTGTGGATTATTTTAATTGGTAATATTGTTTACAGAATGAAATCTTGGTAGTTAGAAACAGGTGCTGAATATTCCTACTTGGGGAATAGGGTCCTGTTCTCTGTTATAGCATAATTGGTCTTTATTTCTGAAGATTGGTTTCCTTTCCTAGATTGTTGTCTTTTTAATGTAATCCAGGATTCTTTTGGTGATTGTCTGCAATAGAAAGATTTCCTTTTCTGTAACTCACTTAGACTTCAGTTTTTTGAGGCAAGGTGTGATTAGTGTAATTTTTACTACAACATTTCATTGCTTTTGAGATTGAGCATATACAGTGTGTGATTGCCTTTGAAATAAACAGACTTCCCTGGGTTGAAAATTTATGTATCACTTGATTGTTTAAATCAATAAGAAATTAAAGTGACCAACAAAGTATATAACACTTAGATGTGCTCTTTCCATCATGTTAGTTCCCAAATCCACCTTAGGTTAAATGAAGGCGAGATTCAGGGTAACATCATACCACGCTCAACCTCGTAGCTAGCCCTATGAGGACAAGAGAGGGCTCTCTCTGGGTCAATCTCAAGAAAAATGTTCAAAGGGGCTTGAGATGACTAAAAAAAAAAACTGATATTAGGCTAGATAAACAAATAGGAGGGTTTGATTTTTATTTTTAGAGGTTTTTGTTGGAAAAAGGGAAAAACAATTTTGGGCTTGAGGATGAGGCCAAATTCTTGCAGAGTTCAAGTTGAGGTAGGGTAGGCAATGACTTTGATGTCTTAGATTCAATGAATGGATTGAAAATACTGTTGAGGAGCTAAAGAGGGCAAGAGAGTGCAAGGATCCTCTTCAAACTGACGAAAAACATGTAAAACTAAACAAAATTTTAAGGCAGAGCACCAGCAAACTAATGAATTCTACCTCAATTACTTATTTGTTTAATTCAGAAGCAAAGAGAAGGAAAATCGCATACATATAACATTAATGAAACTTACGATAAAATGGAGAAAAACATCATCAAAACTCAGAAGCCACAAGGATCCCAACAAGTGCTGCAAAACTTTGGTCTTTCCTTTGCCAAAAATCTGAAAAGAATATACAATGAGGTGCCAAACTTTTCCCAAGTATCCAACCCTGAAAATGTCTCAGAAAATACAATATATAGACCATCCTAACCCTTTCCCATGCCTCTAGGGGTCGAGCTCATCCTTCTAGGAGCTGTTTCAACCAATTCTAAACATGGAGCTGAAATCTAGGCAGCTAAACAACTTGCCTCTATATGCTTGGAAACTGATCCATTCACTTAATTTTCAATTTTTAGTGAATGAATCCTCTAGAAAAAGTAAAAACATGCCAAATTTACATCATAGCCACAAATTTACATCAAGATAGATCAATAATTACATCCAAAAGTGAAACTAGTCAAACTGGCCGAATTTTTGAGCTGAAAAGTGAAAATTGGGCAAAATTCCTCTATGTGTCGCGCCCAAAAACTCAATGCGTCGCGCCACTTTGAGCATATTTTTGGGGAACTTCTTAAAGTCAAAATTGAGCTCATGATAGCTCGTTGGAAAGACCTGGATGTCTGATATCCAACCCAAGTGGAATTTTTCCATTTAGATGTCATTTGCCCCTCCAAACGGAAATCTCCCAAGACTGGTTCCTGATGGTGCAAAAAGTGGCAGAAAGGCTATTTTTGGAGTGTTTTTGACCTTTAAGACCACCTAGAACTTCATGAAATTTCTCAGCCATTCCTGAGCATGCATATTTTATCATAACACAACCAAAAATGTAAATTTTTCCTCCAGAATATGTCCCAATCATAAGCGCGCGTCGGGTGGCGCGACGCGTCGGGCAAAAAAACCTGTTTTGCAACCAAAATTTTCAAAAATGACAAAATCTTCCCCAAATTTGCTGAAATTTGGAGTGAAGGTCTCCCATCATGTCTCATGCTTAGCCAAGGAAGCTTCGGCCAAGATTTGGAGTGGATCAGGCCTTTTCCGACGTTTCAGTGCTTTTCTCAACCTTGCCTTCAAGATCTTCATTTTCGCTCTGCAAACGTGTGTGTGGGCCCAATAGTGGTTTTTCATATGTCTGAGCATGTCTTTGTCCCTATTGGCCTTCGCCAAGAGTTTCTCCAGATGAATGTTGACGCTCGTAAGGCAAGTCTCTCGCTCAAATGGTGTCATGTCACCTGGTCTCTTTCGGGCCAATTCACGGTCTTCACGGATTTGCCGCAACTTTATGAGTGTCTGCTGATCCTCCAGTTGTTTATTCCACTGCTCCAAGTAATTTATAACCCACTGAGCTCTCTGCAATTTCTCGTTCAGTGTGTCGATCTCAGCTTTTTTCTCCTGGATGATCTCTTTCAACTTTGAGCTAGGAGAGCTTGAATCAACATCGATCAATATAAAATCAATATCTTGGCCTCCCGAGGGGCCCTCATCGTGCATAGGCTTCTTTCCTCTGTCCTGTACCTATGCTGATGTAGAAGGTGAGACCCCTTCCACGCCATGTGGAGATAGTACTCGCGCTACTGTCGAAGGTAACGAGACCCCTTCCACCCTGGGTGGAGATAGTACTCGTCGTGATGTTGCAAATAAGGCTCTGGTACCTCTCTGATAGGTAACACACATTGGAACACTGATAGGCTCTATCTCAGGAACCTCAAACTAATGCGAAGGCTCACCTACATCATGAACAATCTCTGGAGGAGGCTGAGAGGCTGTAAAGAAGTCACGAGAAATGAACTCTTCCCAAGCGATGCCTTGCAATCCAAGCTGATGTACTACAATTATTTTAATGAGCGCATAATGATAAATGCTGTTATGTTGCTGCTCTGGAGTCTTCTTCTGTACAAGGGTAGTCATCCGCTCTATGTTTCGGCACATGAAGTATGGAATATTCATCAGTCGCACTCGTGAAATGCATCAAAAGTCTGATATGATATGCATAAAGGTGCGAGAATCTACCCTCACAGCTGAAGTATCTAATGATGAGCTTCATTAATGGCGCATAGGACTCCTTCAGAAACCGGAATGGAAATTCTCTGCTCAACTACCTCAAATATCCAGGCCTGATGTAAGGTTCATAATATGCTCTATCCAGCTGCTGTCTCTTATTCCACTCCTCACCTATGTTTGGTATCCCGGTTGCCTCAGAAATGGTCTCTGGTGTCAAGGTGAAGTTCACTCCAGCAAGGTTTACATGACCATCACGCAAATGTAGGACAAATAAGCGAACTAACTCCTGATGGTGTTGAATCTGAGATATCAGCTCACAATACCGAAAACATGAATGTTGCTGAAATCATGTCATTGCAAGCGGGCAGGCCTGCAATTGAGCCAAAGAAGTGGGCTCCTCTCTGATGTGCCTGCCACTTTTATGAGACCTCCTCGGTACATTTAGCTCGGTGGTTGAGTCACTTTCCTGCTCATATCCCTGCTCATATGATGAATTTTTCTCTGACATGATGCTGAAAACAAGGTGTTTGAAAAATATGTGTTGATATATGTATGGTGAAAACAATAGTTTGGTGTATGCTTTAATGCCAAATGTGCCACATATATAATAAGGTGTTGTGGAGAAATGTCACAAGGAATACAATAGACTGTCAAGTGAATTTAAGTGTGAGGACAGTCACTGTTTGGGGGACTTAGGGATTTGGACAATTTACAAGTGATATGGGAATAAGTGATAGTGATGGGGGTAGTTTTTAGGAATAGGAGTAAGTGAAATGACAAAATATAAGTGAAATCAAGGATATAGAGGTTGTCCTTGAATGTTTTGGTAATCAGGATTTTATCAATGATATGAAGGGAGGGAAATAATGGCAGATGATAGGGTTTGAGGATTTAAAAATATGGGACAGTGGGAATAGGAGAGGGACTGTGGTATGATAGTGTGACAGTGAGGAAAGGGAGAATATGGTGTTCAATAGCAATAGTATAGCACCAAACAACATTCAACACCTCTTTTCAAACCCTATGGAGCAGATTTAATATGGGTATAGGGTTTACTCTTTCATTAACCAAACTCCAATGTCTTCGCCTCTACACCACACCACTCACGAATAAAATCACTGAACAGGCTTTGTCAACTTACTTGGAGAAAAATTGAGCTGAAACAAATTGAATTTTTGTGGAGCGGAAATGAATTTGGCCTTGGAGGCTCTGTGCATCGCGCACAAGCCCAATGCGCCGCGCTCTGTGAATGCATCGCGCCCTTTGAAAAATGCACAGTGTATTTCGGCTCTATGCGCCGCGCTCTGTGAATGCGCCGTGCCCTATCCCAATGCGCCGCACTGTTTTCAAACACACAGTCGAACCTTTAAACTCAGACTTCGTCCTTCCAAACTTCAACATCGACTTTTCTCTTGGATTTTCTGAATATCTCTTGATGCAAATGGATTAATAACTTGGAGAAATATCTTATATAGACATGGTTTTAATTTTTGCTTCTCAATAACCCATTTTGTAATTTTTTTGACTTTGGCACTTTTTGCATTTAATATAACTCTGTCTTTTGTTTCCTCACTGACTTTCTGAGCTTGAAATGATGAAATTGGTTGATTTTTGCAGGGATTTTTGCATTGAACCTTGGCAAAGGATGACCAGAGTCTGCATGTGAAGAACTTCATGGTGTAAAGATACATATTTATTACAAAAACAAATTTGACAATTTCTTCTTCAAAATAGAGTTTTGAAGAAGAAACATCCTCGAGCATATTTGACGATGAAAATCTTGAAATGACAACTAATTGAAAACATCCTCATGGCCTGTGGGCATTGTTCAATATTTCTGAAGACCAAACCCTAGACCTAGAAACTGAAAGACTCTTTTTGACCAAAATAGCATCTATGACTGTAAATGACATGAACTAAACTTTGATGAATTTTGATAAATTTTGACCAACCTAGCAGGTACAAGCATGAGGGAAAATGAGAGAAAAAAACCCTTCCGTCAAACAATGGCATGCCCCTAACGGAATGCAGATGAATGAGCAGAATGAGACACCTAAACAATGAAATGCAATAAGAGAAATGATCTCTGACGGAGGGATGTAAAGACCGACTCTAACACATCCATCATATTTTCAACTGAGTTATCATCAAAATATTCATGAAACCTTAGATTTCAGTAGTGTACATTAGGATGTAGAATCACTAAGATATCTCAATAATAAATTTTCCAATATATGAGGCTCACCCATAAATTGACTTCAGAACTTTCATAGCAAGACATATGTATGATAAGGTGATGATCAAGCATCCCACAAGATATACATATGCAGACCATTTTACCATCAATCCTTAAGTGTAGGGAATAGTGCATCAATGCTAGGTCTTACATCGTGACTTCGAAGTCAAATACCTCTTACATTGATAAACGAGAGTGTCATCAATTAGAAGTAGCTGCATCCTTACAATCCAATCATCATTTCTTTTCCATAACTCCCTCTAAATATAAGGAAAGTGACCTTGTCAAAATTATAGTCATAGAGCTATCTGCAACCTGCTACTTTTCTAGTCACTATTCCTTTCGTCCATGTGCCAAAGTCATCAATATAACTCCCTATTTGCTTCAGCCTTTTATCAATCTACTCCTTATTTTTAAGATGACACGTTAGCATACCAAACCTCAACAATACATAGGTGAACTCTCTCACCTGCTCTGCCTATTCAAATGACAGACCTCAATAGCAGTATATCAATATAAACTAATTACTGAAATTGTAAGAATGACTGAAATTAAAGATACCAAGGGAATTACTCTGAATTTAGCCTTGGAATTATTTCCAAGTCTGATTATGCCATGGATATTGGCTTCTAGCATGATCTTAACATCTAAATAGACCAAGGAAATTTTAATTTATGCCGAGTTTCTTCTCAGCCACAAATACTACATCTGATGTACTAAATTTCTTCCAAGGTTTAATATTATTGCAAAAGAATGTGGCAAATAATTAATGCAATTTAAACTGGTGAAGAAGAAATGTATTTTTCCCTCTAGGTTATGATGCTTGTCATTAAAGACTAAATACTTGCTGCATCCTTGAATTATGCTAATGGAAGGTCCAATGGTCAACTTGAATTCTTGTTGTGATTTCTGTCACAAGTGAGGTATGGTCTTTAGATACCTAGATAATTTCTTCCTTTAATGATGCTACTATAGGTCTTCAAAGTGAAAACCTGATTCTTCTTGAAACTGAACAAGGATCGATAAGATTGATGCTAAGAAGATCAGACTGTGACTATATATATGAATGTTGACACTATTGAAGGAACATGATTGCGAACACAATCAATACGGCCCAAAGTGATCAAGAGCATTGATATTTTAGATGGAGGATACTACAGCTACTCCACTGCAACATCATTCTTGAATAGGATTCCTGACACCATATATAGGGGAATCTTACTATTCGATATACAATGTGAAACTCAAAAAATAGAGACAGTGGGAATATACCATAAGAATAGAGAAGTGAGACCATATCTGAACTGATGGATGCACTTCCATATATTCATGTATTGTACCATCATTCATATATAGCTGATGAAATTGAGGTCAATATTATACTACTGTAATAGCAATATCATATTGGAGCTATTGCACAGTGACATCCATACACAAAGTTGAGAGTATATAGGTATGGGTTTATACCCATTATTTCCAATATGGGAAGCCATACCAATGTAGAGTAATATGAGAAACATATATATGACTGAAGTAAGACAAAATGTCATAATGCAAAGAATCAAACTGAAGCATATGCCATATGAAATTATAGGAAAATCATACCAAGACCATAGCTATATAACGAACGTCCAATTATTTCAGAGGTGCAGTATCAAGAATGAAGATCTGAGAGACTTCCTTGAAAAATAAGTTTGCTAAACCCTGCTTCAAATCACTGTGATTTCATGACTAACTATGTTTCCCCTTATGTTGTTCTACTAGACATTCAAAGCATGGCTAGAAGGGATTTAAGGCTCCTCCTCAAACCTCCTACAATTCACGTGTTTGCTACATCAAGGTCTTCATATATACCAATATATACTTGATATTAACTGCATTGTACCTTAGGATGACTGCAATCTAAGATAGGCCTCAAAATATACTTTTCCAAGTTGTTGTAGAAGCAATCCCTTCTCTGTGGCCTAGAGCAGAATGAGAATCTCCTTCTAGGACAATTAACCACCCCTGTTTACTTGCAATGTCTCTTGAGATCAATGTGGCTAGGGCAGGAGGTCCCTTCTAGGCCTCTTGATCCTCTCAAATCCTTCTCCTCATACTGTTGTAGCGGCACCTTCCAGTAGCCTTGTAAACATAGACAAACCATTCACAAAATAGTACAAGAAAACCATCAATACTTACCTCTTAACCTGTGGTCTGATATAGCAAGAGAGATGCTGCCCTAAACAGTCTTGACTCTACTCTCCTCCTTGTTGGCTACTTCCATTAAATTTTGAAGGAGGACTCTGCAATAATGGTTTAAAAATTTGATTTTAAGCCCCTATGAGCTATTGAGCCTAACTCTGACATATTCCCAAACTATAATTCTAACAACCCCTTGCTTGATGGAAACTTGATTACATTCCTTGTGGTTGCATTCCTTCTCTTGCTTGGGATTGACCTTATCTGGCTCTGAAACCATGTTAATTTTGGAGCATTTTATTACTTAGTTACTTCACTAAAAATACTATCCCATAAGCCATTTATATTCCATTATAAATCACATAGCTCATTATCATATAAACAATAACTGAAGAAAGAACATAGATGATCGAAGAAAAAGACAAGCCAAGACAAGATAACACAAGGATATGGCGCAAGCCAGGGGAAAACCCCAAGTCAGGGAAAACCCTTAATCAATTCTTCTTATTATTCATAAACAAATTTTTAGTAGAGAGAGAGAGAGAGAGAGAGGGAGAGAGAGTACAATTATTTTACTATCAACACTGAATTTACAAAGAGAACATCTGACCTTAGACTGCAATTCTGAATACTGGTTAGGGCTGCCTAAATTAGCCCTTTTTGAACACTGGTTAGGGTTGTCTGAATTTTCCATCTTTCTCCATTAAAGCCTGCGTTCAAGCCTGGGAATATGAGGCATAGAAAGAAGGACTTAACCATGCCTTCATTCTCTCAAAAAACTTAACAACTAGTTGTAGTAATGATCCTATGTCTGCGTCCTGGAACAAATATGTTCAACATAAGATCATGGAGAGATACACTACAACAAGAGATCACAATCCTCTATCAGGGATCACAACTTCTGTCCAAGTGTCTACAACCTTTGATCCAATTGCGTTGGCTTATTAGTGGCTGCGGCTAGGTAAGGAGACCCTAGACTAGGTCTCTCAGCCCTCTAGACTTCCTTCACAAGTTACTGTTTACTGCGACCCAGAACAGATAGATAATTACCATAAATAAAATAAAACTGAACCCTTAACCTCTTCTCACACCTGCGGCTTAGACCTACAAGAAATACACGCCCTAAAATAGAGAGAAACTCATCCTTCTTTCATCATGCTAGCTTCAGTAATTCGCTGGAAATTTTAGAGGTAATTTCTTGATGATATTTCTCTTGGATGATTTCAAAATGGGATGATAAGAGTTTCTTTATATGTAATTTTAGACATGATTATTTGACATAGTTTTTCGATGGAATTAAAAATTAAAATTTCAATTTTTCCTGCCTAAACCAAATCATGACTTATAGCATTTATTTTGAACAATTAAATATTTTCCTTATCCAAATTATAAAATCTTTATATCAATTTTGGTCCTATCGAAAAGAGGAATTCAACGAAATTATTATCTCCATCAACTAAGGAAACCAAAATGGAATTTGGTCCTAGTTGCCAATTTTAACATCTTGGCCATTGCATCCATTGCTAACACATTTTTTCCATGTTGTTGTTGTTTCAACTTTCACTCCTTTGAACTCCATGAAGATCCTCCAAAACTTAATGGCCTAAAATGTTGTAAAACTAGGAGAGCTTTATTTTTTAGACTTAGAAGCCCTTACCTGATATTGAGCTTCTCTCCTGAGGAATAGTTTTCATATTCAACATTTCGTACATTTCTTTTTAAACATATCCCACTATAAAATCACAAGAAATATAAAGGAATTCCTTAAATTATCATTGTGAAATGTCCTTTTTGGTTTCTTATTTCATCTCATTGGTAATATACCAGTGTTGTAAAATTGATGTGAGGTTTCCAAATGTCGGGTGGTGAAACTTTTTCCCTAAGTTTCTGCTGGTCTTAGTTGACAAAATATTGTATTTGTATTTTGGCACTTTGAACTTTATTTTTTTGTATTTCTACTTTCCTAATGTAAACAAATCATAGCTAACTCAAGCAAACATGATCACATATTTAAATATGCATATTTATTTTACAACCTATGTGTACAGTTCAGAAAAATATGTTCTCATACTGGCACACTTTCTCTTTCTTATATGCAAGCAACCATTTTGCATTGTTCTAACTAAAATCATATCAATTGGTATAACAACTTGAAGACTCGAGATTTTCAATAGCTTTGCAATTCTAGTCTTGTTTAGAATTTTCTTCTTACCCAAGATTATGGTGTGATATCTCCAATCAGTTTGAGCAATATAGAGGTGCATAAACATCACCAATCAATGTCCTCGAGCCATTGACACATAGGTAGATTTTTATTTCTTGTGTTGCCCTTTCCTTTTCACATTTCTGCAATTCATTCATGCAAAAATGTTGTAAATATTTATGAAATTTCAGCTTTTGTTTGCCATGGTGGAACCATTGGTTTCTACACCTACACTTGTAATTTTACACTTATGATGTTGGTTTTACGTTTGTACCATTTGTTTTATATTGGGCCTTGAATACAACATGCACAACTTCTCACATAACCCACAATATGTTTTGAAACTTGTCATCTTTCCCAATGGGGCCCATTTCTATTACTGTAGTCCATGGATAACAGTTTCTATTTTTAAAGTAATACCAAATTATCACTCAAACCCACATCAGGGCTTTGTCACATTTTTCCAAAGACCGACAACTCCCTTGCTCCTAACATTTCTCAAATTTTAGAAAACTGACAACAACATAACGAAGTATTCATGGTTTCATACCAAAATTAAAGGAGACATTATTGCTATTTTCCAGACCCTACATCATCAATGACAAGCCTAGACATAAAATATTTTCAACCCTTTGACAACATGGTCCACACCTTTTACCCCTAGCCTTGCTCAAGATCATGCACCAACATATTCTACCCCTACTAGCATTCCTCTTGAAAACACAAGTATGCATAAATAATTTCCTAAACCAAGGAAATCTCAACTGAAACCATTACTATGTCCACTATTTTCCAAGAACATGTGTTACTCTATTGACCTCTCATCCTCATTAAACTCGATCTTACCCCAAAATTAATGTGGGTTTAAATAGTATCAGGTAACATGTAAGGGAATGCATATACCTATCTAAAATCTTGTCAAGTATGTCCTAAAGAGGTATATTTGGTTGCTTCATCTTGATATCCTCCTTTGATGGCTTGTTTGATTGATACATCAAGCTAGGTTGGAAATGTAGTGAGGGGAGAAATTGGGATTTAATAAAACATGTTTCTAGAAATTTATGTTGGTGGGTCTGATATTACTACTTGAATTTCCTTTCAATGTGATATGGCAGGCAATGTGTAAGTACCATTATAGGATAATCTCATGACGTCGGGTATGAATCCACTTTTTAACTTCTAAGGTCCTTCCTCTATCTATTATGAAAATAAGTATATGGTAAATTTTCATTTAAGAACCTACATGATAAATTTTATTTAAGAATCTAAGTAATAAAATGGTAAATTTTTGTAAATTGATGCATCCTTCAGCAAATTGGCTTATATTTTTGGCAAGTGAATATGGAGCTTATCATCTCATCTAGCAAGCAGACCAAATCAACTTTGTCCTTTTTGTCTATTGCTATTGCATTTGTTTTATTCCATTCTAATTTTTATTTTTGTTTCTTTTTAAGTCTTAAAATTTATCTTCTCTTAAGTTATCCTCAGAAACCTGCCAATGTTTTCCCCTTTAGTTATATAAGAAACCATGGGAAAAAGAGCTCACTCTGCAACTAAGTCCCCTGTTTCCATCTACATCTAATCGGTTCGATGTTTCCAATATTTTCTTTTCTAAACTTCTAGATGTTTCCAAATTTCGTGCAAATTATCGAATGATGCATTTGACGTGACAAATTCACAATTTTTTCATTTGCGGAGGTCAAACAGGTCTTGGGGGTCTCACAAATTTGGATTTTAAGGTGATTGGTATTTGTTATTTCTTAGGCTGGTCTTGGCCAAAAAAAAATGCCAAGGTACCCTATGGAGGCTTGAAAACCCCCCCTATTTATTTCTCAAGTATTCTCTCAGGTCAAAGGGGGTAAGCTGCAATTATATTCAATTGTTGGTTGTCCAACTTCACTTCAACAACATCTCTCCCATGCAAATTTCAATGCCAATTTTCAGTAGTTTTAGAGTAAAATGTTGGAGGAACAATGCAAACTATACACATAAACCCCATCTAATATCCACACTAGTGCCTTTCCATTGGGCACCATTATCTTGTATTATTGAAATATAAAGTTGATTAGATGGATGATATAGAAAAAATTAAAATATGATGTCTTAGGTAGCAATGGGAATGGGATGGAAGTCCTTGGCACTCAAAGAATACATTAAAATATCATAAATTCTAGTGAATGTGGTAGTCATTAATTTTTATTAATAGGACAAAAAATACATGGACATTATTGAAATGAATTCAATAGCACACAAGAATACATATTGGACAATCTTCACATGAATCCCTATGGTTCATAGGTAAACTATAAAGATTGGATAACCTTGAATTTAGAGCAAGACACTCCTTAATACTAACCATGTTGGTAATAAATTTCCAAAGCATCTAATGTTAAATACCTTACTCAATCTTGATGATAAACCAATGCATGAAATAGAAAAATAACAAATATTTGGAATCAACCACTGCCTTGCATTATATTCAAATATAACCAAAGAAACAATGTTGACTACATTCTTGAACATTCATCTTGATAATTGAAGAAATTTATCCATAACTTCATAGAAAATTGGGAAAAAATTCTCGATTGAATAAAAAAACATACAAAAACTAGGATACAAATTCTACAAAAAGGGAGGTGAATCTCCTGGTACACTTTCAAATATTTTGTGAATACAGTGGCCCCTTGGGCATTAGAGAAATTCAGCCTACAAGTTTCAAAATTCCAACTCTTTACAAAGTCTTTGATTCTGTCTTTTATCCCCTCTTGCATACTAAGTTCCAACCTTCTTTAGTGTAACTGCTTTCCAAGAAGAGAAAGGAAGATGAGGTGTCTTGAGTAGGTTTGTCACCTTAGGTATGAAGGGTCTCAATTATCTTAGAAAATAGTGTACTTTGTTGGAATTAATTCTCCATGAATTTGTACATTTATAAAAATTTGTCAGTTGTCTTATCTATAGTGATAAAGTGAAGATGCTATTATTTTATTTCCAAGTATTCATTCTAAATCCCATTTTTCATTCTAAAAATACTATCCACTCAATGAATGTATCAACATCCATTCATAAATTGATTGATGGAATTATTTATGAAGAAAATGATAAATGATTTTCTCAACCTATTGTTCTGTATGAATGCACCTTTGCTGCTCATCTAGTCATTTTAATTTGGAGCTGCTGCCCTTGACATTTATTTATTTTTTTGCATAGGTATACCAACACTAAATATTGAAACAATGGAAAACTAACTTGTTCTTCTTATGATTCTATTTATTTTTGTTAATATGGCCCTCATAGGTTTCTAGTTTACTAGCCATGTAAATTTAGCAGCAACATTTGGAAATGGACCCAAACCCAACAACCATATTTCAAATTCTGAGCGAAGTCCTTTATTGGAAGGTTGGTTTACATTCTACCAACCATTATTTTAATCTCCATTTTGGATATAGTATAGAATAATACATATGTACAAAGGAATTAAACCACTAAATACTAAGAAGTTGCTTCTTTCTTCCAATAGAATAAATAAAAGAGCACGGGATTTCATGTTTAAGCTTACTAGATAAAAGTTGCACAACACTCACTCTTCCTTTCCCATCACTTAGTGCAACTCAATCTTCCTGCAGTTTTGGAGAATCAAGGGACTCCATATTTTTCACAGTGATTCTAAGTACATTCTCTTAAATGATTTCCAATGAGAACAAGATTCAGATGAAGGAACAAGTTGTCTTCAAGTGAGAGGGAGTTGGAATTTGACTGACAGTGTTAGTGTTGTAAAAGCTTCAGAAATATCAATGCCAAATTAAATAAAATATTTTCGATCTAGCAATAGCACAAGTCACACCATTATACTAGAAAATTATACTGATGTCACAATGTGAAGAAACAAAAAAGACCTTGCATATGACCACTGCAAGAAACATTTGATGATGCCTGCTAGCTCTAGATATGCAGGTACATTTTTATTCATAAAATATGAAGGCCAAGTAGATAGTTGATGTTCACTAATGTTTGCAATAATGGGAATATACTTGCTTGCATAATTTGCATCAAGAGGGATTAATACTTCATTAACTCACCCAAAAATTGCGAGTTGAATTTAGTGACTCACCCATCCATCATATCCTTTAAAATATACCATAAAACCAACTGGAACATATATTTCTAGTAAATCCATAAAATATACCCAAAATAACAGCCATGTGATACATAGACATCATGTAAGGGACATGCAGGACTGACATCATAAAACATAAAGCTAATAGAAGTGAGTATGAAGTTATGAACATATTCAAAAGAATGGCCTGCCAACGACTGTTGAATATGCCAAGTCTTTGATCCAAAAACAATGCAGTTTTTTAAAGTGCATTTACATTCTTGTTTCGTTCTCCATAAACATAAAGAAAGGAAAGATTAATAAAGATGAACAAGAAAAATTAATCTTATCAAATATTGGATTCAAGGTATGGTTTTCCAAGCAATAGATCTCATTTATCCAATTTACTACAACTAGAGAAACACCAGATATTTGAATATTTTGAGCATCTTTTTCTATTGCAAGAGTGATTAGCAATTTTAATGTGATGAACTCTGCCAGATTATTTTGGCAACTTCCCAATTCAGATTTGAACTTTATAACATGATCATCAGATAGAGATCTCATCACCAACTCCACTAGATGGTGGATCACCTTGACTTATGCCATCAAAGAAAGCCCATTCACCATTTTTATCAATTTGATTCTTTTGAATCACTCTAGGTGCTTTCTTGTTTTAAACTGACTTAAACCTGAAGAATATATATGGTCTGAACATCACAATGAAGAGTAGGAATATATATGCATGAATTATGTGCCAATCCAATTTTACAAGCTTCTAAGAATGCCAACGATCTTGAATTTTTTAATAGTTGGATCCCTGCATTATTTATGCAACCTGTCATCAATAGTGAGGCCACTCCATATATGTCTTGAACCTGTGATCCTTTCCAATCCTTGCCATATCTAAACTGTAGAAGGACACCAACATAAGCAAGATCTCATATAATCTCAGTTTAATTCTTGCACAGAATATACCAACATGGACTGCCATAGCTTGTTTCTTTGTAAAATTTCCCAAGAAAGGAGTTTTTCCTTAGAGATAACCACATGAAAATTTTGGGCATTTAGATTTCCAAATTATCTTCCACCGTCAAACCACATTCTCCTCTGCCAATAAATTATAGCCTCGTTACCAAATTTTGGGGTATGTATGCCATAGGCTGGACTCTATCCCAATAGAAGTTCATCCTTCTCAATTACCAATCCCAACATTTTAGCTTTTTTCCACTCTTGTCTCCAAATGGTAGTAATTTCTGGATAAGAGACCTGGAAAAGAAAAAAATATCCATCTCTATGTAACTTTTCAATCAAACCATCCAACAAACTAAAACCCCCACCACATCCAGCCCAAGTGCCACACCCATTTCTCATTATTGACCCTTTGCCAACTTGAAATTGCAAGTAAGTTGTGAATGCTATTAAAAATATTCACCATATACGACAACATATTTACCTCTTTCCCATATCTTCATTTGGTCAGCCAACCTAATTAAGACTCAAAATATGTTGACTTGAAATGTTTGATTATTGATACCAGAGAAACAAAATATAAATAATTTATTACATATATTTTGTATTCTTAGAGTTTTGAATATTTCCCTATTAAGTTATTCTTTTTTATATCTATAAAATAGTTTTGAAAACATCCTGATTTTATTGTTAGAGATGTGACTAGTATATTAAATTGTTGAGGACATAATAAGGAAATATCCTTTACTGAATGTGCCAATAATTCCATCCTTATCCCTATCAAAAGATGACATCTATAAAGTATAAACTTCTCAAGCTGTAAAAATAATTGTTAGACCTATTATGAGATAAATACGCCACAAAAGTAGTTGTCTGAAATTAGATCTCTATATTATAGTCTAGAATTATCTTCAAATAGGGTGCTCTGGTGGTTCTTTTCTTAAATGCAATTGGAGCATTAAATTGGAAACTTCCATTTAATCTTGATGTGTGAAAATAAAAAATCCATATCATGAAATTTTTTCTTACAAGTAACGAGCAGTGGAATCTGGACTATCTTCTAGACCTACTCCCTTGTTCGAACTAGACAACATCTGGAAAGGGATAAACCAATAGCTTAAAATGTTAGGTATGTGCCTTAATTAAATTTCTTTAAATTTATATTATGAATGGTTTATATTGTTTTGTCATTTCCTGATCTAACTTGAAGGTCATAATAAAGTACTGCATAGCTTACTTATTGAGTAGATCATGTGGTTAAGATTTCCCACAATGGATTATTGCTTCTGAAGAATTTTTGTAACTGCAAAAATTGAGAAATTAAGATGTGATGTAGTACACTCTTGAATCTCAATCAACATCTTGGATATCCTCACTGCAGTTTTCTAAAATTTTCAGTGGTTGAGGAGGATAGTTTCCTGTAACAGAGAAATTAGAATTTTCAATTTATTAAACATTATTTATTAACATAAATTAAATTGTGTAGACATGAACTATTCATATATATCTTATATTGTGCATAAATTAACTATTTACAAATAACTATATAAATAAGGAAATAGGACATGAAAACAATTCATCATAGAATTTGAAAGATTTATAGGGGTTTTATAATATGCTTCCATTGACTATTAGTGGTTGCTCAATTAACATCAAAGTGGAAAGCCATTATCACTAGGGCTATGAACTATGTACATCAACATGTCTAGATTTCTTCCATGACCACGATGGCTCATTGAGGGATTTGAAATGATTAAATGAACCCTGTTGGGGGGATTATTACCACCCCTACTTTACCAACCAGAGAAGGCCTTGTCATGATAGAGTTGGGCAGGACAGTGATGGTTGTTGGTAGTGAATTTTGAGAAAGCATCCAAGGTTGAAAATGAAAACATATAAAATACTTATAAAACCATGTGGAAGAACAACACATTGAAAAAAACTCTTTTTCAGACCACATGAATAATGGACAACTACCAGACAACATTGCATGCAACATTGGAAAAATTCCCACCAAAATTTTCCAAAAGGTGCTAGAGCAAAGCTACATGGTTGATGTTTTTCTTGCTTAAATTTTTCCATCTAAATGCTTTATAGATGTTAAAGAGTTGTATTTACTATTTTATGGGTTCTTCAGCCAGTATGTGACACCAACAAGAACATTTCTGTCTCGTAGGTATAACATACATGGTGTAGTGCCCCCATTGGGACTACAAGACTGTTACATAAATGTCGTTATCTTCTGTGAAATGCATAGTTGGTCGAATCCACCAACAAAAATCTTGAAATTAGGGTATTAATACATTATTCCAAAAGTCCCAAAACTGTGTATGAATATATTTAATGTCCAAATTTTCACTATCTATCTTGGGTGAAAAAAAGGTTTCCTAGTCTTCCTTTTTCACAAGTATAATTTCGTGGGCTTATATAGGCTTCTTTTAGGTTTCTTTTGGAAAATAAATGAACTTGTTATTCAATATTTTGTCACTAGGGCATGTCAACCCAAAATCTGTAGGTTCATGTCTAGTTTAAAGAGGATTCTGTGTTCACAAAAGGTTTCTATTAAGTTATCCACACAACTCAATTTCATTGTGGTGTTATACTTCCTACCAACATTAAATTTCTAGTTTCAAGTCTACTTTGCACTATCTCTCTAATCTTTAAGCTCTCAAAATTTTCTCAATTTTCCTCAATATATTTTTTGCATTGAAGTTCACTTGGGAATTACATTCATCTCTCTAGCTCTCAAAATTTTCTCAATTTTCCTCAATATATTTTTGGCATTGAAGTTCACTTGGGAATTAAATTCATCTCTCTCTAGTCTGTAAGCGAGAATGATATTTTTTGGTACCTTTCTAATGCCACACAAATATCTGGAAACAATTTTTTTCTCATGTGTACATAACCTACTCCCCACTAGAATTGAATATGTGACCTCCAAGGAGAAATCACATGTTATTAACCATTAGGCCCAGTCAGGTTGTGCAGTCCCAAACTACCTTCATGTGAGGAAACTCAGCTTGTTATGAGGTCTACCCAGCTTTACAGTCTATAGCCCACGAAATTGAATTCAAGGTAGAATAAAAAATATTAATATGAGAGCCAACATACTAAATTTGAATTTACTAATATGGTCATAATAATGTTTCACATGTGTACTTTTTATACCATCTATCCCGACCCAAGTGGAATTTTATCTTCAATCTCTGCATTGCTATAGTTTATAGGCTACAACCAAAATGTCTATTGTAGGCAGAATTCTTTCAAATGCATGTTGAGAGCCATGGGTTGATCATACATTTTTTAAACTACAAGTGCTAATATAGATATTGGGTACATAGGTCTTCACAATATGGAAAGCCTACCAACAATGGTCACTATTTTTTTTGTTTATATTCTTACTCGTGGGAGGTTTGTGCATCTATTTTTTTAGAATCAAAGTCAACATTAGAGATCAACATTTAATAAATTTTCAAAGAAAGTGACTAGGAATGGGAGACTGTACCAATATCACATGTTTAACACTTCAACTCGGCAGTCATATTTAACTTGAGAATTGTAAAACTACTGATGTATATGGAATTTCATGTTGTTATCATGTGTCTACATTGTTGGTGAAAATTGAAGCCAATGTTATAATTTGGAAATAAAATTAGGGGAATAGGGATAAGCAACACCATAGCATGTTCAAAAAATAGGACTAAAAGTGCATGGGATGTTTCCACCCAACCATAGAGCTTGAGCTCACCCTCTTATCGAGAACCTTCTTTCAAAAGGCCACTCTATCACACTCAATGCTATAGGGAAATAGGAATCCAAAATTACCACATAACCATCATTGAAAAAATATACATCCATTTAACAACAATCATTCATCAAATCATGTCTTCAAATCCAAGTCAATTGTTAAGTGCAACTTGATTGGTCGATGAACGTGAGTAGCTAATATATTCCCCACTAGGGTTCAAGTCTTCTAGTAACATGCTAGTGTATGCGCTTGCGCACAGAACAATTTTTTTGGGCAAGTATTGAGGACTTTAGTTAAATATATACTCCCCACCAAATTTTTCTCTCAAAGAGAAACCATGGTTAGTTGTGCTAAGGGATCACTTGTAGTGCAAAATTTTGGTGCAATAGTCTTAATCATGATAAGAAGAAGTTTGTTTAAAAACATCCATGTCAACTTAAGCATACATCATTCAATCAAACCAAGTCAAAACATGGGGAACTCCTTTAGAGCTTAAGAAAGTCAAGAGGCATCCATAAAGTACAAGTAATACAAGACAATAAGTGACCAATACGTTTGACCATAGGTGTATGGAATCCAAGCTATAATAAATGTTCTACCAAGTTTATGGGACAAGGGAGCGTGGGAGCAAGGAGACACATGTGGTGGGATGCGTGGAAGCACCCCCAAATTTTGGGTAAATTCAGGGGGGTGTGGGGATGTCGCGGTCCCTAGCATAGGGGTCCTTGTCTCTCAAAATATAAAAATAAAAATAATAATGGAAAAATACCAAAAACAATTATTCCCATGCAAATTCATCATTGTGCATTGTAAATACTAAATAGTAAACAATAAAATAATAATTAATTCAAAATTTTTTATTATATAAGCATGATTCATATTAATATTTAATAATTGAATAATTGATTCATAAACTATAAATCAATCATAATTGGTAAACACTAATACAATGATTTAAATCCCTCATTCTGGAATCTAATTAAGTAATTGGAATTAATAAATTAGTAAATACTAATATGAGGTCATTAGTATATAGAGTCAAGGATAAAAATTTAAAACTAAAAAATAACAATGTGAAATGAACATTGAAAATAAAATGAGGATTAATGAGTGAAAGTGTATAAAAGATATAGAAAAGTTAAAGTGAGGTAGGGTTTTTTATATTTATATTTATATTTTTTCATTTCTTAAGCCTTTATACGAAAAAAATTGAGGGAGATGCCAATAAGCACCTATTTTTTGGGAGAGTAAGTCTAAAATACCTCGTTTTTGGGAAACATGCCCCCACCTTGGGAAAGCATTTTCCCTCTTGTTTCCTAATTGTTCCTTGTTGCAACAAAATCTAGCAAGGCCTTGTGGTGGTGTTTATAAGGTGAGGGATAGACACTGTAGCAACAACGAGGAACAAAAAATTTGATTCAAAGTTCATATATATAAAAGATAAAAACAAATTTCGATGCCTTTGTTTCATTGTTACTTGAATCTGTTGTGGACAGGTTACAAGAAATGTGATTAGAAAAAGGATGGGGAGACAATGCATAGCATTTCTTAGGTATGATTCATTTGATGTTGGAGATCCTTCGGGCACCTGAACCATTGAATTTGGAAATGTTTCTAGTATGAATTCCTATGGTTTCTAAGGTTGCTATTCTTTCACCTCATGGTTATTTTGGGCAAGAAAATGTTTTAAGAATGCCAGACAAGACATCGATGGATAGGAAAATAATTTTTTTATAATTACAATGTCCATTCCATGATAACCTCTCTTTATTGTTTGATTGTATTTTGAACGTTTCTTTTTATTTTGTTTTTTATTTTAACTATGAAATTGAAAATACTTAGTATCATGTCCATTTAAACAACCACCAAAGCTTGAAGATGAAATTAGTATTACACGATATTGATTGAAATCCTTTTAGTTGTTTTGTGTTAAAATATTTTCATGACTATTAGAAAAAATTACTTTCATGTTGTTATTTGAGCACATGTTTTTTATATACTTGACCAAGTTCATGCGTTAGAGAATGAAATGTTGTTGTGAATAAAATGACAAGGATTAAACATCACACCTTAGATTATTTTCTTTTACAAGTTATCTACAACTTGATTTTTTTAGCATGTAACTTAGTTGGCATGATTGTGTCTAAACTTTACTTGAACGTTGAATACTAAGTTACACGGTGTTTTTCTATGGTGATGTTTTATTTGTTTTTTTTATATAGGTCATATGGCGCCATAGTGACCACTATCGCCCAACTAAAGAAAACTTGTTCAAGTTTCTTGCTTTTATGGGGAAATATGGCTTTGACATTGCTGATGTTGAGGTATATGTCGTATAAATATTTTAAAGTATAATTTAGTTTATATTATAGTGTTCTTCATATTTCATGTCTCACATTGCATTGTAACTTCTTTTGTTTTTAGAAAAATGAACTCAACATTGATGGTAAGAAGCAATAATTGAAAAAAGATGAGAATAATAACATTGGAGCGAAAAATCCAAACATAGAGAGAGAGAAGAAAACTGGTCTAGTGATACACTTAGAGTCAATATCTCACATAGTACACACACATAGAGTCTGATGGTCAAGTTTTCACAGTTGGTGAATTCACCTGCAATGTCTTGGCAACACAATGATAATGTTTTGAAATGATGAACTAATATTTCATGTGTAAATTGTAGTCCAACAAATATTAAGTTGGAAACTCATATTGTAATACTTGACATTTCATATAATATAATTTATGTGGTTGAAATTATTTATAGTTGCACTTGGTATTGTTTAGTATTGTAATTAATATATGTAAATTTGTCTTTTCATATTATATTAACATGCGCATTGTATAATTTTTATTTAATTTAGTCGCAAAATCATATTAACTAATTTATGTTAATTAATAATGAGCACATAAAATCAATCTAAAAATACTAAATTAGTAGTTTATATTGATTAATAATGAACATAAATAAAATGAATATACAACTAAATTAGCTGTTTATAATGATTATTAAGTAAAATAAATGAAATTAATATCAGCGATTAAATTAGTCAGTTATATAATGAATATAAAACTACCAAAAAAAGATAAATGACTACCACAAATGATAAATTTGTGATTACAAATTACGATTAAATTTTGTATATATACGACTACTAGTAGCTAATTTACAGTATCTTATAACACAACCAAAATTTAGTCATATTTCTTTGGTCATTAATTGGTTTCAAACGATGACTAAAATTTTCATATATATGACTATTAGTAGCTAATTTATAGTATCTTATAACACGACTAAAATTTAGTCATATTTATTTGGTCATTGATTGGTTTCACACGATGACTAAAATTTGCATATATATGACTATTAGTAGCTAATTTACGGTATCTTATAACACGACCAACATTTTGGTCAAATTTGTTTGGTCATTAATTGGTTCTCTTGCGTCATCATATAGTAATATATTTTGTTTTATATTTGGTCATTAATTGTGACAATTAATGGCTAAATCAATGACTAAATTAATTATCAAAATTATGACTAGATATACTACTAGACGATAAAATTGAGACAACCAATTAATGAATAAGCTAAAAATTACTAAAATTTGGACGCATTATAAGATACTATAAATTAGCTACTACTGGTCACCGACTGAAAACTAGTCATTTATATGCAAATTTTAACCATTTTTTTAGTAACTAATTAGCCATTTTTTACTAGTGTTTATTTATCGATTTTTATTTTATTTTATTTTGTGTGTGTGTGTTTAATTTATTTTATTTTAAATTTTATCTTATTATTTATTTATATCCATACAAAGATCCATATTTTTCTTCATACTTTTTATCCTAGATTAGTTCACACCTGTACACATTTTAACTAGATATATTTTATCCTGGATTAGTTCACACCTGGATATATATATATATATATATATATATATATATATATATATATATATATCGAGAGAGAGAGAGAGAGAGAGAGAGAGAGAGAGAGTTAAATTTTATTAACTCGAAATAAGTAATTACATCATTCCATCTAGCATAGATCAACACAATACAAAGAAATGAATTTACCATAGTCCTAGGCTGACAGCCCAAGATTGGTCATGGGCTTTTCTTTTTTTCCTTTTCTATCATGGACATCAATACATTCTGAGGAGTTCTCAAGAACATATGTAGATGAGAAAATCACTATATTTCTTTGAGATGATTCCATTATCGAGTGCTCTCCAATATTTTTTGTTTCCTTATCACTATTTGAGTGATCAAATCGTGGAAATGTTTATACCCACTCATTGACAAATAAACAATTATGGTTGAGTCTCTTATGTTTCCATTTGAGGGGTGGACCCCTTCATCTAAGGGATGAGATGGATTTACATGTGGTTGATTTGAGTATAAAGAATTTTATTTGGCGGTAAAAGCCTTCTCTTATTGAATGTTGTCCTACTTATGAGCTGAAGAATTCTTAGATCCTTTTGTGTCTTTCGGTTCTTTCCATCCATGGTTATTTTTCTTAGCATCTAGGTGGGGAGAGGACTCTTGAGAACAAGGGAATGAATTTTGGAGATGACCAGGCTATTGAAAGCTCATGTAGTGAAAATAAATATTCTCATAGTCCACCAGATGCAAATAAAATCTGCCCCTCCACTTCAGGAATATTTTATCAGGCAACCCTTTGCTGAAATCTAATTCAACACATATGTGAGCAAAGGTGACAATACCCTTCTCTAGCATGTCAATATATATCTTAATGAAACATCCAAGTAAGTTTCCCACATTGGTTAAGATGTATGAATGTAGCATATTAAGGGGAATGATAGGAAGCCTTAACCAGACAGGAGTGGCCAAAGCGGTCACAGAAATATGATTAAAATTAGAAAACCATGGTTGAAAGGACAAACTAGATCTACCCCATAACCAGGGAAATTCATTCCTCTAAATTTTATAATAATACTATAAAGAATCCATTTGAACAAAAAAACACATTTCTATGTGAGGACCAGGTTTGAAGCACCCATTCCCGAAGCACATATGATATGGCTAAAACCCATTAAAATGAAAAATTATAGCCTTTCATGAATAATCAATAGAAGAAATGTTGGACACATCATGATCCACTTAAAGAGTTGGAATTCCTGCTTCCAGATCCATAATGAATTCTTTCCTTGAGAGTTCCTTTGGAGTTGAAGGTGAAATACCTTGTTGGGAAAAGTACTTTGACGAGTGGGGTGAATAAATATTCACAAGAATCACAATATTTTAAAGTTTCTTTTACTGATTTATATTCACGAATTTGATTAGCCCAACTAGTGTATGTACGCGATTATCTTAACAGAAACTTGCGTATACCCAAATAAATTTATTGTTCAGATAAATATTCAAAAACATTCTTTAGCCCAAATCATCAGTTATGCATCAGATAGTTAAGCAGTAAACATGCACAGTAATAATAGAATAAATCATGACACAATAGTATCACATGTGAACACCAAGATTTAAGGTGGAAACCCAAGTCGGAAGAAAACCACCGCTGCTATCATCTCTATCTTCAATATTTATTATATAGAAAATTTCTTAAAATGTTGTATTGATGCAGACTCATATCAGTACACAGACATCTACCTGCATAAGGTTGGAACCTTCTCTCATTCTCTAGCTGCTACTGGAAGGGAGCTCCAACCCCCTGATCTCGTTTACCAGCCATTACTGAAAGGGAGATACAACCCCCTAAACAAAATACCAGATTATACTAGCAGGAAACTTCTACTTCCACACTGAAGGCTTCAACCCTCAGACCCACTGTAGACCTCATTTCATAAATTTTCACACTGGATCCAACAAATTCAACACAAATCAATATATATAGTTCAACAACAATAGCCACAACCCAAAATTTAAACATAGTAGTGAGATCACTATAACCAGAACATTGTAATAAACCCAAACTTCTAAAACAATATGTAGAAACACTTTCAACCTTGATCATTCATCACATTAAATGCATACGCTACTTCACTTCACTGTAACCCATGTGTATACGTGCTTTCCTACACACCAACCTACGTATAGATTTGTGAATACTGAATTTCCAGATTTTGATCAGACTCAAAAATAGATCAGAGGCTTTCAACCATATTACATTTCAGATTTGTAGAACTCTTATTAAGTCAGCATCATCAATCATATTTAATCACTCATTGAACATGTTTGTACATATTCAATTAGCAGCATACACATTATTCAAACAACCCATATCTACATGAAGACTTCATTGACATACAACAGAAATATAGCAGCAATAAAAAATAACCTCTCCATCAAGCTTCATAAAACCCTGACTTCCATACGCGCTTTGGCTGAAACAAACCCGCCTATATACACGCTTTCACCATGTCGAACCAGCATATATATTTAATCACTCATTGAACATATTTTTACATATTCAATTAGCAGCATATACATTATTCAAACAATCCATATCTACATGAAGACTTCATTGACATACAACAGAAATATAGCAGCAATAAAAAATAACCTCTCCATCAAGCTTCATAAAACCCTGACTTCCATATGCGCTTTGGCTGAAACAAACCCGCCTATATACACGCTTTCACCATGTCGAACCAGCGTATATATCAGTAAATATTCAAGACTGTAGAAAGTTTCATATCAATAGACTTACCTAGATTTTACCCTTTCACTTCAACAATCATACGCTAGGTCACAGATCTAAACATATCACCAATAGATCAAGCAAATACATATTCATTTTAGATCTAGAGATCCTGATCCATCATTATATTCATGGGTGCATCCTAATTTTAGATCTACCAAAACCAGTAACCCATTCTATGCTAATACACTTCAAAGAGAAGTATTTAGTTAAAACCCATACACTTGCACACTTTGCACTATGATCTTCTTCTCCTTATATAGGTCTATCCTTTACCAATACCATGAGCCAAAACCATACAAGTGCCTATGGTATTCTTGGATGGAATCAAATAGACGACACCACGCTCAATATTAAGGGCTAAAACCATGGTAATTCCCCCTGGTATCATAATTTTAGAGTGCAAAAGGCATACATGACTTGGCTCGTTCTTTTCTACGTGTATACGCGACTTGGCCTGCACGAACTCGCGTATAGAACCTTCAATATGAATATTAACCATCTTCTACTGGACTTATACCCTTCTTCTTTTATACCTTCTGCTAAACCACTGTGATTCTCCATAAGTCATATACTTCAACATTTGCAAGAGATTTTCCATCAAGGCCAACATATGCAATCATAAGAATCATATTTCCAACAATCTCCCCCTTTGGACTTGATGGCAATCATTATACTCTCCCCCTTTGAAATCAAGATCAAAGGGCAGAAAAATGCTCCCCCTGAGCCCATGCTGAGGCTTTAGATTTTCAATGACTCCATAATTCAATTGTGTGTGACCTTTTCTATCACCAAGGACACAAAATTGCATCAAGGATCCAACCGAATGGATTTAAATATTGACTCAACTACCCAACCAAGTGGTTTTACATATTTGAACAGGTTGATACATGACTCAAAATGACAATCTTTACATTAGAGGTCTCAACATGATATTTATATCAAATTACATATATGACTATTTATAACCAAGAACAAATAATCTCAAGTGCGAGATCAGAATACAACCACCATAGTGCCAAAAATGCAATCTTCTCAGCAAGGCAAATGCTCCCCCTAAACCTATGTATCCTAAACACCTTCAACAAGAAATTCATCAAAGCATCTTCATCAAGGAGATAAATATCAAAGAAAGGAACTGTAATATGAATATCAGAACAACATAATTTACCCATAAACACTTGAGGAAAAATATATGACCCAAAATATTATGAAATCTGACCCATATATTTTATGTCAACAAAAACCATATGCGACAGTATATAGAGAAACTTGCGTATATACATGACTCACCTTCATGAAACCCACGTACCGAATTTAATCTTCTGAAATTCAAGAAGATTTGATAAGTGAGGTAGAGACAACTCCTATCTTCTATCTGAGATATTCAAATGCTTCCCTGGGGAGAGGTTTAGTAAATATATCAACAACTTGTTCTTTGGAGGGAGCATACTCCAATTCAACCTTTTTCTCAAGCACTTTTTCTCGTAAAAAGTGATACTTGATAGGAATGTGCTTGGTCTTGGAATGCATAACCGGATTTTTCGAGATACTGATGGCACTTGTATTATCACTTAAAATGGAGATGGGAGGAGAACATTTAATTTGAATATCTTGTAATTTATGCATCATCCAAAGAATTTGTGTGAAACATGATTTGAAAACCACATATTCCGCTTCTGCTGTAGATAAGGCAATGGAACTCTATTTCTTGCTGAATCAAGATACTAATCAGGGCCCCATATAAAATGCACCACCACTAGTGCTTTTCTGATCATCAAAATTTCTAGCCCAGTCCACATCTATGTAAGCATGAAGAGTAAGATCAACATTCTTTGGATACCATAGGCCAAAATCTTGAGTTCCTTGTAGATATTTGAATATTCTTCTTACAATCTGAAGATGCGACTCCTTTGGATTAGCTTGGAATCGTCCAACAATCCCAACTGCATGGATAATGTCTGGTCTAGTCCCGGTTAGATAAAGCAGACTTCCAATCATAGATCTATACTCTGGTTGGTTTACCATGGGAGAATCATCATGAGAACTGAGGTTACATCCAATCACCATTGGAGTGGTCACAGGTTTGCAGTCTTCCTTCCCATACTTCTTTAGGATTTTCTTGAGATATTTTTCTTTTTATAGAAATATACTAGTTGTTGCTTGTTTCAATTGTAAGCCAAGAAAATATGTTAGTTCCCCAAGTAATGACATTTCAAATTCTTGCTGCATAACAGAAGAAAATTTATGACTCATGTATTCTTCATTACTCCCAAAAATGATGTCATCAACATACACAACAATAATTAACAGTTTATCATTCTCAATTTTTGTGTATAAGTTACTGTCATCAGATCCTTTTGTGAACCCTTGTTGTTGAAGATACTTGTCAAGATGATAGTACCATGCCCGAGGAGCCTGTTTGAGACCATATAGATATTTTTTGAGTTTGCAAACAAGTTTTTCATCATTTCCCAGAATAAATCCTTTTAGTTGTTCTATATAAACTTCTTTTTCTAGATCACCATTGGGGAAAGCAAATTTTACATCCATTTTATATACTTTGAACTATTGAAAACTTGAAAAATCAAGAAACATTCTTATGGCTTCAATTATGGCTACAGGTGAAAATGTTTCTTCAAAATCTATACCTTCTTGTTGAGCATACCCTTTACAAACAAGTCTAGCTTTGTTTCTAATAACATCTCCATTTTAATTTAACTTGTTTTTGAATGTCCATTTTGTTCCAATAAAATTTTTACCTATGTGATTCATTTCACTTGTTTCAATCCCACTTCTTCACCCCTGTGAGCATCACTCAATGCAATGAGTGTTGAGTGGACGATTCAAAAATCATGAGAAATTAGTCAGTTATGACTACCTCTCATGAAAATGGTCACAGATGAATGACTTACTTAACATAATTGAATCCCAAAAATGATATATAATATAATGCACTGCATAAACCCTTCATACTTAAAACAAAAAGAGTAAAGGGAGCTCTACTGGAATGGTTCATGAGGCACAATACTTGCTAAGCTTTTTCAAATGGGGTAGCAATATCAGTGGGCTTGATTTTGTGGAAAAACTCCATAGTTAAGCGCACTTGAGCCATAGGAATTCTGGGATGGGTGACCTCCTGGGAAGTTCTAGTTACTAGGTGTAAGCCTCGGAAGTGATGATTGATGCTATGTGATTCATTTCACTTGTTTCATTCCCACTTCTTCACCCCTATGATCATCACCCGATGCAATGAGTGCTAAGTGGACTATTCAAAAATCATGAGAAATTAGTCAGTTACGACTACCTCTCATGGAAATGGTCATAGATGAATGGCTTACTTAACATAGTTGAATCCAAAAAATTATTTCTAAAATAATGCACTGCAGAAACCCCTCATACTTAAAAAAAAAGAGTAAATGGAGCTCTAATTGAATGGTTCATGAGGCATAATACTTGCTAATGTTTTGAAAAACGGGTAGAAAGCTAAGTGGGCTTGATTGTGGGGAAAAGCTCCATAATTAAGTGTTCTTGAGCTAGAGGAGTTCTAGGATGGGTGACCTCTCGAGAAGTCCTGGTTACTGGGTGCAAGCCCCGGAAGTGATGATTGATGCTATGTGATTCATTTCACTTGTTTCAATCCCACTTCTTCACCCCTATGAGCATCACCTGATGCAATGAGTGCTAAGTGGACTATTCAAAAATCATGAGAAATTATTCAATTACAACTACCTCTCATGGAAATGGTCAGAGATGAATGCCTTACTTAACGCAGTTGAATCCCAAAAATGATATCTAATATAATGCACTATGGAAAACCCTCATAATTAAAAAAAAAAGAGTAAAATGAGCTCTACTTGAATGGTTCATGAGGCACAATAATTTCTAAGGTTTTGAAAATGGGGTAGCAAGCTAAGTGGGCTTGATTGTGGGGAAAAACCCCATAGTTAAGCGTGCTTGAGCCAGAGGAGTTCTGGGATGGGTGACCTCAGAGGAAGTCCTGGTTACTAGGTGTGTTATAGGTCAATTTGGGCACCATTCCAAATGACCTAGTTAACTAGGAATCATCTCTAGGACTAATTATCAAGGGTCTATCATTCCCTATCATTTCAGTTGCTATAAGCTCTAAGATATAAAACAAGACAAATCAAATAATACTTTCATCAAGCAAAGGTTTCCATGGTTTGAAGCTTATTGTATAACATATGAGAGCTCACCAACGCAAGCTCTAAGGGGCCTAAGTGCATTGCATATGCAGGTAGCCCCATGCAAGGCTGCTTTGCAAAGCACTTCCCGACATTCAAAGGTGCGTTGGTCACATTGAGAGCGAAATTCTCATTGTTCTGGAATCTCCACTTGGCCAGTGCCTTCTAGATGAGTTCACATGTGTCAAGCTTCGGATCCAAGTGTCCATTTGACATCTACATGAATAGAAACATGTCTTGCCTATTTTTGGAAAGCTATTGATTGAAAAACAACCTATAGTTCATCTATAAATTGAACACAGATATAAATGTTTGAGAAGGAAGAATTTGAGTAGAGAAATGCTAGATAATTTTCAATTGAGAGTTTGATTTGTGGAACTGATGCTCGAGAGATTTATGTTGTGATGAGACTTGGGAACTTTGCTAGAATGTCACTTCAAATCAGTCACTAGGTTGTAACCTCTCCTTCTATCATCAATAAAGATTACTTCTTATTTTTCCCTACATGTATCTATGTTAACTTTGATTTTCCATTTTGTAAGATCTTGGTTAATGAATGTAGTTTATGCTTTACTGATTTAGCTAACTAGCTTGAATAGATATCTATATTATTGCATCTTCTACTGTTTCAGTGTTCTTTCTTGCAGGAAGCATTCAGCTCACAAACCGCTTGAATTTGAAGCTGCAGTGGAAGCGACAGAAGGATCCATTTGGAAGTGACTGAACAAGTAAGCCTCCAATCCTCTCTATGTATCTATTATGAGTTAGGAGAAATGGTAGTATATTATTTCACCTGTTGTTCTAGACTAGCACCTGTTTAGAGAAGCGTAGTTTATTCGTAAATTACAATTCTAGCCCAACAAACAGGCGACTCCACTAGGGAGAATTTCTCTTAGTTCTAGGTGTTTTAGTCTTTTATTTTCTTTGTAAATCCACCTAGTAGCTATTTCACATAAAAATTAGACTTTTTCATAGCTTAATTTGCAAATACATTGAGTTAAATAGTAGATTTTTCTTTGTTTAATGCGCCCAACGCACCCTTAGACTGGACACAATGCTTTATAGAGCACTGCCTCCCTTCCAAGCCTGCGTTGCAGAGCACTATCTCCCCTTGGAGACTGTGTTGACTCTTGAAAGTGACCAAATTCCCTTGAATTTGAATTTGCAACTTGCTTCAGTTTTGTTTGCTGCTGTGTTCTGAAAATTTTGATGCTCAATTGACCAATGAATGTATATACTTCTTCCTCATTTGGCTGAAAATTCATTCAATGTTGGTTTAGAAAAGTTTTTCTTTATCATTGACAAGTTTATTTCAAAGTATTTTTATGGCCGCATTAAGAATCATTTTCTTTTGAAATAGGAAATTATCGTAAAATATTCATTTCCTTGATAGTAGAAATTGTTGTTTGTATTCTTCGTTTCTCGAAAGTAAAAAGAATTTGAATTATTGATCTAGTGCACCTAGTTTCTTTTCTGCATTCATAACATTAAGGAAACTGAAAAGAAAAACTTGCATTTGCATGTACGATTGTGTGTTTTTTGCAAAAGGAACATTAGGAAATCTGCATTTAGTTTGAGATTCATTGATTTGTTTGCTCTCAAATTATTTGCTCTCTTCCCTTATTAGCTAGGTTCTTCATTGAAAAAGCTGAAAGTGAAAGTTTTTTTATCATTCTTAGCTACATTTTAGGAATTTCATATACATCATCGTGGTGAACCTGAAAGGAAAATTGTTAAGCCAGATCAACATAAAATAAATCTCAATTTACTTAACAACGCTTTGGAACATTAACGATATCATTTAGAAGGTCTAGGCTAGAGACGTGTTCCCACGTTGTAAAACATAGCAACTTTCGTTAACTTGTTTGCGATACATTCCGAGTGCAATACCTCACTCCACGTATGTAATTATATCGTTGCTCGTCCACGTACTTTCGGGTATATCGGGCAGTGTTACAGTATGATAAGTATAAAGGGGTGCTCTCACTGTGCGGTTTCGCATCAGACAGTGTTAATACAGACTTGGGCCTCCACATACCTTCAGGTATATTTGGGAGGACAAATTTTAGGTTTTATCCATCCATTGTGAACTAAGTTGGTCTCCTTGAAATTGTGATACACCGAAAACAACATTCGGGGAGATTACCTGCACGTACTTCTTGGTTCGCTAAGAGGTATTCTGCAGTTCACAGTTTCTTGGTAAACCCTTTTGCCTAGCATTACCCTCTTTTTTTTATTTGTTTTTGGATAAAATAAATAATTAATCATGGAAGAACACAATCCTATCCCCCATCGTTCGCATATATTAGCTTTATAACCACCTTTACCACCATAAGTTACTTATGGTAGGCGAAGGCGATCACGATCTGCCGAATCAAGTACAATTTGTACCTCTGGAAAAACATCATATTTTAACCTAGAGTTAGCTCAAATTGTTTCCACATATACCAATTTGTTTACTGTTGTCAAAATGGAGTCTTCATAGCTACCCGTGGTCACGATCCATTCAATCGCTGAGACCATACCTCCTGGACCCGACGTTGTTCAATCACAAATTGATCCAGAACCTATCTCTTCTTTGCCAGCACATCTGAATCCTGAAGTCAAACAACGGAAAATTGTTCCTACCGTGGTCATCCCACAAAGTTCTGTAGCTATTGAAACTCCCATATCACACAGTCAACCGTTTGAATATATTTTGGGCCTGACGGTGAAGTTCTTCCTCCTGGTTTAATTGTGATTGAAGAAATCCCACAACCTAATAAACCTTTAAGTCAAACTCATTTTGAGGGAGACCTTTACCTGTACCAGTATTTTCCTTAATTGTTTCCATCTTCTTTTGTTGATCCTATTACCACTCAATCTCCCGTCGATTTTTGAGGGTATACATTTGGTCAAACAACCATGCCTAAACCAACATCTTCGGTTGGGTCTGTTGTTCCAATTACGTCAGATCCTACCCTCGCTACTCTGTCGATGTTTACAACCTCACCAGAGTCATATTTGCACGGTGGCCCTTCGGTCCCAACAGGATATAAATCATTGTCTAGCACTTTCTCTAGTGCACCTTCATGTTCATGATCTTTGCCAATGTCATCATCTCGTGTTTTAACTGGTAGTCCTATAGTTAGTACTGAACAACTTGAATCATTACAGCCATCATCAGGGAAATATCAAGTCGGTCCTTATGGGTCAATTCCTTTAAGTACCATATCAACTAGACTCCCAGCATTCGGGGAACAATATTTTCCATCTTATTATCCTCCTTATGCTGGGGGGCAACCTTTGGTCACCCAATATGACAATACTCAGTCACTTTTTGGTCAAGCTAATGTTGACATGAATGTTTTTCAATGGCAACCCACTCTGCCTATCCAACCACAAACATTTGTACAATCGTATCAAACAGTTCAACCTGTTACATCCACTTCATTACCACTTGTTAATACATCAATACCCCTGTTACAGAATAAAAATCTTGTACATAATCCTTATCAGGCAAGCTCTCCAACTCAATATCATCAAATCTTGGGTCCACAGACTCAAAATCCTTTGGTTAATTTACAACAACCTGTATCAGGAATTATTTATTCACAAGCTGGTGTACCATTTTATTAGGTGTCACAAATTCAATCTGGTTATACATATCAACCAAATCCAACTTATACTAATTTGGGTTATAACATTGGTGGACAGATCCCTTGGCAACCACAGGCGCAAATTCCTTAGACTTCATTTCAACAAGTATCATATCTAGATTTTTCTCAACATAATTCTCAAGCATTTTCCATGCAAAACAACCCCCATCTGGGTTACCAACATCAAATTCTGTATGCTGGTGCTCAAAGACCTATTTCCCAAGCAATTCCATCTTACCCTGGCTATGCTCAACCTGACCTTAATAGACAGTTTCCTTTTGTTACAACCTTGGAATTACCAAATTTAAACCGGTTAACCAACAATCCTATAAATTATGCTCCTTGGTGGCCGATGATACCTCATAAATTACCCTTTGATATTCCTAAATTCAATGGAAAACCTGGAGAAGATCCATCGACTCATGTCATGACTTATCATTTATGGTGTTCATCAAATTCCTTGAATGATGATTCTGTTCGACTACGTCTTTTTCAGTGTACGCTTACAGGTTCGGATACTAAATGGTATATTGAATTACCAAGAGCTTATTTCGACAATTTCACTTCCTTAGCTACTATATTTTTGACCCATTTCCAGTTACTAATTAGATATGAAACTGGAACGGAACTCTTGACCAACTTCAAACATAGTAATTATACTCACATTTCAGATCATATTCATGAGTGGCATCGCCGTCGACGAATGGTTAAGAAAATTGTTCCCGATTAGCTCCTTTCTGAATGGTTAATTAAGTCCCTGTTACCATCTATAACTGAGGATGTGGCTAAAGGTGGTGTCATCACAGAAGAGAAAGTTAATGCTCGTGCCCAATATTTAGACTTGATTTACACTCAGTCTGGCACACTCTATGAAAAAATCCCTAATGCGCCGCGATCTAATTTCAATGTTCCTCCTCAAATAAAGGACTCTCATGCTGGAGACGTTTTGATAGGCACTACAAACACACACCACACTACTGCATCTGATCCTGCTCCTAGTTCCAAAATTAATGTCGTGTCATTTGATAAAGGCAAAAGTGACAAGCAACCAGCAAGTAAGAAAAAGGGGAAATCAAAGAGAAAGAAAACTTCTAACCCACAGGAAATATCATCTGATCAACCGTTAGGACCACGGAAACCTCGTTATCCATGCATAATATGTAACGAGGAACAATTTTTTAGGGATTTTCCTCACCGTGCTGAAGTCTCAAAAATCATCAAGACTTCTCATGCATCAGCTGTGTTGACAAACCTATTTCCAAATCTAGACACAAATTTGGTTGCTACAGATCCAACTCCTAGTTCCCAAGTGTTAATGTTATCCACCACAAAACCTTCACAAGATATTTTGGTGTCGACGCAGAATAAAGACTATGCTAGTTCGGCCACTGATCAACCTACTACCTCAACAACGAATCCATATAATGAATCAGTACCACCTCCTATTATTCCTGAATTGACAATTAAGCCACCACAAGGAGTAATTCATAAATTGACATATAATCCTCGAGAAAGAGCTACACAAAATTATAATATAGTTGAAGATTTGGCTCAATCCCCTTCAAGTATGTCTGCTCTTGAGGTATTACAAAATTTTCCCTCCCAGAAGCAGGCTTTATTGTCGACAATTGGTGGAATTGATCCAACTGATTCTAATCTTGTCGTCTTTAATCATACGGGCTATGTGCCGCAACTACTAGCAGAATTGGCATTCTCCATCCAAGTAAATGTTCTCAATCACCTTGTTCATTGTACTATTATTGTTGAGGGATAATCTACATGCATTATGTCTCTAAACTGTTGGAAGTCACTTGGCTCGCCGTGATTATCACAATCATCAACAACGTTGAAGGATTTTGATGGAAGAACATATAAGCCTTGTGGTATTATCAATAACCTGAATGTTGAATTAGGGGGAAAAACAGTAAGTATTGATGTTGAGGTTGTTGACGGACCCCTTGACTATAATATTTTACTCGGAAGACCATGGGTATATGCAATGATTGCTATTATTTCTACATACTTTATAATGATTGCCTTTCCACATAAAGGTACAATTACAGTCATTAATCAATTATCCTTTTTTGCCTCTACTTCGCAGGTAACTAGAAGTGTTCCATTTTTTCACTTACCCCAACTAGAAATCCAGAACATTGGTGTAGGACTCTTAAAGGATTCCACTCTTATGGGAACCTTTGCATTACCACCACTCGTGACATCGACAGAAATTACAAGCATAGAGACCTGCTACATGATCTCTTCCACTCTATCTGGCTTAAGGAAGAGTACGGTTGATTCTGATATTTATACATTGGATGATGTTTTACCACCTAGCCCTACTGAGCTACAATGGAAATCAATCTATTTGGCTTGGGCAGAAAATCCGAAATCAATGTCGTCGATTGTTTGGGTTGATCATTCCTTAGATTTTGGTACTCCATCTGATCCATTTTCCTCAACATTTTTGGTAGATGAAAATATTTTGGAAGCTATGATGTCAAAAGGAGAACCATGGGAAGATTATCATCATCATTCCCATCTTCCAAATTATGAAGAAAATAATCTTAGTGAACTATATCACCCATCCATCTAAACTTTCTTTTCGACTTCTTTTCCAATTAATGCAATCAATTCTGAGAGACACCTATCAAATATTGAAGAAACGATTTCTATTGATATTTTGACCAAAAACAATGTTACCGATGAAATGGGAACTATTACCTCAAAACGAGAACTCTAGCCCAAAAAGACTCAAATAACATGAAAAAACACCCCAAAAACAAAAAGTGTGTATTCCAGAACGCATTTGTTTTTTTCTCAAGGTCAAATTTCACCTTTTCATAAAATTATGCTAAAAACAAAATTGTTTCTTGAAAAAATGATTGAAAAAACATCCTCAAAACAAAACGAGTTGATGTTGGAATAACAAAAAAAAACATTGTGTTAAACTTTTGACACATTGTAACAATGGAATTAAAGACAACATATTAGGACATTGAAAAATCGTAAAATTCTAAATATTTTGATAGATGATGTCAAATATAAACAAAATCATGTCTGAAGGGCTTATCATTTCGAACAATTTTTATTAAACATAAAATATTTTGACTCTAAACAACCCTAAAATTGTAATTATTTTCAACCATAACATTAAAGATAAAATTTCGTGGCGCATAAAAACATTAATGACAAGATGTAAATCTCATGTTTTTAAATCTTAAGTTTTCAAGATACTTGAACCATCAAAATTATGGAGAAATTATATGACTTAAACAATTTTTAAAAATGAACAAGTAAATGAAAAATTTATTGTTCATATATTTGTTTGTTTATATATAAAAACATTTTTTTTTATTGTTTTTCTATATTTTAAATTATAATTGTTTTAGTCTTAAGAAAAATAAATAAATAAATAAAATCTTCTTATATATGTTTGTTTATATTTTAAAACTTAATTTATTTATTTTTTAAATTGTTTTTTTATATTTTAAATAATAATTGTTTATTTTTTAAAACATATTTTTTAATTTTTTTTATTGTTTTTTCATATTTTAAAATTTTAATTTTAATTTTAATTTTTTTTTTTAAATTAAACAATACATTTTTTTTTATTATAATAGTTTTTGTTTAAAAAAAAATTAAGTAGTTTTTGTTTGAAAAAAATAAAATAAAATAAAAATTAATTTGCCGCTCGCTGGGGGCCAGAGGCAGGCTGGGCAGTCCTCGACGGCGCCACCCGGCTGGCCTCTAGCCCCCGGTTGGGCGAAGGGAGATTTCGAGAATCACCCTCGGTTGGGTGAAGGGTGATTCTTAGAATCACCCTCTGTCCAGCTGGGGGTGATTCTCGAAATTTCCCTCCGCTCAGCTGGGGGTGATTCTCAGAATCGCCCTCTGTCTAGCTGGGGGTGATTCTCGGAATCGACCTCTGCCCAGCCGAGGGTGATTCTCAGAATCGCCCTCCACCCAGTCGGGGGTGATTCTCGGAATCTCCCTGTGCCCAACCGAGGGTGATTCTTAGAATCGCCCTCCTCCTAGCCAGGGGTGATTCTTGGAATCACCTTCCACCCAGCCGAGGGCCGAAGGCAGGCCAAGCAGCATCGTCGAGGGCTATCTAGCCTGCCTCCGGCCCCCAGCTGGGCGGAGGCAGGCTGGGCAGCTCTCGATGGCACCACACAGCTAGCCTCCGGCCCCCGGCTGGGGGGAGGGAGATTATTGGAATCACCATCCGCCCGGCCGGGCACCATCGTCGAGGGCTGTCCAGCCTTCCTCCGGCCCTCGACTGGGTGGAGGGTGATTCCAAGAATCACCCCCCACCAAGCTGCAGGTTGGAGGCAGGCTGGCTAGCCCTCACTGGCAACGCTCAACCTGCCTCCAGCCCTCGGCTGGGAGAAGGGTGATTCCGAGAATCACCCTCGGCTGGGTGGAGGGTGATTCTGAGAATCACCCCCAGCTGGGCAGAGGATGATTCTAAGAATCACCCCCAGTTGGGCTGAGGGTGATTCCGAGAATCACCCTCGATTGGGCAGGGGTGATTCTTGGAATTTCCCTCCGCCCAGTTGGGGGTGATTATCATAATCGACCTCCCCCTAGCCAGGGGTGATTCTTGGAATCGCCGTCCGCCCAATTGGGGGTGATTCTCGAAATCGCCCTTCGCCCAGCCGGGGGTGATTCTCGAAATTGCCCTCCACCCAGCCAGGGGTGATTCTCGGAATCACCCTCCACCCATCCAAGGGTGATTCTTGGAATCACCCTCTACCCAGCTGGGGGTGATTCTTGGAATCACCCTCTACCCAGCTGGGGGTGATTCTCGAAATTTCCCTCCACCCAGCTAGGAGTGATTCTCGGAATCACCCTTCGCCCAGCCGGGGGTGATTCTTGGAATCGCCCTCCGCCCATCCGGGGGTGATTCTCAGAATCGCCCTCCGCCAAGCCAGGGGTGATTCTCGGAATCACCCTCCGCCCAACCGGTGTCGATTCTCAGAATCACCCTCTGCCCAGCCTGTGTCGATTCTCAGAATCAACCTCCGCCTAGCTGGGGGCGATTCTCGGAATTTCCATCCACCAATTCTCGGAATCGCACTCTGCCCAACTGGGGGCGATTCTTGGAATCGCCCTCCGCCCAGTCGGGGGCGATTCTTGGAATCACCCTTCGCCCAGCGGGGGGCGATTCTTGGAATCGCCCTTCGCGCAGCCAGTGGTGATTCTCGGAATTGACCTCCACCCAGCCAGGGGTGATTCTCGGAATCACCCTTCGCCCAATCGGGGGTGATTCTCGGAATCGCCCTCCGCCCAGTCGCGGATGATTCTCGGAATCACCCTCTACCCAGATAAGGGTGATTCTTAGAATCGACCTCCTCCTAGCCAGGGGTGATTCTCAAAATCGACCTTTGCCCAACCGAGGTTGATTCTCAGAATCGCCCTCTGCCGAGCCAGGGGTGATTCTGAGAATTTCCTTGCACTTCCTGACCTGCCTCTGGCCCCCGATTGGGTGGAGGGAGATTCTGAGAATCACCCCCTCTACCAAACCAGGGGTGATTCTCGGAATCTCCCTCCAACCAGCCGGGGATGATTCTCAGAATTTTCCTCTGCCCAGCATGGGGTGATTTTGGGAATCAACCTCCACCCAGCTGGGGGCGATTCTCGGAATCACCCTCTGCCTAGCCAGGGGCGATTCTCATAATTTCCCTTTGCCCAGCCAGGGGTGATTCTCGGAATCACCCCCTCTGCCCAGCCAAGGGTGATTCTCGGAATCTCCCTCCAAGAATCACCCCTTCTACCCAGTCGAGGGTGATTCTTGAAATTTCCCTCTGACAATCACCCCCTTTACCTAGCCGAGGGTGATTCTCGGAATCACAATTATTGGAATCACCCTCTTCCCAGCCGAGTGTGATTCTCGAAATCGCCCTCCACCCAGCCGGGGGTGATTCTCGAAATCTCCCCCCAACCAGCAGGGGGTCGAAGGCAGGCCAGGCGCCACCATCAAGGGCTGACCAACCTACCTATGACCCATAGCTAGGTGGAGGGTGATTCTCGGAATCGCCCTCAGCCCATCTGGGGATCGTAGGCAGGCTAGGCAACCCTCGACGGTGCTGACCAAATAGAGGGTGATTTCAAGAATCTCCCTCCACCCAGTCGGGGGCCGGAGGCCAGCCGGGTGGCGCCATTGAGAGCTGCCCAGCCTACCTCTACCTAGACGGGGGCCGAAGGCAGGCTAAGCAGCCCTCGACGGCGCTGCCCAACTTGCCTCTGGCCCCCGGCTGGGTGGAGGGAGATTTCGAGAATCACCCCCGGCTAGGCGGAGGGTGATTCCGAGAATCGCCCCTGGCTGGGCGAAGGCTGGCCGGGTGGCGCCGTTGAGGGCTGCCCAGCCTGCCTCCGGCCCTCGGCTGGGCGAAGGGAAATTGTCAGAACTTCCCTCCACCCATCTGGGGGCCAGAGGCAGGCCGGGTGACGCCATCGAATGAAGGAAATTGGGTTTTGGATCTATTTTCAGGTTCAAGTAAGTTTTATTATACAAATTTCAATTTAAATATTTTATTTTTTACTTTTTATGTTTTTATACTAATTTTCTTACTTATTTCTTTTGTACTTGATGATTAGGTACAACACTAGCATGTTGCCTACTAAAAGGAAGAAATTGCATTGCCATTGAGAAAGACCCAGTGTAATGCAAATTTATTCAAGAAAGAATTAACGCTCTTGAATTCCTTCCAAATGCAAAGCAAGAAGATGGTTTGAGGAAAGGGGATTTTAATGAATCACGTGTGGCAAAAAAAGCAAAGGAACCTCAACCACCATTATATGGAATGATTGGAAAGGGACACTTTGGAAGATTTGCAGACATGAAAGATCCATTAGAAGATGAAAATGACCAGAATGAAATAGAAAATGTTGTGGAAGAATCCATCAGTGATCTTCTAGATGATGTTGAACATGTGCTAGTTGATATTGTTGAGGATCTTTAATTTATGCTTGCAAACAGAGCTCATTTTTGAGATCTATTAATCTGTTTTACTTGTAATGTTTCAACTTTGATATTTTATGAGAAGAATCCTTATTTTTTGCAAAAAACATGTGATTACTATTATTTTTTGACATAAAATTCAATAAAAATGCTATTTTCTTAAGTTTTTTGTTAAGATTTTCCCAAAAATTAGTTTATTTAGCATGTTTTTTTTAACAAAAAGTCTCTAAAAGTGTATTTTTTGCATTCTATTTGTATTGAAAATTTGTATTTTTTTGTCATATCGTTCAAAATATTGGTTTTTTAGCGACAATTATTTGATGTGCATTGAAAAATTAATTAGCAATACATAAACTTGTAGAAAATATAAACTTTATAATATTGACCCTTTTTTCATTTTTTATCTATGTGAAAAAGTGAAGATATCATTACAAATTTTTATTTAAAAAAAAAAAAAAAAAAAATCTTTTTAAAACACAAGTACATAAATGCACTTAAAAATAAACATCTCACGGAAGCAGAAGACATTAGAAAATGTATAGTGTCAAAATAAATCCTCTAAAAAAACATTGGTGATGATACGCCACCACTATTCAAAATCTACATAAAAAGCATCATAGAAATTTTAAAAAAAAATCAAAGTGCCAAAAACATGCTAAATAAAAAATTAATTGATTCTACATCACCACTTTTCAAAATCAGGTGTTTTTCTTGCTACGTCAAAAATTAGGTACCAGTGAAGTTACCTATTTCATCGGTAACAATGTTCAAACCTGGCATTGTGGAAAATATTCATGTCGGTGTATCTTGTTCTCCATCAGAACTTGATTCATATCGCTCTCTTTTTCGTGAATTTTGTGACGTATTCGCTTGGTCTTACGAGGAAATGCTAGGTGTAGATACTAAGATAGTTGAACACACTATTAATATGTATCCTGATGTCAAACCAATGCATCAACGGCTTCGTCCTATTCATCCGAAGAAAGCCACTGCCATCAAAGCAAAAGTTGAAAAATGTTTGCGTGCTGGTTTCATTTACCCTATTCCCCTAACTAAGTGGGTTTCCAATATCATTCCTGTTATGAAAAAACAAGGAACCATTAGAGTGTGCATCGATTATCGGGATGTTAATCATGCTTGTCCAAAAGACAACTATCCTACTCCTTTTATCGACTAGATTATTGACGATTGTGCTGGATGCGAAATATTTTCATTCATGGATGTATTTTCCGGCTACAATCTAATCAATATCTGCCTAGATGACCAACATAAGACAACATTCATCTGTCCCTGGGGCACATTCGCATATAGAAAACTTCCATTTGGTTTAAAGAATTTTGGGGCAACTTTTCATAGAGCAATGGATTATGCTTTCAATGACATCAAACACATTGTTCAACCATATTTAGATGATTTACCAGTGCATTCACGAAATCGGACTGATCACCCGATGCATTTGAGAGCCATTTTTTTACGCTGCTGACACTACAAGATACACCTCAATCCACATAAATGTGTGTTTTGTGTTGGTTCTGGTTGATTTCTCAGATTCATAGTCTCAAAAGAAGGAATTCGAATAGACCCACTAAAGGTTCAGGCCATTCTTGATTTTCCTACACCGTCAAACTTACTTCAGATATAGAAACTTCAAGGAAAGGCTAACTTCCTGAGAAGGTTCATTTCAAACTATGCCGAAATGGCTAAAGGATTTACTTGATTATTGAAAAAGGGGGTTCCCTTCCATTAGGACCAAGTTGCAAAAGCTTCTTTTGATGCTGTTAAGGACCAACTTTTCCGAGCGTCATTAATGTATCCTCCAAATTATCAAAATGATTATTTCCTATATATCATCGCGGCTAAAATGACCATCGCTATGGTTTTGGTCGAAGTAGAAGATGGAATTTAACATCCGATCTATTATTTGAGTCGTAATCTCAATGATGTGGAATTTAAGTATTCGTACGTGGAAAAGCTTGCCTTGGCATCTGTTCAAGCTGTCTAAAGATTTCGCCATTATATCCTGCTCTGAAAAGCAAAAATAGTTTCGTATTGCAACCCCATGACTTACATCTTATCACGTCAATTGCTGGGGGAGAAATATTCAAAATGGATTGTCATTTTGCAGGAATTTGATTTGGAATTCATCAAATCCAAGTCAAAGAAGTATTTAGTTTTGATTGAGATTCTCTGTGACCTTCCCTCTGATAGTAATCCTACTATGTCGGAACCATCTATTCTAGACGAGTATCTATTTCTGTTCGGATCATATGAACCTTGGTATGGGGATTTCATCATTTATCTCCAAACCCAAAATTTTCGACCTAATACCTCTCACTCTGACCAACGATGTATTTGATACCAAGCCAAATATTATTTGATCGTCGGCAATACACTTTATCATCGAGGTGTCAATACCATTTTAAGGAGGTGCCTCACTCATGAGGAGGCCAAAAAAGTGTTAAATGATTGCCATGCTAGGGATTGTGGTGGAGATTTATCTGGATATGCTACCGTGCAGAAGATACTCTGCGCCGGTTACTTTTAGCCTACTATTTTTCGAGATTGTATCCTCGCAATCAGAAGTTGTCATGCATGCCATATTTTTTATCGTAAATTCCGTAAACCTCCAGTGCCAATGCATCATGTTGTCTCTACTGGACCATTTATGAAATGGGGTATTGACTTCATGACCTGTAACCCTCCTTCGTCCGGGGGGCATGGTTATATTATTATCGCAGTCAACTATTTTACCAAATGGGTCGAAGTGATGCCTACATTTAATAACACATGAAAAACAGCTGCATTGTTTTTCTTCAACCATGTTATTGCATGGTTTGGGGTCCCACAGGCTATAGTTACAGATCATGGGAAGCATTTTCGCAACCATATGATGTCTGAATTGACAGCCAAGTTAGGATTTTCGCATGATAATTCTACTCCTTATTATCCACAATCAAATGGACAAGTTAAGGCTATTAACAAAATTCTTAAATGAATGCTTCAACAAATGATAGGAGTCCGTAAAAGGAACTGGAAATTGATCTTGTACTCCACCTTGTGGGTGTATCGAACCTCGGTGAGAAGTGCAACAGGATATACCCCTTTTCAATTGTTGTATGGTCTGGAAGCTATCTTACCAATCCAATGTGAAATATCATCGTTGAAACTCGCGATAGACTTGTTACCTGACACCTCAGAAGAAGAAGCGTGTCTCCTTAACCTCATCCATCTAGATGAAACACGTCGTGAAGCCCAATTGGCCAATGAAGCACATAAGAGATGTATAAATGCGCAATACGACAAAACTTTCCAGCCTCGCATCTACTCAGAGGGTGACTTGGTCCTTCTTTACGACCAAGAAGCTGATGTAATAGGTACAGGGAAATTCAAACCATTATGGCATGGCCCCTATATTTTCAAAATATTTCTTGCTAAGGATGCCTATGAGTTAGTTGATTACGATGGGATTCCATTGGCACAGCCTAGAAATGGGTTTGATTTGAAACGTTACTATGCTTAATCATGAGCGTAGTAATTTTTTGTATTATATTGTTTCTATGATGTTGATTTGCATTCACTATCTTAATTTGTCTTTTAGAGTTTTCTTGATGTTATTAATCCACTTTATATTTTAATGGAAAATGTCTAAATCTTCGGAACCATTTGTTGGATATGCTGATGGTGCTAGTCGTGGTACGCAGAATCTATCCTTTGTAGTGTGGGCCATTTTCGCTCCGAACGGCGAGTTAGTGAGTTTTCGAGGGATTTGTATTGGTAGATCGATGAAAAATATCACTGAGTATAGCGCATTGATCGAACTTCTATCTGATGCCATTTCTTTTGGTATTAACTGCATAATCATAAGTTTAGACTCACAACTTACTAGTGTTTTCACTGTTAGAAATCCAACACTTGTTAGATTGTTCCTTAGAGTTCGAATTTTGGAAAGACATTTTGATTTTTTTCAATATCAACACATTTCCAGAAATTTGAACACTTTAACTGATTCATTAGCTAATCAAGTTTTAGACAAAAATTTGCGTCATCGGTAAAGAAAATATTCACAACATTGAATAGGATTGCGCATTAAACATAGGAAAAACTATGAAAACATATAGATAGATAGTTATTGTGTTTTTAAAAAATTTGTGCCTAAGACAAATTGGTCATCTGACCTCAAATTTTATGCAAAAGGTCACAAGTAAACTAGTGGTGCTCATGGTAACATGCTATATATCTAACAATCCTACAAAGCAACCGCATCCAACGACTAGGAACCCCAATTGTGTGTCGTTGCAGTTGCATGGGAAGATATTCAATCTGGAAATCTAGAATCCCGAAGGTCATCCCCTCTATGTGTTGCTGGAGCTCAGCTAGAGTCTCAGCCATATCAAGGTCCTAAAGGACTGCTCTCCCGATAGCCCTCTCTGCTAGCGCATTCGGTTAGCGCTCTGGTTCCTATATTGGTTGAACACGAACGATATCTGCATTACATCAAACATTTAGTTTAGTCTTGGAAAAAAATCAAAACACAAAAACATTGTATAAACCTTAGAAAAATAAAAAAAAAATGGTTAAATCATTCTTACCTATTGCACCCCACTGAGCGCCTTCTAGTAAAACTAGATCTGGATCTCCTCGGAAGTCGACACCTGCATATGCATACTCATCAATGGCGACAATATGTCACTGGAACCAACCGAAGAATGTAGTAGAGAAAACAACGGTCGATTGGCCTGCATGCCAACCCATGAGTTCTACCCATCTCTACATTTTAGGATCTCTAGGACTAGATATATCCAATGTTACATGTTGTGGTTGCATCAGTGGAATCTGTTCCAAAGTGAAGGAGATAAGGATCGAACCATAGCTGAAATTTTTCTTCCTTCCTCCCTTTGCTTTATTCAGTTGTTACTTTATCTGAGATAGAATAGCTTTAGACCAGTTGAATACTGTTGGCTCTAAACACTCTAGCGCATACTGCATATATGATCTGTTCGCTACATGGAGTGTAACGGTGCCAGCAAGTTTAGCGATCGTGAAAAGGATGGTTCTCAAAGGCAAATCCCTGACATCTCGGATGTTTATTTTTCCATATTTGCTAGGTTCTACCCCTGGATAGCAATAATACATAACATAATCCCTCACTGTCTCTCCTCCAACGGTAGACCCTATGAGAGAAATGGGAAAACCTCTCCTTGACAAACATACGAGAAAATACACATCCTCAACTGTTATGGACAACACTTGATTTTTTATGTGAAATGCCTCTATCTCCAGATCCCATGCTCTAACAAGGAACTCTAGGAGTTCTATTTGTTGCCTCATTCTCGACAATTTTAAGTACTTAAGTAGTCCGCAATCTCTTAAGGCTCTTACAGTACCTGGATCATTCAAGGCAATCATATCTTGTTCTTCATGTTCTCTTTCTCTCCATGTAATCGTCATTATAATCTGAGGGAAACCTGAAATTCAACCATAAGATCCATTAGATACCATTCATTGCAAAAAACTAGGCAAATTTTGAGAACATCATGAAAATCAAAAACTTGAACTGCACCCAACGCACTCCCTGAGTTGCGACAGTGCGTTGCATATGCAGGTACCCTTCACTGTACCTACTATGCAACACAGGTTTCGATGTTCAAGGGTGCGTTGCCCTCAATTTGGGCAGAATTTACCCTAGGAGCCTTAAAACCCTAAAAATTTGCAAGGAATGGGAATGAAATGAATATTGAAAGAAAGAGGAGGTTCATGCTACTAACCTGGATCAAATGGCGACGAAATTGGTCCACAGAAACAACCGCAATCAAAGACTGGAGTTAGGGGGAAAAATCAAGTTCAGAGCTCCAAAATACAAATGGTAACTATGGAATGGTAAAAATAAATAGTGAAACTACTTTATGTAGTCACTTAATGGATTTCAAGTTAAATTTATTGCTATGACTATGGTTTTATTATGTTTTTATCATGAAACGGGTATTTTTAATCCATTTGATGTTGTTTTGAATAGGAAATACAAATGATGAATAGATTAGTCGTGCAGATTTATTTCAAAGAAAGACTTGACCACAAAGCATACTTTTTCTCCTTATTTTTCGAGCTTTGTTAAAAACAAAAAAGGATTTGAAGCACACTTTTATCTCTTTTTCGAGCTTCGATAATAGCGAAAAAGGAACCCCTAGAGTCTTCTTTTAGCTCTTTTCAGACTCTGATAATGTGAAAATATTGTTGAGCACTTGTCATTTCGAGCTCGTTAAAGTAAATGAATTGATATCTATTCAGTATAATTTTAACCCTTTTCTGGACTGAGTTGGATTATTTACGAAAAAAAAATACCTTGGTTAAACATGACCAAAGAGGTTCTTTCAAATATTATTTTACACATTTTCAGGTCTGAGAGACAAATTTGCGAAAAATTACTTATGGAGATCTCTTTCGTCCTATTTTTTAGACTCTCTAAATATGAAAAAGGACCGGGCTATCAATGTCGTTAAGCTCGTTAAAACATAAAATAGGGACGGGCTTGTTGATCATGGTAAGAATCTAGTTTCATTCATCGCTAGACTTGTTAAATTATTAAATAGCGATACTTTATTCGCCCGAAGGGTTGAATTATAGATCAAGAAAATGTTATCCTCCTCAAGCTTGTTAAAAAATAAAGAGGTACTGGTCGACAAATGACCAGGGAAAATTTGGGAAAAGTAAGAAAAGTTTCTTTTTGGTAGCAAGTCGCTCTTGAACATGACACTTCTTTCACTCCATGTCCTTGACTGTTTGGGTTGGGTAATCATCTTGACAGTTCATTCACACCTATGGTTCATCATACCTTCACTTCGGTTTTGGGTCAATGCTGCCAACTCATCACAGTGTCACCGATATGTTCAATAGAAGTCATCCAGTGATTAAAAAATCATCCTTCTACAATACTCGTAAAACTTCATTTTCATGACCTTCATCCCTGAAAAATGCTATATCAAGTCATACCCTTGTCTTTGAAATTAGTAACTCCTGTTTTGCAATAAGATGACTTCCTGTCGACACCAAATCAATATGCAGGAAGTTCACTTAGAAACATCAAATTCCAGTACCATGAGGCTTGTTACAGCATCAACAAGATCCTCACTTCCGGACCTTTGACCGAAAGATTTTTTTTGGTGTTCGACATCAAATCATATATTCATGCCTTACAAAATGTACTACAGTAACTTGAGGGCCATTGACATTAATGGTGGTTCTCTTGCGTTTGTTAACAACTCACATTATTGGCTGGTAATCAAACAATGTCTTTCCATGTTCAACTACAAATCATATATTCGCACGGCTAGACTTATACCTGGATGATCAAGTGAATGACATAAGAAGACCTCGGATCTAGTTTCAGCCATCCGAGCTACGATTTCAGGATTATTGTACACATCATCTGTATAGTGACCTTACATACAAATTGTCATCCAAACATGGGCCTATATCTGTAGGCATGTCTGCATCTGGGAAACATTCCAATGTAGATGACTTTCTAAATTATGTACATGTTGTTAGATTATTTATGTGCTGACTATGGGAATGCCTACCCTCAGTAATTATGATCAATAGAGGATATATCATGATGTAATGTATTTTAAGATTGATGCAAGTGACCATTCCACTTCATTTCCAAACTCATCACAATGTAAAGCATCTTAATCAAATGTTCTTATTATTTGGATCTCATGCTTTAGGGGGGAATTGTTATAGGTCAATTTGGGCACCATTCCCAATGAACTGGTTAACTAGGCATCATCTCCAGGACCATGATCAAGGGTATATCATTCCCCTATAATTTCAGTTTCTATATTCTCTAAGACAGAAAACAAGACAAATCAAACAATACTTTCATCAAGCAAAGGTTTCCATGGTTTGAAGCTTATTGTATAACATATGAGAGCTCACCAACTCAGGCTCTAAGGGGCCTAAGTGTGCTTCATATGTAGGTAGCCCCACGCAAAGATTCTCTGCAAAGCACTTCCCGACATTCAAAGGTGCATTGGTCACATTGAGAGCGAAATTCTCATTGTTCCGAAATCTCCACTTGGCCAGTGCCTTCTAGAAGAGTTCACATGTGTCAAGCTTCAGATCCAAGTGTCCATTTGACATCTACATCAATGGAAACATGTCTTGCCTATTTTTGGAAAGCTATTGATTGCAAAAAAAACTACATTTCATTTATAAATTGAACACAAATCTAAGTGTTTGAGAAGGAAGAATTTGAGTAGAGAAATGCTGGAGAATTTTCAATTGAGAGTTTGATTTGTGGAACTGCTGCTGGAGAGATTTCTGTTGTGATGAGACTTGGGAACTTTGCTAGAAGGTCACTTCAATTCAGTCACTAGGTTGTAACCTCTCCTTCTATCATCAATAAAGAGTACTTCTTATTTTTCCCTACATGCATCTATGTTAACTTTTATTTTCCATATTGTAAGATCTTGGTTGATGAATGTAGTTTATGCTTTACTGATTTAGATAACTATCTTGAATAGATATCTATATTATTTCATCTTCTGTTGTTTTAGTGTTCTTTCTTGCAGGAAGCATTCATCTCACAAGCCACTTGAAATTGGAGCTGCAGTGGAAGCGATAGAAGGAGCCATTTGGAAGTGACTGAAAAAGTAAGCCTCCAATCCTCTTTGTGTATCTATTCTAAGTTAGGAGAAATGGTAGTATACTCTTTCACCTTTTGTTCTAGACTAGCACCTGTCTAGGTAAGTGTAGTTTATCCATAGATTACAATTCTGGCCCAACAGGGTGCAAGCCCCGAAAGTGATGATTAACGCTATGTGATTCATTTCACTTGTTTCAATCCCACTTCTTCACCCCTATGAGCATCACCTGATGCAATGAGTGCTAAGTGGACTTCAAAAATCATGAGAAATTAGTCAGTTACAACTACCTCTCATGGAAATTCTCATAGATTAATGCTTTATTGAATGCATTTGAATACCAGAAATGATATCTAATATAATGCACTGCGGAAACCCCTTATAATTAAAACAAAAAGAGTAAAGGGAGCTCTACTTGAATGGTTCATGAGGCACAATACTTGCTAAGGTTTTGAAAATGGGGTAGCAAGATAAATGGACTTAATTGTGGGGAAAAACTCCACAGTTAAGTGCACTTGAGCCAGAGGAGTTTTGGGTTGGGTGACCTCCTGGGAAGTCCTGGTTACTGGGTGCAAGCCTCGAAAGTGATGATTGACGCTATGTGACTCATTTCACTTTTCAATCCCACTTCTTCACCTCTATGAGTATCACCCGATGCAATGAGTACTAAGTGGACTATTCAAAAATCATGAGAAATTAGTTAGTTACAAATATCTCTCATGGAAATGTTCATAGATGAATGACTTACTAAATGAAGTTGAATCTAAAAAATGATATATAACATTTTTACCATGAGGTCTTGGAACCAATTCCCAAGTATGATTATTTTCAATATGATCAAGTTCTTCATTCATGGCCCGAATCCAACATTCATCTTTACTAGGTTGATTTACATTCTGTGATTAAATAGCGAATAAGAATGCCATATAGCTAGGGGATCCTACAAAATTTCTTCTTGTTTGGATACCTGATCCCTTTTCTCCTAATATTTTATATTTTGGATGATTCTTTTGAACATACCTACCTTTTCTGATATATCTTCTTCTGGTGCTTTATTGGGTTCTCCTTTTATATTTTTGTTATTTGATGAGGTAAAATTTACATCATCATCATCTTCATTTGTTGTTGTTATTTCCCTTTTGGGAGCTATGAGAGACTCATGAATTACAACCTCATACATTCAATAATCTTCCAAAGTCTTTTATTGTAAGATTTATATGCTTTACTTCTATAAGAGTAACCAAGAAATATTTCTTCATTTGCTCTAGGCTCAAACTTGCCAAGTTTTTCATCATTGTTCTTGATAAAACATTTGCTTCCAAAAACTCTAAAATTCTTTACAGTGGGAAGATTACCATACCAGAGCTCATAAGGAGTTTTATCACTATTCACACGAACATGATCTTGTTGAGAATATTTACTGTAGTATGTGTTGCTTCTCCCCAAAATGTATCGGGAGTTCCAGATTCATCAAGCATAGCACAAGTGATCTATTGAATTGTTCTATTCATTCTTTCTGCCATGAAATATTGTTGTAGAGTTCCAACGACAGAAAACTTTATTTTATGCCATATTTTTCATAGAAATCAAACAATTCATATGATAGATATTCTCCTCCTCGATCATATCTAAGAAATTTTATTTTTAGATCTAATTAATTTTCAACCAAAGCTTTGAAGATCTTAAATTTTTCAAATTCTTCATCTTTATGTTTTAGTAAACTGATCCAACACATCCTAGAGAAGTCATCAATAAATAGAATATAGAATTTTTCTCCATGAGGTGAATTTTTCCTTACAGGACCACATAAATCAGTATTTATAAGTTCAAGAGGCTTACTTGCTAATACTTCCTTGGCATTAAATTGCACCCTGGTTTGCTTACTAAATTGGCATGATTTACATATGGTACTTTTAGGCAGAGTGATGTTGGGTAGATCATGAACAACATTGAGTCTGCTAGATTTTCTTATTTGAGAGAAGATCAAATGTCCCAATCTTCTGTACCATAACTAGTTTTCATAGATTTACCTAGATAGCATTTCTCTTGGACACCTTTCAATATACACAGATTATTGGGTGTTCTTGTTCCTTTTATTACGGTTTTTCCTATGTCAAGTTCACGAACTACACACTCTTTTGAACTAAATACAACTTCATTTCTTTGATCACACATTTGACTCACACTCAACAAGTTATGCTTTAATCCATCCACATACATAAAATTGTTAGATTTAACTTTTTCTTATAGAAAAACATATCCTTTACCCTTGATGATAGCACGAGAGTCATTTCCAAAAGTAACATTACTTTCCTTCTCTAATGTATTGTATGAAAGAAGTTTATTTTTATCACATGCCATGTGTTTTGAGCATGCACTATCAATGTACCATTGATTTTCTTCTCCTTCTGCAAATATAGCTATGCCACAACTTTCAAACTGTAAGTCCTTCTTTCTCCATACCTTGGAACTTGTGGGTATCTGTTCTTTTGGCTGAATTTTTCTCCCGCATCTAGATTCTTCATGTCCAAAGTTATTACCATAATAAAATTCAATTTTGGTTTGAAGAGGAGAAATTTTTTTGTAAGTATTCTTCTTTATTCCTGTCTCGTTTCTTTTCTTTCTTTCTTCTCTGGTCATGATGGATTTGTATGCAACACATTTAGCAGCTTTATGACCAAAATTATGACATGAGAAACATTTTCCATTAAAGAAGAAAATTTTGTGATCACGAAACCTTCTATTGATGTTTATGTGTTGATTGATATTTCTGTTATTACTCATCCTTGAATTGAAGTGGTCATCATTTACCTGGGCATTATCTTTGTTCTTTTGTTGAGTGACGAAGTGTTGCTGGATGGATTTAGCTGCATTTATATAGCTTGTTGCTGAAGACTAAGAATATTCACCAATATATCCAAGACCTATCTTTACAAGAGGAGAGTGTTGCACCTTGATAATTTAATCTAAGGTTTCAAATCCTTTAGCAAATCTAAGATTTAAAGTTTTCACTTTCTCAATTTCCTTTCTTAGACTTACTATTTCACATTCTAATTTCTCATTGTGCTTCTCATTTTTTATAAGCTGATTATTTAGAGTATCTATGGCTATTTTTTTCTCTTCCAAACATATTTTGAGTTGATTGATTTCCTCAGGAAAATAATTTTCTTCTAAAGCATCCATAAATGTATCTTTAGCCTCACTAGTGTTCTTTTAAAATGCATTGATTAGTCTAATATCTTGATCAAATTCTCCTTCTTCACTATTTGATAGACCATCACTATCTTCATGAGTATAATAACTTTTTCTATTAATAAAATGCTTCTTGTTACCTTTTGCTAAATCCTTTCCATTTTCATGATATCTTTATGAGGACATTTAGCAGTGTAATGACCAACTCTTACACAAGAAAAACATTTTAAAGGAATCTTACCTCTAAACCTTCCAGTGACAAGTTGAAGTTTCTTTACAAAATTTATCTCATCTTCTTTTGATACATACCCTGATCCTTCTTTTTCTTCCATTTCCTTGCCTTTTGTTGTAGCTCTAAAAGCAGCTTCTTTGACTTCAGATGGACCTCCTTTCCTCATTTGACATGCAGACAGAATCCCATGAAGTTGAACAATAGTAAGAGTTTTTAGATCATGTTTCTCGTCAATAGTAGACAATTTTGAATCGAATTTAGGAGTTAGAGATCTTAAGACTTTTTCTAATAGAGTGGTGTCACTTATAAATTCACCTATATTTCTCATACGATTTACAATCTCATCTAGATGTAGAAAGAAACTAGAAATGCTTTCATCATTATGCATTCTGAGTTTTTCATATTGAATTCTGAGAGTTTGGAGTTTAGCACTTTTTACCTTAGCATCACCTTCATAGCTCAGAATGATTTTGTCCCATATCTCCTTTTTTGTATTTAACTACATAACTTTGAAAATTTCTGATTCAGTCAGACTCCCCAATAATTAATTGACAACCTTTGCATTGGTTTCATAGTTTTTCCTTGCTATTAGATCTGCTGGAACTGAGGTTGGATATTGATAACCGCCTTCAATTATAGCCCATACATCTGCTCCAAGAGACTGAAGATAGGATCTTCTTCTTGTCTTCTAGAAGATTAAATTGTTTCCATTGAAGAGTGGAGGTCTGATATATGCTGTCCCATCTTAATTTCTCATCTTAGATGATCTTCCTTCTAGCGATTAAGGTTCTTCAGAAGGACTTTCTATGATACCAATTTTTGGGAAAAAATACTGGGGGGGGGGGGGGGGAGGTTGAATCAGTATTTACAAGAGTCATAATATTTTTCTAATTTATATACGTGACTTTGATTAGCCCAACTAGCGTATGTATGCGATTATTCTAACAGAAAATTGAGTATACCCAAATAAATTTACTGTTCATATAAATATTCAGAAACATTCTTTAGCCCAGATCATGAGTTATGCATCGGATAGTTAAGCAGTAAACATGTGCAATAATAACAAAATAAATCATCACATAATAGCATCACACATGAACACCAAGATTTAAGGTGGAAACCCCAATCGGGAGAAAACCACCACTGTTTTCATCTCTGTATTCAATATTTATTATATATAAAACTACTTACAATGTTGTATTGATGTAAAATCATATCAATATATAGGAATATACCTGAAAAAGGTTGCAGCCTTCTCTCGTTCTCCAGTTGCTACTGGAAGGGAGTTCCAACCCCCTGATCTCGTTTACCAGCCACTACTGGAAGGGAGCTACAACCCCTTGAACAAAACACCAGATTCTACTGGTAAGAAGCTTCTACTTCCACACTGAAGGCTTTAACCCTCAGACTTGTTAGTGTCAGAATATGCATTCTGCCATATGTGATCAACATTACTCTTTTCATATTCATTTGAGGGTCCCCACTCAGAAATTTTTTGTCATTCCATTAGGTCATGCAAAAAATTGATTCAATGACGATAGCCCTAGTCATAAAACCTCACTCTCCCTCAAAATTTCACATTTGTTGGCCCACCTTCATGTCTTACTAAGCATAAAAACACTTTTGAAAAGCTCATTTCACTATTTCTTATGTCAGTCAAAGTCAACCATGGATTGAACTCTTTCAAGGTCCCATTAGGTTATTAGGTTTCATTGTTCAAGGTAAAAAATGCACCATTTCATCTCAATAAGGTCAGAAAAAGTTGTGAGAGTGACTCAATAAAAATTTCATTATCATCAACAGAGGATTATCAACATGTAAATATGATGTTTTTAAATTTGAAATTATGGTTTCAAGTATGATTTTCATACTAATATGTAATTTTATTCAAAAAATAGAGTTTTAGTTTATTTAATTTTTTATGTAACTTTATGATTTCTATATGTAATAAGTTACTCTCCAAAATTTTCCAACTCCAACTTCATATGCAAACTGAACACCACCAAATCAAAGTTAAAAGTGTCAAACTTCAGCAACATCATCCTGCAAAGAAGAAAAATCAAATGAAAGGGTAATCAACAAAAGTTTTCAAGAAAGTGAAAAGAAACATAGGAAAAGTGGGTTTTTGATTTAAATCAAAATTCACTCAAGTATTAAAGACTCTTAGACATCAATTTGAAATTCATTTTTCTCCTATTCCATCGAGAAAACACTTGAAGAGAGCGACTTTTTGATTTTCTGGGGAAAATTGGAGAAAAATTGAGTAGGGGGCGCACAGGCTAAAGGCATTGCGCATATCCTGAAGGCGCTACACACAACCTTAAGGTGCTGCGCATATCCTTAAGGCACTACGCATATGTCGAGCAAGCCAGAAAATCATCCAAATTGCACCAAATCACCTCCAGAACTTCTGCAACAATTGTTTGAGCCTCCAACAAGTGAGTAAAGGTGTCTTCCATCATCATTTACCTCCTTCAAGTTTATTTGTTTGGTGTTGTGTAATTTCCTTGAGAATTTGGTGTTTTAACCATTCAAAATCCTAACATTTCCCCCTAACACTCACAACTCCCAAAATTCACTCCCTTACCCTTTTCATCCTTCTCACACTTATAAAAACCCATTCCCAAACCCCTCATTTGCAAAATTCCCTTTTTTATAACTTTCTCCCAAAACCCTAAGTCCTAGGTGTTACATATACCTAGGCTCCCAATCCCTAAATCCATATTCTAAATCTATCATATTACTCCTCCCTATCCCATCCCCATTTCATACATCCCTTGCAAATAACTCCCTCATTTTCCCTTTCCCATTTCCCTTTCCTAATCCCTAGGGTTTTGACAAAAACACCATGGAAATAGAAGAAGAGCATAACATACCATACAGTGAGGAAGAGGAAACATAAGCTAGGAGGTGACATAAAGGAGGCAAGATAATCAGACTTGAACCTACCAACACAAGGCAGCTTTTAGATTCTTCATTGACAATAACATGCTTCAAATATGTTGGTTGTTATGATTTTTGTGAACAAATTCAGAGGGTTCAGCACCACCCCATGTTGACCAGGCTCTTCATATCCAAACTCTGGAAAAACCAAGTCACTTTGGCTAGAGTCACCTTTACTGTCTTAACTGCCATGATTTCAGCTGCCACTGAGATCCCAAATGTCGGGGAGAAATGGTTCAAAAAGAGTGATTTGGAGGAAAACTACTTTGAGCCCTTCCTGAAACTAAGGTATAAGAATGAGAAAAAGAGGTTCTTTCCTTTTTCTCACCTCCAGGACAGATATGCACCAATTATGAAAATAATCATGAAATACTTTTCATGTGAAGGCAGATTTTCAAGGCTCTATTCCTATCACATTCGACTCTTAATGCATTTCACTAGGGTAAAGATGTTGAACATACCCTACTACCTTTTCTGAAACATAGATAATATGGCATTCATTGTCTAGAAAAGGGAATATGAAAATCAAATGATATTCTTTTTCATCATTACTTAATTAAAACCATAGTCCTCCACCATTTTAATCAACTAAACATTGCATGGAGTACCTTCATAGCCCATGATATATTCAGAGACCCTGTTGCTCAGCATGCCAAAAATTTCCCTTCATCATCCTAGCCATCCACTTCTATCCCTCCATATCAGCCCATTATCACACTCACCAACATCAGATCAGTCCCCTTCACGTCCTTCATATCCATCTCATCATGACATGGGATCACCCAACATGATTGAGGTCAATTAGCCTAAGTGGGCTAGTTTGGTTGAGGTTGAGCCATTGCCAAAAAAATACCAGAGAGGCTTCAGGCATGTTTTTTCTCCACATATAGTGGAAGGGGCCATGCCTTCTACATCAACAAAGCATGTGGATAAAGGAAAACAGAAGGTCATTGATCCAGTTATTCATGATGAGGAGGACACTCATGAAACATTGCTAGAATTTCAGCTTGTTGACCTAGATGAGGATGAAAATGACAAAATCACCAAAGCAACCATCAAAGGTAAGGATTCCAATATTTGTGAGCTCCAGACTAATCTTGACAGGGCCAGATTTGTCATAAGCTTCCTTGAGCAGGAGAATGAGAAACTAAAGACTAAACAGGTCATTGATGAGGTTAAGTATGTCACTGCTCAAAGGGAGGCTGAAAAGGCCAAAGCCATGCTATATGAAACACTTGAAAGGTATAAATTACTTTATGATGAAGAGGAACAAGCACCAAGGAAGGAACCTAGAACTAAAGGGCTGAAAAGAGCTCTAGCTCTAGAGAGGAAAAGGGAAGCTGAGCTTGCTGATCAGCTAACCCTAAATGAGCAGCTTGCTATAATGATCAATGAAAATAGGGAACCATGGCTTGATTGAGCCAATCGACACTTTGAGAAGCTACTAGAAAAGGAAAACAAGGATAATGACCTATTGAGGAAGAAAGTCAAACACCATGCACTAAAGGAGAAAATTGTGTTGGCCAAGCTCAAAAGTGCCAATCCAAAGTGTTAGTATGAATCTTGATTCCAAGCGTATGAAAAAAGAACACTTTAGCTATGCATAACAAACAGCCCTAATAGAAAATGTGGCTGCCAATATCCTCAAATATGCAGTTAGGTGATCAAGATAAATGCTACAAAAATCTAGATCTATGCATTAGAAGACATTAAGCAGTAGAAAAAACAAGATTTGCTCCATGCATCCAATAGACAAGACAAGAATATGTTGAATTAATTTTGTATTAATGGCACCTAGGAGGAAAACACAGGAGGGTGTTCCCAGTTCTCCTCAATGGGATGGATTCTTGTAAGTCCTCGGCACTACAGATCTAAAATTCTTCTCTCTTGATGGTGTAGAAAACCCAGACAAAAATGGTAGAAAAATATGACTATGATGGTGGATCAATAGTCAGACCAAAAGTATAGATCCAGAGTGATCCGTAGGCAACAAAAGGTGGTAAATGAATGGGAAAACCCTTCTATTTATAACAAAATGTTGAGTTAGTCTAGATATTGGTGCATAGTTAAAATATTATTAACCAAATCAAGATCCAACTTTTATGGAATATTTTATTATATTTGTTGGAGGGAAAAAGAATTTGGCTTGGGTCAAATCCCTTTATTTGTAAATAATAAATAAATAATGATTTATTTATCTTTTTAAGGATGTGGTTGAGTAATAATCAAATAAATAATGATTTATTTAATTATTTAAGGGTGATTTAGCCATATTCAACAAAGAATGTTATTTAAATAAGGTTTAAATAATTATTCTTAGGAAATAATAAGATAAATAATGATTTATCTAGTTAATTTCCCTGTTTTGGGTTAAATATAACCAAGAATATTAATTAAACTGATGTTTAAATAATTATTCCTTGAGGAAAATCAAACAAATGTAGATTTATTTAATATTTCCTCACGGGATTTCCTGTTTAGACCATAATCAACTTAATAAAGGTGGTTTACTAAGTTATTTTTCATAGTGAATGCAATTTTACTTAGGGTAAAATTGGTCTTACGTGGTGTGCTTGGGTCCATCTAATAACAATAGTTTAGATGACCAAAAAAATGGTGTAACATATTTCCCCCCAGCGTCTGAGCATTAGGAGCTAATCATATCACTGAAGTACGTTGTAAGAACTCAATCACCAGACACCGAAGAGGAATTCAAAGAGAGAGAAGTATAAGGTAGACCAAAGTGTTGAAAGGACTAGACCCTGAGGAGGTGAGACTTACAGGTGTGACAAGTCTCTTTTATGAGTGAGTACCTGTGCTATAGGCGACGGGGGAGGCATACCTATGCCCACCGAGACAAAGTAAAAATAATAAGACGTCCAGTAAACAATGTACTGAACAATATAGTATATGATGGCATAAACATGAGCCAGATAAACAACAAGATAATGAATCCCACATACATATTGTGCCTGGGATAATAGCCAGGACTTGTACAATAATATCTAAGTACATTATAAATACAACCCAGATGCCCCTGAAAATAGGAAAGGGCTCTAAAAATCTGACTGATACATGAAAACAAAAAGGCACTGCAAGCGGCTGAGGCCGACATCATAAAATGTATGGAGCTGCATCAAAGGCTACAATGAAGAGTTCATCTGGGTATGTGGGGGACTACCTGTAGGGCCACCACTTCATGAGGGCTGAGACATCTCACACACACCTGGGAATCACTGATATCAGCTGCTGGATCACTAAACCATCAAGTATATGTATCTCAATCATGCTGAAAGGAGCTGGAGCTAAGAAAAAATCAATTCAAAGGGAAATAAGGAGTCCCTTTGCCTAATCTGAGGCATCAAACAAGAGTGGAAGCTGGAACCAAGGTACACCGTCCTCTAGACCTTTCTTCTGGAATTAATGAGCTAATGTCGACAGAAGGAGGTCCGCCATAGGTGAGGCAATAAGGGATCCTCAACTAAGCCACGAGAGAAAATAGTAGAGCGACTGACAGACTGACACCAATGATGATGATAAAATGGGGGGGACTGAGTAGTGGATAGATGACTTCCCTTGTTAGATCATAAAGGGCATGGATGACTTGGAAACGACTGACACAATATCATGAGGGATAGGGGGTAGTGGGACTGGAGGCCATAAAGTGCAACACGAGAGAGGGACCAAGAAATAAAGGAAGGAGAGCTATAGTAGGAGACAAAGGGACTCAAGATAGACTCCATGAATGCAATGATGACTCAACTCAGATGCTCTAAACAAGGGTGACTCGATGGTGTTGCCACATAGAAAAGGTCCAATGGAGACCATAAAATCATGAGTACATAGTGGTTACTCACAACGAAAATCAACACGAGCATGGACAAGTATGCAGGCAAAGTGGTGCCCCCAAGTACAAGTGTTGCAAGTGAAGAAATTCAATTTTGGGGAGTACTGAAGTTACGCTTTATGGAAAAAATGTCTTGGTGAAGTATCAAATCATAAAAAGCATGAGCTAGCTACCTAAAGAAAATAAAACGTGTATTTCTGGAAGGAAATGCTAAGGGTAATATCTCTTCAAATAGAGTGCATTGCGAGGATTGGGAAGGGGATGGCCTTCAAAGTCCTCTAATAAATATTCCCCCTTACCTAAATCATTACTGATGATGTAAGGCCCTAGCCATAATTAGTCAAACTTCCTATGACCAAGGACATCATGGGCCTGGTCATACACCAAAACAAGATCACCTTCGTGAAAAGTATGAGGATGGACTTTTCGGTCATATTGAGCTTTGGTGCATTTCTTAGCTGCCTCAATGGTTTGTAATGCAACATGATGGTCTTCGAAAGTGTGCTCAAGCATGATAAGTCGTTGTTCTAAAGGTTGGGTGTCAGGGAGAATTTCGACGGCTAGATGAAGGGAAGGGATTTCAAACTCGATCGATAATACTACCTCCTCTCCAAAAACAAGGTGGAAGGGAGTAAACCTGGTGGTGGTTTTAACAAAATTTCTATAGGCCCACAAAGCAGGGAAGAGAATAAGGTGCCAGTTGGTTTTGTGCTTATCCACTGTCCGTTGAAGCATGGTTTTAAGGATTTTATTGACTGCTTCAACTTGGCCATTACCTTGGGGGTAATAAGAGGAGGAATATTGGTGCTCAAAGCCCAAAGGATAGCTCACGCCATATCTCATCTTTAAAATTTCAGCCATGGTCAAACACCAATTGTTTCAGAACTCTGAATCGAGCGATCACATGGTTAAAGAAAAAGAGTGCTGCGGTAGCTACCGTGTTGTTAAACGTTGGCATGGCCTCAGCCCATTTGGTGAAATAGTAAACCGCCACGATGATATACTTATGGTTACCAGACAATGATGATCGACACTCCATAAAGTTTATGGCCCACTTACAGAAGGGACCAGCTGAGATGACAGGATGGAGGAGAGTCGGAGGAGCTCGTGCCTTAGGGGAAAAATGTTGGAAATTGGGGCAGTGTTTGATTGCCTCAGTGAAATCACCAAATAGAGAAGGCCAAAAGTACCTAGCGCACATGATTTTCTAGGTAGTGGCCAAATCGGAGGGGTGGCCACCACAAGCACCACTATGACAGGCATTGAGGACTTGCTCTACTTCAGTGTGTGTGAGACAATGAAGAAGGACATAATATACACAACAACGATAAAGGTCATCACCGATAAGAAGGTAGCATGGGGCCTGGTGTTAGATACGTCATAGAGCATCACAATCAAGATGGAGGGCAAAATTTTGGGTTCGTAGACAAGTGAGGATGTCCCCATACGAAGGGTCATCAGTGGTAATGGCAAATAAATGTTCATCGGGGAAATTATCATTAACTGGAGGATCCTGCGTACTTGTAGGTAGTTCAGAAATGATTTCAGCAAGGGCTAAACCTTTCTTACTTTTTGGTGTGATAAATTCAAGATCGAATTCCTAGAGGATCACGTTCCAACGGGCGTATTTCCCATTGATGATTCGACGACTCAATAGGAAGGCCATAGGCTTGGAATTAGTTACGACCTTGGTGGAACACATGAGGATGTAATGACGAAGTTTTTGGACTGAGAACACGACAACCAGTGCTAATTTCTCTTCATGTGAGTAGGATACAAGAGGTCCTACTAGGTTCTTACAGACATAATAGATAACATGCTCAATTCCATTGTCATCTTCCTGAATGAGGACTCCAGCGACTGAGTGGGTGGAAGCAGAGATATACAGGATGAAATCCCTATCAAAGTTAGGTGGACGAATCAAGGGAGAAGACATGAGGGCATGCTTCAGGACATCAAAAGACTCTTGAGCATAGGCATCCCAGACAAAAGGGATATTAGAGTGGATGAGTCTAAGGAACCCATGCGCGGTGATGGCATAGTCAGTTATGAACTGGCGAAGGAAATTATCTTTGCCTCGGAGGCTTTGTAACTGACGTAAAGTACGAGGGATAGGAAGTTCAAGGATGGATTGAACTTTCAATGGGTCAAGCGTGATACCATATTTAGACACAATGAAGCCTAGAAGACGGCCGACAGGTACACAAAAGACACACTTCAGCGGGTTGAGGTGGATATTATATTTGCGACATTGGAGAAAGATGGTACGCAGGTCGTGGAGGTGTTGTGCCCAATGTTTAGAAGGCACATTTAGGTCATCTAAATAAGCAAGGATAATATGAGCTAGGTCATGGAAAAAGTAAGACATAGCCCGCTGAAAAGTAGCTCCTGCGTTTTTAAGGCCGAACGACATGGTTCGATAGGCAAAGGTTCCCCAGGGACTAATGAACACGGTTTTAAGTTGATTAGCATGACGAATAACAATTTGTTTGTACTCGGATAAACCATCCATAAAGGATAGAACCTCGTGCCCCCCACACTCATCAATGATTTGGTCAATGAATGGTGTGGGTAAGTTGTCTTTGGGACAAGCTTTGTTCATATCGTGAAAGTCAGTGCAAACACGGATGGTGCCTTGTTTCTTGAGAACAGGAACCAGATTGGACACCCAAGTGGTGTATTCAATGGGATATATAAAAACAGCTTGCTTGAGCTTATCGATTTCGGCTTTGACAACTTCTCGTCTGGAAGGATTAATGGGTCTCAACTTTTGACGGACAGGATTGGCATCAGGCCATGTATCAATATGGTGTTCGAAAATGGAAGGATCAAGTCCAGGAATTTCTGAATAGGACTAGGCAAAAATATCACGAAATTCTTTTAATAGCTTGGTGTAAGCCTCAACCTCTTCTGGGGTGCAATGGGCGCCCAAGGTGATATTTTATTCTATCCCTGGTTTGTCATAAATGCCAATTTTAATGGTAGGAGAGATATTGGCCATATTTCCTTCTTCGAAAGAATCAAGTGCAGGAATGTGATTTCTAAACCAATCGACTTCATTAGGAATGAAGTCTTTAGTTTCTGCAGCATATTGGTCGTGGGGACTACTGCGGGAGGAAGAAAGCACGATGGTGCATATCATCCCACGGAAAGTCAGGATCAGTCATCGCTTCCATAATGTCTTCATCAGATTGAAAGATGGGGTGACTGGAGGAATGGATACCACCTGATGCGGTATAGCTACCTAACTCATCATCATGTGAAGAAAGGATCACATGCGCAACATCATGGGGGATGACCGAAGAGTAAGCAGATAAAGGATCTACTGATGTTGAGCCTAGGGTGATCACTGAAGGGAGGTCAAGCAGATCATCGGGGGAAGTCTCCATGGGGGCTTCCACCGAGGGTATCATGGATGATGATAGGTATAAAATGGTGGTTGAAGGCTCCATCATGTTGACATCAGGAGGAGGGATGTCAATGGGAGTAGGAGAATCCTCTGGTTCTGTCGAAGAAAAAATCGTGAACAAGGAAGGGGTGTACTTGTTACACTTGGCCTCGAATTGGTAGAAAGCTTCCAAAGAGGAACGATACTCTTCGAGGTGAGGACAGAGGTGATTGTAGTGGCCATGGAAATCACACAAAGCACAAGGGTTATTTGTGTGCAATTATTTGAGTTTCGGGATTGAATCGGGTATAGTGACATAGACATCAGGGATGTCAGATTCTAAAAATGTCTCATTAACCATGGGATTAAGGTGAGGCCACTCCGAACAAGTATGGGTGGCATGCCCAACAACATCACATAAAGCGCACTAGATAATGCACCTTGGCGGCTGAGGAGGGGCAAGGTTTGTCGGGGTAGTCTTGTTTTTGGTTGATTTGTTGGCTTTGCCCGCATTACCCAAAGCTATCGCAACAGGAGGAGGTTCCTATTGAGGTGGCTGAGGCACTGTAGCCGCGGAAGAAGTCATAAGGACCGGTTGAACTGGGGTCAAAGCAAGATATGGTTTGGAGTGACCAGGAGGGGTAGCGGCTGGGGGATCAAGGTACCAGATAGGAATCCCTAGGATCATGTAAGGCAAAGAGAGGGTGGCCATAAGAGGTATTGTGTAGACTCCTAGAGGGGGGGCTAGGAATGGTATATGATCGAAGGGGCAATGACCAGGCGGGACGGCTCCAAGATGGTTAAGGCCTAGAGGAACCGTTCTAGGAGGATAAAGAGGCTCATGAGTACCAGCTGAAGGTGAAGGGCCAGGAGGAGGAGGTCCAGAAGGATGAATCAAAGGGCTAGGAGTAGGCTACGGAGGGCGGAGAGGCTGCTAACTAGTCGAAGTGGGTTGTTTGAGGGTAGCCTGAGACGATTGCGTCATGCAAACATTCGATGAGCTGGGATCATAGACAAGAGGAGGAAGACCAGGGAATGTACCAAGAAATGAGGAATATTTTTAGAATCCGGGTGAAACACTGGTCAAAGGATCGACAGTTTTCTTGTTGGTCACCGAAGAGATAGTGAACTCAGGGGAGGTCTGAGACTTTGGTTTGTAATATGTCAACTGGTCAATGGTGACTATCTTTCCATTATGAGGGAAGGACATATTGCGGTGGACCGCGGAAGGGATAGCAGACATCGCATAAGTGTAGCTACGACCCAATAGAATGTTGTAATCTAAGGGGGCATATATGAATTCTATGTCAACGTAAATATTCTTGCCCGCAAGAGTAATAGGACAATTGTGGAATAAGCCAATGGGTTGGGACGCATGGTCATCCCACGCTCGGAGAGTGATCATGGAAGGAGCCAACTCAGGTGATCCGAGTTGCTTCCAAACCGAAGCGAACATCACACAGGTGGATGCCCCCTCATTAATTATGCACCGGGAAACGTTAGTGTTCCGGATCTTGACTAGGATTTGGAAGGCGACGAAAGCAGGGAGAGGAGGATGTTCTGACTGGTCAACTTCAAATAAAATCAATCGATCGTCAGAAGGATCTATAGTGCCCATGGCAGATAGTAGATCTTTTCGTTGTGAAGGGCACGAATGGAGGAGTTCCAGCATTGAAATGGTAGCAGAGGATTGTGCCAAATCATCTACTATGCTATATGAATGAGCAGCTTTACCGGAAGAAAAATTTTAGCGTAGTGGTCCTTTAGGGATCTTGGTATGAACCTATATATTGGGTGGAGGGATCTGCAAGGGACCATTAGGTGTCGAAAGAAGCTCTGTAGAGACCGAAGGAAGCGGCTCGGGGACAGACGTAGCGGGAGGCTTGTTATACTGACAGGACCAAGTCTGAAGATTGATGTCTATAGTTAGAGGTTGATCAGAGTTCATCATGAGAATATAGTAATAGGAGGTACCAGATGGAAGAGGTTGAGTGACCACTTGAGCTTCAGGTGGTTGGTTAGCCACAAATCGTTGCTGAGGGATAGGATTAGTAAGCATAGCCGGCTGACTAGGCGCAACACTGGGAGGGACGGAATGGGAGGCTTGTTGTCCTCACAATGTTGCTTGAGACTCCCACAGCTTCCATATATATGGAAAAATAGGACAATCATGTGTGTAATTACCATAAACACCACAACAAGAACAGGGCTTGTTTGTGCAAACATGCCTATTCTGCTTGGGCTGAGTGCCCTATTGTTGGTTCGTAGTGTTAGGAGAATTACCTTGATTAGGTCTAGGATTACCTAGGGTAGCTTTATTTTGAGTGCCTCTCCTCTTCTTTTTTGAGGGAGGTGGATTATTCGTACCCTATTATGCATACACCTACCCCCGAGGGGGTGGTGGTTGCTGTTTCGGGGGTTGAGAAGGCAAGGGAGGAGGAGGTGCTAATGCTGGAGGAGCTAGAGCACCAGGTTGTGGATACGAATAATAAGGAGGTTGGGTAACAATGTGGTAAAAAAGAGGTTGGGAAAAAAGAGGAGGCATGCCGTATCCTGGATACGTGCTACTGGTAGGGGGAAAAGTGAAGGAGGTGCTAGCCCCCCCTGAGGAAATCCATATCCCATGGGAGGTTGAGCATATGGATTCGAGAGAGATCCAACGATACTGTCGACGACATGAGATGCCCCCGATGCGTTGGCACCACCGGGTCTAGGAAGTTCAGGTAGAACAGTATAAACATAACCCGACTGAGCGTAGATCAGGTCATATTTTAATGCAATTTGGAGATCAGCTTCTTCAGTTTGAGGAAAGTGTGATGCGACATCTTTTCCGATAGGTGGCAAAAGAGATCTAAGGAACCAGTCCATGTAGACACGGTCTTCGAAGGTAGGATCTCGACATAGGCTCTTTCTTCTCTGCCATTCCTGGACATGGTCGGATAGGTGGGTCACAGACGATTGATGGAAAGAAGTCAAGAGTTCGGTACCAATGTCATAATGAATGGGAAGCTAGAAGTAAGAAAAAAAAATCCCAGGCAATAGTCGCAAAGGTGGTATGAGAGGAAGGGGCCTGATCAACATACCACTTAGAAGCTTCACCTATAAGTGTACATTGGAACAACCGAAGATGAACAGAGTCATCCGTAATGGAGTTAGATGAACACCACATGTGGAAATATCGAACATGATTTGTACGATCTTATTCGGCAAGGCCTTCAAAATTTGGGATGTCGGAAGGGAGATTCGTCGGCATAGTAGGCCAACTAGAATCATGGTGTATAGGTTTGTTTATCAATTGGTCAAAATCGGGGAGGTTGAGGCCTGTCATGAAGGGGAGCAAGGGCGCAGCCGGGGTAGTTTCCGTTGCGGTCCCACTAGTGGTATTCCCAGCATGAGGGCTAGGGTTACCACCAGCATTAGGTCCTGCACCAGACATGGTGAAGGTGTCAGGGGGAGAAACAAAGGTGGAACAAGAAGAAGAACCCAAAGGACCAAAAGAAGAGTCGGTGTGCGAACTCTGTGGAGGACTAACTTGAATCCTACGCGGAGGAGTAAGTCTTCCTACCGGAAACTTAGGATGAAGGCCAAGAAGTCTCTGGGATAAATGCCTTGGTGGCGCAATGATGATGACACAAACATGGCACAAATGAAAAAGAGACTAAAAAGGGTAGGGAGGTGCAGGATCAATTGATTACAATGTCAAAACAAGGGCAGAGAGGTGCAGGATCAATTGATTTCAATGTTTCAGAGTCTTTGTTTGGTGGTGTTAACCAAGCCCTTTTTTTCTTAGGGTGTGTGTGTGAAGTGTGTAAATTTTAATTTTTAAACCCAAACGTTTGTAGAGAAAAAGAAAAAGTGTATTTTATAGTTGTAATAAACCTGCAAATGACATTATATAACCCTGCAAAAACAGAAAATAAACAGCTAAAAATGCAATAATCTAAACCCAAGGAGGCAGGTCTCTCAACAACTAGTCTATAGGTGGGTAAAAAACTAATCAAAACACACTAAAAAATCCAATAGATCTAAGGTTAGGAGGGACAGGGATCTAAAGGACAAAATCTACTAGAAGGTGGTGCAGAAAACAACAAAAAATCAGAGGAAAAATTTCTATAAAAAGAGGTGGCGAAAGGCTATCTCCTGGAGGGAAATAGAGTGAACCCTAGAGGAAAACCCAAACAAAGCTAAATGAGGTGATTTGGATGGATAACAAGCCGATCTAAAACGGATCTGAAGGTGAGGTATCGGATCTGAAAAACGGTTGAAGACTCTGAAATTTCAGACAACCTAGAATAGCAAAAACTCTTCCACAAAAAGTGGAGGGCACTGAAGCCCTAGGGGTCTAGGTTCCCACTTAGTTGAGAAAAACAAAAAAAGTACAGGTCCAAAATGGGCGAAGTCAAAGGTCAGACAACCCTAAACAGAGGCTTAGACAAACCCAGAAAACTTTCAGAAAAACTCGTATAAAAAATCCAGGTTACAGTTTCTGATCTGTTTTCAGCATAGGTCGTAGGTTTTAGGCTGATTCCTGATTCCTGAAGCTCCAGGTCGCAGGTTTTGGGCCAAAAAGTGTGACCTGCAATTCTGTCACTCTAGATGGCAAATTTCAGAAAAAATTGTCGTCTCAGCTGCGGCCTATGTCTGTCACCTGCGTAATAGGTCCGGAAACACACAGAAGTTAGAAATAGGTTAAAAACAACATCAAGAAAAGAAAAAACAAGGGGTTGAAGATAAATCCTAGGGTTTGAAGAAGCTGGATATGGAAGGATTAGAAAAACGAAAGAGGTCGTAATCGTAAACCCGTGTGGAGTTTCCAGTTGTTAGTATGAATCTTAATTCCAAGCGTACGAAAAAAGACCACATTAGCTGTGCATAACAAACAGCCCTAATAGCAAATATGGATGCCAATATCCTCGAATATGCAGTTAGGTGATCAAGATAAATGCTACAAAAATCTAGATCTATGCATTAGAAGAAATTAAGCAGTAGAAAAAACAAGATTTACTCCATGCATCCAATAGACAAGACAAGAATATGTTGAATGAATTTTGTATTAATGACACCTGGGAGGAAAACACAGGAGGGTGTTCCCAATTCTCCTCAGTGGGATGGATTCTTGTATGTCCTCAACACCTCTGATCTAAGATTCTTCTCTCTTGATGGTGTAGAAAACCCAGACAAAAATGGTAGCAAAATATGACTATGATGGTGGATCAATAGTCAGACCAAAAGTATAGATCCAGAGTGATCCGTAGGCAACAAAAGGTGGTAAATGAATGGGAAAACCCTTCTATTTATAAGAAAATATTGAGTTAGTCTAGATATTGGTGCATAGTTAAAATATTATTAACCAAATCAAGATCCTACTTTTATGGAATATTTTATTATATTTGTTGGAGGGAAAAAGAATTTGGCTTGGGTCAAATCCCTTTATTTGTAAATAATAAATAAATAATGATTTATTTGTCATTTTAAGGATGTGGTTGAGTAATAATCAAATAAATAATGATTTATTTAATTATTTAAGGGTGATTTAGTCATATTCAAAAAATATTATTATTTAAATAAGCTTTAAATAATTATTCTTAGGAAATAATAAGATAAATAATGATTTATCTAGTTAATTTCCCTGTTTTGGGTTAAATATAACCAGAATATTAATTAAACTGATGTTTAACTAATTATTCCTCGAGGAAAATAAAAAAATGTAGATTTATTTAATATTTCCTCATGGGGTTTCTTGTTTAGACCATAATCAACTTAATAAAGGTGGTTTACTAAGTTATTTTTCATAGTGAATGCATTTTTACTTAGGGTAAAATTGGTCTTACGTGGTGTACTTGGGTCCATCTAATAACAGTAGTTTAGATGACAAAAAAATGGTGTAACACAAGGATTGCAAATTTGACCATGGAGGAGAAGAATAAATTGGACTTGCTGAGGCTTACCTCCAAACCTAGACACATCATCATCAACTTATCTACCAATTTTGAGGCATTTTGAAACTTTTTGCAAATTCTGGGTATGACTGTGTTTTTTTTAACAAGGAAAATATATAAAATTCTTCATATGTGCAGTGCCCTAGGCACTGCGCAAATGATAGGGACGCTTTTTGGGCAAAAGGTCACCACCATTGGGTTCATAATGATGAATACATGCACTGTGCACATTTTCTAAGGATTTTGAAGCAAACTAGTCAGTCAAAAGGGCAAAAACCCACCAAAAAATCATGTTTTTGCCCAATTTTTTGCATAGGCGCTGCGCACAGAGCAGTCTTGGGAGATTTCAATTTTGAGGGGTCAAATCAACATCATTTTGAGAGATGGAGGCATATTCAGAAAGAGGACTTGAAAAATTTTCCAGCAAGCCATATTAGGCCTGATTTGGACACCTGTAGGTTAGTAAAAAAATTCCTTAAACATGGAGGGTGCACAACCTTAAGGTGTTGTGCATATGACAGTAAAATGGCGCATATGACTGTTTGCTGATTTTTTTGGTTTTTCACTATAAATTTTGATTTTATCTCAGAGGATCATATTTCCATCATTGTAATTCATCATGGTAAATGTAATTATGTCAAGGATAAGTTACTTAGGGGTAGATTCATTAGGTAAATTTATCCTTTAGTCAATATGAATCTGTTTGAGTGTGGAGTGAGTCACTTGGACCATCCTACACTTTAGTTTTCAGTTCAGAAATTTGTGGATCTCTTCCTCACCTCGTGGATTCGACCCCTGAGGATGAGTGAATCTTGTTTGATTTATATTTAGCCCCTTTATTTACACTAATAAGGGGTTTGAATAAGTTTGGATGTTAGCTTGTTGATCAAGGAACTATTGTACTCAGTTTCGCCAATTAATAAAGAAGAGTTGCAGCTATTTTTTGGGATACTTTTGGTATGCTGTTTATCATTGTTTTTTCTTCAGTTTCATATGTTAGAATGTATTGTATTCATTTTCATTACATATATATGCTATGATCTCTTTCAAGTTTGATAGGCAGAACACATGCTTTCTCATGCTCGGTTTTGGGAAATTGATCATAGTTTGTCCATTTTCCTCTGTCTAGGAAGAATACATCTCTCATGATCTTCCTATCTTCTCTTCACTCTCAAAAACATTCCATCACAATCATATTTAAGTGATAAGCCTTGTGCCTACCTTGCCCCATTGATTCCTGCAACCCTATCTCATTTTCCCTAACCTAGCTCCCTTGACCTAATTTCTTCATCTAGTGATAACCTAACCAAAATCAAATAAAAACAACCCCTGCACTCATTATCTAGCCTAAAACCCTAAAATCCTCTAGCCCTCTTGGCTGTGACATTTTGGATAGATCCCTCTCTGACTTGGTAGGGCTAGCTACCAAGTCAAAAGCTCGGTCTGTGGTTACCTCTGTTGGGATTCCTTCTTCAGCCTTTGGAATCTAGCAGAGTGATAACAAGACCCACTATAGACCTAGTTTCATAAATTTTCACACTGGATCCAAAAACTTCAACACAACTCAATATATATAGTTCAAAAACAATATCCACAACCCAAACTTTAAACAGAACAATGAGATCACTATAACCAGAACACAATAATAGACCTAGACTTCTGAATCAATATGTAGGAACACTTTCAATCTTGATCATTCATCACATTAAATACATATGCTACTTCAATTCATTGTAAACCGCATGTATACACGCTTTCCTACATACCAACCTGCGTATATATATGTGAATACTGAATTTCCAGATTTTGATCAGACTCAAAAACAGATCGAAGGCTTTCAATCATATAACATTTCAGATTTGTAGAACCTTTATTTAGTCAGCATCATCAATCATATTTAATCACTCATTGAACATATTTGTACATATTCAATTAGTAGCATATACAATATTCAAACAACCTAGATCTACATGAATACTTCATTGAAAAATAACAAAAATATAGCATAAATAAACAGATAACCTCTCTATCAAGCTTAAAAAAACCCTGACTTCCATACGTGCTTTAGCTGAAACAAACCTGCATGTATACGTGCTTTCACTGTGTCGAGCCAGCATATAGATCTGTAAATATTCAAGACTGCAGTAAGTTTCAGATCAATAGACTTACCCAGATTTTACCCTTCACTTTAGAAATCATGCGCCAGGTCACAGATCTAAACATCTCACGAATAGATCAATAAAATACATAGTCATTTCAGATCTAGAGATCCTAATCCATCATTATATTCATGGGTGCATCATAATTTCAGATCTACCAATAACCAGTAATCCATTCTATGCAGATATACTTCAGAGAGAAGTATTCAATTAAAACCCATACACTTGCACACTTTGCATTGTGATCTTATTCTCCTTATTTAGGTTTATCCTTTACCAATGCCATGAGACAAAACCACACAAGTGTCGATGGTATTCTTGGATGGAATCAAATAGATGACACTGCACTCAATATTGAGGGCTAAAACCATGGTAATGCCCCATGGTATCATAATTTTAGAGTGCAAAAGGCATACGTGACTTGGCTCGTTATTTTAAGCGTGTATACGCGACTTGGCCTACACGAACTCGCGTATAGAACCTTCAATATGAATATTAACCATCTTCTACTAGACTTATACCCTTCTTCTGCTAGACCTTCTTCTAAACCACTATGCTTCTCTAGAATTCATATACTTCATCATTTGCAAGAGATTTTCCATGAAGGACAACATATGCAATCATAAGAATCATATTTCCAAAAGACCTGGCTTTAGGGGATCCTTAAAGGATTTGGACTGGGATAAGGAGGGAACACCCCAACCTTTGGCTCCAACGTATAATATTGAGAGTAAATAGATTTAATTTTACTTATTGATTCCATAATCATTGAGAAATTTCTATTACTGAAGCTACCTACCTCCATGAAGGACTCAAATAAAGCCAAGGGATTCCTAGCCATTCCTGAATTCTAGTTGCGAGTGAAGAGACAAGATATGTAGATTTCACCTACATACAAAAAGAACCCCTTGATATTGTCCTCATAAATATCATAAAGATAAAGAGATCTAAAGAAATGACCTCAAATTGGATGCAGGAAGAACCCCATGGCAGAAGAAGTTTCCGCTAATTTAATAGATCTTGTGGCAGTTTGGGTTTCTTCAAATGCACCTTTATAAGCAAAATTTCCTCATAAATTCGATCATCCACATCATCACCTATTTGAATCTAAAATTTGGTATGAAAACCTTTACCACATTTTCCATCTTCTCCATAACTTGCTTCTTAAGCTTAAATGAAGATAAGGTTTCCCATGTAGGAATCCAACCCTTCCCTACCAATGGCCCAAGCCTGTAAATAATTCCATCGGTGCCCACTGAAAAAATGAAACCCACTAACAAAATATTGTGCTCTAGGGAAAAAATTTTTTCTTTAACATCAAGATTTGCAGAATTAGGGTTTTGAAGGACAAAAATATCACTCGGTCTAAGAATACTCGTGAGCTCTAATAGCCATTGGTGTGTGTGAAATTCAAAGACCAAAACAACAACAAAAAGAGACTAGGGATTCTAATTTAATTTCCCCTCTAGCTGATCTTCTTGTGTAATAACATGAAAATATTCAATTTTGACTTGAAAATTTTGAATACCCCAACTAACGATGGCTCCATGGATGGTCACAAAGTTCATGATCACCAAGACTAGGGGCTCCAAATCCATTTTCCATGATTTGATATTATTTTTTATTTTATTTTATTTTAGTTAATTTATTATTTTTTATTATTTTAATTTATTCATAAATGGATATATGTTAATCCAAGAATTCAGATATTTCAAAGTTGTGAACATTGGTTTCATCCAAATTCCCAAATATATAGATTTCACTAGATTTTTAGGAACATGGATATGTACATTCATGCGTGCAAAATATTAGTATGGGATCCACATTCTATACCTTCCATAACATATAATTTATGATGGAATGAAATAACAACATAAAAACCTCAAAATTCCTTCCCACAATGCATGTGGGATAATGCATTAAAATTTCCGATCAACAGTGAAGAATAACCCGTGAATTAAATCAATGACTACTAAGCACTCCCTTCTCGTGGTCATATCTTAAGTTTAAAAATAAAAAATTAAAAAAAAAATAAGCTGGTTGGAAAGCTATGAGTCTGATGAATATGTTGGAAGAATTTTTCTTGTTAAGTTAGAAGTGGAAATGCCAAAAAAATTGAAAAAACAAAATATCAGTGAATATTTTCATTGTTATTTTTCATGTTTTAATTTTACTTTTTTTTTTGATTAATAAATGTATAAATAAAATGACACGGAAGTAATTTTCAAGAGAAAAGAGAAGGAATCAAATCCCAACAATTTAGGAGGAAAATAAGCGACATAAAGAAGCAATAAAAGAGAATATCAAATGTTTAGACTTAATTGCAAGCACATATTCTCAAAATATAATAGATTTTTTATATTTAGAAATCAGTTTAAGGAAAATTGGATGAATATCTTTCTTCTTATTTTCCCATTCTCTATTAGTTACACAAATATTTTCAATGGATAAAGTGTTGGAAATTGTTACACTACAAGAAAATTTGCTATTTCTAATCAAATATTGCGGTTTAAATAGTGAAGACGTGGAAGCAAATTTGGAAAATTACTTTGTGTATAGAAGTATTGCATGTTTGATAATTCTTTTATATGCATCTATTATTTCCTTTTCCGCAGAATTTTATTCAAATTTCTTCCTCTTTTTGTGTATTAGAATGTGTCTTTGTGTTCTTTTAAAACAAAATACACAGTTGTTTTATTGAATTATTCATAGTATTTTAAATTATTTTCTACTCTTTGTATATATCAATTATTAATATATGATAATAACCTATTAGTTTTTGAGTTTTTCTCTCAGTTTTGAGATATTTTTATTTTTCTACAAATTAGATTAGGCATTGCATGCAAATAAACCTTTAAAAAACACAAAAATACAATTTGTATAAGCTCTCCACCAAGAGCACAAATTTCTTAGGTGGATGCCAAAGTCCACGTATTAGTGAGAAAGGTTACTACCCACCAAAAACCATGGAACTCTTAAAATACTTCACTTGGGTAATATTTCCCTTGTTGAATTTTCTATAAATATGCTTAGTAGAAATCAATTTTATGATTTGATAATTACTTCCTAATGATTTCCAAATGACTTATCTGATGCCAATTATATCATTCAACAATTATGCACAAACAATCTCAACATTAATGCAATGAAAATAGTAGGATCATAAAGAGACAACCATGCACAATAGAGACAACAGATTTACCTTGGTAAAACCAAACCTGGGGAAAAACCAAACAAATTTTATTTTTGGTAAAAAATATTTTTCACCAACGTTTACAATTACAAAATTTTTCTAGAATTCTATGCCAAAATCCAAGTCCAAAACACCAGTCAAACCTAGTCAAATTCCAGCTAGTTAATGCTAGTCAAACCACCCAAAAACACAAAAGTCAACACTGGTCAATGGTAAAAAATTAGACCTGAGGTCAAGTTCATACTTGTAGTCAATTTTGGCATACAATCTATGATTTGCAGTCAAACCCTGCACTACAATCAATAGTTAACTCGGTCAAAGTCAACCTCGGTCAAACTTTAGAAAAATCAGTCAAATTCATCCTCTTATTTATTCATTTCTACGACTTCTTTAGAAGAATATGTTGTGTGCTGTGTTTTATTGAAATGAGGATGTAATATGTATATATACTTGTCAAATATGGAGGATTTGACCAAGGTTCACACCTTTGCATGATGGGGTTGACTTGACAATTTGGACCTACATGAACCCCCAAAATTAAACTTCTTTTTTTTCATAATTTTTCTTGGCCAACTTGGGATACCTCCTGGCCTACGAGATTACCTCTTGATGATAAAAAAATCAACACTCCCTATTAGTGAGGGAGGTATTCTCCTTGGCTACAATATATTTTCCCTTGAGCTAAAGTTTGTCCTTCCTTAAGAAAAGGTCATGAGCTTTCCATGTTGATGCATGTATATAAGATAAATCCATCACGGAGTGGGAAATGTAAGTATACAGGGATTTTGGCCAAAGTAATTTATGTATCCTTAGGAAAATGTATCAATCTCCTATGGTCAAATTTCTTTATGACCTAGCCAATTCCTCTTGGCTTCTCAGGAGAGAATTTTCTCTTGGATCATTCACCTTTATTTTCATTGTCCTTTACAACCTAGCCAAGTCCTTCTGGCTTCAAAGGTGAACTACATATATCTCCTCTGGTCAAATCCCTTCATGACCTAGCCAAGTCCTTCGGGCTTCATGGGAGAATATATGTCTAATCCTGTAATTTCCCTAGGTCATCCACCTCTGGTCAAAGTATTTTATGACCTATCAAAGTCCTACTAGCTTCTCTTAAGAGTGTGTCCTATAATTTTCCTTTTAATTTCCTTGGTCTATTCACCTTTCTATTCAAAGTGATTTATGACCTAGGCAAGTCCTTCTCGATTCTTATGTGATTGTATACATATCCATTAGTCAAAGTCCTTCATGACGCATCCAAATTCATTTATGGCTTCAGAATATGGTCTACCCAATCCTGCAAACACCCCATCATTACCTTTTAGTGAGGGAGACGTTCAACATCATAATAATCTCTTTTTTGAAGTATCTCCACAATATTCTCATCTATGGATATGTGCTTGAGATCTACTACTCCTTTATGCATCATATCTTAGATGAAGTGACCTGACCATGTCCTTATTTCTTCCAAAGCCACACTATTTCATGATTTAAGATACTGGTTGTGATACGCTCTACCTCTGCTTGTATATTCTTGTAGCCTTAATTCACCTCATGAGACATATCTAAAACCACATCTAACTGTACAACACATGTACCACATTTTTTTCTTACATCCACTATACATTCTTATATTTAATGATAAATTGGTTTAGGGTGCACACTACAAAGTAGTTATTAGGCTTGGAGTTAACCAAGTATATCAAGGATCCAATCAACTGCCTATATGTCATGGGATCCACCAAATCTGACACATTGGTGAAATCACTCAACTTATTTAGATAGAAAATCATGAGTGTAGTCATGGAATTGTAATCCATCGTATGAGTCTCCTCAAAATATGGACAATGAATATCTCATTTGATCTCAGCTACACTTCCAATCCTAAGAAATATTGTATCCAACAATAATCCTTTATTTCAATCTCCGAGGATAACTCCATTTAACATTGAATCAAGTCTTCTTGCGGTTTTCCTAGATGCTCCCTCTATAATAGAAGAAAATCCTCCTACTCCCTTTTTCACATAAGAAATTACTTCTGCTATATGTTGGCCGGATAAATCATTCTTGCGGACAAGACCGATCTCCCTAGTGTCAGAAGACAATCTAGCAACAAACAAAAAACTAAGCTTGTCTTTCTCTAGATATATTCGTTTTAAAAATAAATGCTATGAAGGTGTTGATCCTACCTTAGATCCAAATGCTTATTTGCAGTCGTAGTGCTTCTGTCGCATCAAAATCCTTCCGTCGCAACAAGATTTCTTTCATCGCAACAATGATCCTTTTGTCGCAACAAGAGTTCTTTCATCACAAGAAATTGTCGTCTTTCGTCGACCTGCAATAAAAAACAAGCAAATATTAAATAGCACCTATATAAAAAATAATTATAAAACATACCTATCATAGTGATCAAGGAATCTATGAAATAAACAATCAAACGACAACTTATTGAAATAAACAATCGAACAACAATTTATTGAGAAAAACAAAACTTGATTGTATTAATCTTAAAATATACAGAAGAACCTTACAACCTTAGCCTTGATGTTCGAAAGGCCTTCCCGGGGTCCGAAGCAGGAATCTCCTCTACTTTGATAAGTCTTGCACTCTTCCTCCAGGAGCACAAAGAGGTATGTGATCTTTCCTCTCAAAAGCTCATCAGAAAGAATACTAAATCTCAACAGCACTTCAACTCTATCACACATAAAGCTGAACTCCAATTCTCAATCTCCAAAAACTCAATCTCCAAAATCCAACCCAAAATCTTAACCATTTGAGGCTACCCAATGCCTCCTTTTATAGAGCAGATGAGGAGGTTAGGATTCCATATTTGTAGGGATAGAATCCTCCTTCAAAGGGATATACTCCTCACATCAAGGGATTAGTTCCTTGAGGTGAGGGATACATGCACCTTATCAAAGCGTACTCATCCCCAAAAATTCTCATCTAGAACCTTCTAGAATTGACCTCAAATCAGTTTTTTGACTTTACTTTCTCGCCTTTTTGACTTTGAGGAGGGTACGCAGGCATTGCAAAGGAAAAATGCATTCTAGAATGCAGGTAAGCAGTGTATTACCTGCGGACCCAAGCTAGGAACGCAGGCAGGCCTCATGTTACATGTGTACCCATTATTTCAGAGGTTTTTAGGGTTTTTCTTCTTGTTTCAGGGCTTAACATGAGGATTAAAGGTTGTAAGACTTGCAGAGGAGGTATGTATGAGTGTTAATGAGCTCATACAGTTAGCAGAATGTCAAGGTGACAATTTTTTAGTGTAACACTATAGCTACTCCCTATTTCATGTAAGCAAGTCCTTCTACCATGGTCTCCTCAAGGAAGGAACACTACTCCTAGAGACCTTATTTCTCTAACCATATTGACAATCTCAACCCATGACATCCTCTTGGAAGGTCAAACCTTCCACTATGTGTGATTGTTTTCTCCCTCTAAACTAGAATCTCTTCTCGTCATCTAGAAAAATCCTGAATGTCCCAAAAATATGTACAATCGAACACCAATCACTCCCATAAAGTATATTCTCAAGTCAATAACTTAACAATTTGGTAACTAGAGAAAAAATATCCTTGTACTCCCTCTTACGGTGAGAACCCTCTTACCACAATATTTGTTTTGTTATTTTTTATGTTTCCATATGTTTCCAAAATAATTTCCTTGGAATCCTTCATACCGTTCCTGCAAACCTCATTTAGGAGTTCATGAAAGAAACAATTATAATTGAGAAATAATTACAAGGACAGGAGACTGACCAAGGAATAATAACCAAGGGAGAAAGATATGAAGTACTTATATTTTAATTTAGAAACTTGCTGAGGATTGTAGGGAATTTTTAACTCCCTCTTGATCCTTTCCTCCTTGAAAAAATTAATGAAGTCCATATGCAGTCTCATCAAGATTGGATTCCTTGTCTTCTTTTGAGGTGGATGTTTATCCTCGTCCTGAACATCAGCTGCTAATGCACGTTTCTTTCCTTGCTAGCATGATATGTAAGGGCTAGGGTTTCTTCATCTCACAGATTAGGTTTCATCCACCATCACAAGTCTTACTTTAGGGTTTCATCTCACAAACCCTAGGGATTTCAACTCTTGTACCAGGTTGTCCTCTTTCTTCAATGCTCACACAAATATCAACTCCTTTTGATCACTACCAACTTGTTGCCCACCTGTTAGACTCCTTGATCAAATTATTAGGTCTGGATTATCCCTTCATCCCACACATTCAATGCTTTATAAAATCTATACCATATACCAATATATTCTAACAACAACAAGAATTGAGTAATGTCACCCTAGCACCAACAACATGTCTTAGCCAATACAATCATAACCACAACTATATAATACAAGTAAAATATACGAGGTATATTCTACACATACTTGACAAGGGCCCTCACTCATCCATACAAGATATTTCCACAACAGTACACGGTTTATGAAAATATATGGCATCAATATACTATGAGCTTAGATCTTTGCAGCTACAACGAAAATTAACAACAACACTTTACTTTTGAACACATACTTTACAATATAATGCAATGACTCCAAAGTAAATATCCCCACATATGTCTACACAAAACTTCAATCAACACATCACACTTCATGTTGTCAAACGAGCTCAACACAAGTGTATGGATCATAGTCAATGTAGCCCCCCTTAGAAGGCATTATCTTGCCTTCAACTAGGCCTTATTAATGACCACACTTGTGATTTTTCCTTTATATAACTTCCTAAACATGCCTAAACATTGTCCTTTGAAGATTCCCAACTAGGCCAAAACTCTGTCTACCAACTGTGTAACTATGACTTGATATGTTATTCCTATGCGACCTAAAAAAACCTTACTTGTGCCCTTGTCTGTATGGATTGAAACATGCTTAAACTCGGCCTTGCAACTCATCATTTGACCTAACTCGACCTCCACATAGAGCTTGATCTGGGAAGATATTTGAACTGAGAACTTAACCCTTGATACATCAAACAAAAATTTAGAATTCTTGACTTTGGAAATGTTTTAGAGATGGCATTAGATTAGGCCCTTGCCATTGCCTAAGAAACATTGGTCTAGTATCAGTTGAAAAATGAGCCATAACCATATATAAAAATACAAAAATACACCCAAAACAAAGTTTTCCTTGGACCCAGATTCTGATCTTCAACTTTCTTCACAAGTGAATTCCATCTCACTTGTCTATAGTGGATACTCTCTCAACGTCCCTTTTATACCATGTTGAATTTTCAACAAGTATGCGTAGTAGAACTAATTTTTTGATCAAATAATTAATTCCTAATGATTTCCAATCAATTTATCTTATTCCACTTCTACCATTGAGCAATTATACACAAAAAATATAAATAGTAATGCAATGAAAATAATAGGATCATATAAATAATAGGAAATTATTCTTTTGTAAGGTTTAAAAGTACAAAAATTGTCTATAATTTTGTGCCAAAATCCAAGTCCAAAATACCAATAAAACTTGGTCAAAATTTAGTTAGTTAATGCTAGTCAACCCACCCAAAAACAGAGAAGTCAATGCCGGTCAATGGTCATAAATTCAAACTTAGGTAAAGTTTGGATCTGCAATACACTTCGGGATGATGTCAACAATCAGTGATCAAATACGTACTGCAGTCAATAGTAAACCCAACCTAAGTCAAGCTTGGTCAAACTTTAGAAAATTCAATCAACTTCGTCCTCTTATTTGTTCCTATCTACGACTTATTTAGAAGAAAATGTTTTTTTGTGGCTAATATAAATGAGGACGTCCTATGTATATATATAATTTTCAAATGTGGAGGATTTGACCAAGGGTCACACCCTTTCATGGAGGGGTTGACTTGACAATTTGGAGCCTACATCAACTCGAAAATTAAACTTGTAATTTTTTTCTTCATAATTTTCCCTTTATAGGTCTCTTGGCATGTGGTAATACCTCCTAAGGCTACATAAAAATAAACATCACTTACCCCTACTGATTGGATTATGAAATCCCATGTAAACGATAGAAATTTGTATAAATTAGGTAGAATTTATTTGTAAAATATTTTGGGTCATACATTTTCCCTAGTTTAGAATAGTTTTTATCATTTTTTAGGTTAATATTAATATAGGAAACTGGGCCCATATTTAGGTGAGTATCATCACACCAAACAAATAGGGGTATAATTGGGACCCTGATCATGTGATACCTCCCTTGTTGTAGGAGGAATTTTCACAATTGTCAACTCAATTTTCTAAGTTAGAGAAACACTATAGACTTTATTAATCAAAGAGATACATGATAATAGGTTTTGTAAATAAATTCGATCAAAAAAACGATATTAAGAAACTTTTAATAAGATTAAAGGTGGAAGATAAGATACTTTTTTACTAAAACTGATGGAGTATATACAATGACTAATTTGATAATCCATTTTATCTATGTAGTGGTTTGAATATGTAGTTTATATAATGAAACCAAATGCATTCATTTAAAATATCAATGAGTGTTAGCTGTACATACTATTATTAATTGTCTAAAATAGGTGGCTCACTTGTTTTTTTGTGCAATCACCTTCTATTCCATTTAAACAACTTAAGGATCATGCTCATACATCCAATTTCACAACAAAATTATTATGTCAAGTTTATGTGTTTTTTTTAAGTGATTTATGTGTGACCAATTTAACAATTATGTAAGATTATTAAAGGCATGCACAACAAACATAATTTGTAGAAAAATAACCATCAACTTACAACAGAAAAATAATAAAGGAGTTCACCCTCAACACTTGGGCTACGTCTCCTTGAGCCTCCATCAATGGACTAGGCTCTTTGGGATTAAAATGGTCAAATTATTTTACAAGATGATGCTCAAATCCATTGGTTTTGAAGATTGTACCATTGGGCGCAGAATGCAAAAATACCCCTAGATTGACTTCAATCATTGGAAATTGACCACGACACCCTTAGGCATGATCTCTTATGCTGGTGGCCTTAAGCTTCCTTGAGATATCCTGTGGAAAAAAACACTTGTAGAAGTCTTCATCTTATCTTGAAACCTGTCTCACTATCTCTAGAACATGTCAATCATATAAAATGCATTGTTAATTCACTCAAAATGACCTCTGTCTCCCCTTTCAATGCCTCCAACACCTAGTGGCCCTGGGCTCCATGAAACTTCCATGTAGCATTTTCATAGCTAGAAGTCTCCAAATTCCTCTGAAATATGAAAAAATGGCTTCTGAGAGTCCAATATAGTCAAAATTGACTATTCATTTTTGAAATTTGGTTGAAAGATGCTCCAGATAGATCACATTTACTTTTTCCCAAATATCCTCCACCAATTATGGGGAAATTCTAGTTAGCATGGCTAAAAATAGCCTGGCCGCCAAAATTGGTGCGCTCCGCCATAAACTCCGCCATATTAAATGTGGTTTAATTATAGGTTAAGTGCACTTAAAGGACAATATAAGCATGTTTTATTGTTAAGCACTCTTAGCGCTAATGGGCGATTAATCGTGGCTTAACCACGTTTTACCGTTAATTAAGCATGTTTAATTTTCCGCTGGTTTGTTTGTCGAAGCTCCCAGTCATCAAGTGTTGGTCTCATGGGAGGGGGTTGCCCCCCTCAGGACCCCTAACTATTGGCACATTAAACTTTATAATGTGGCGGCAATGCATAACTGTTAAGACCTTCGGTGTAGATGGATTGGTAGGACGGTGGCGTGGTATGAGGTGGGTCGGGGGTTCGACCCCAACCCTGACCATAAAATTTTGTTAAAAGGTTCACCTCCATACTTGATGCCACTCCACCAACTTAACCTCCTCAAAATTTGATTGGTAGCACTCCTCCAATTATGGCGTAATCCAACATATCATATGGTTTTCAACCTTAGGTTATATATATATATATATATATAATTAACACCTTATAATATATCCAATAATCAACCATTAAAAATTTCCAACCTCTAAGGCCATGGGGTTTGGGCACATGGTAGCCCCTGGTTGCGCCATGCGGCCTATCCCCATTGGTCTAAAATTCCCCAATTAAAAACAATAATTCCTGCACCAATAATAATAATAGAATTCACCCTTAACCTTAGGATAAAAAAATTTCACTTCCTATTCATCATCAACGAATCTAACTGAAAAAATTCGCACATTACTATTGTTTGAATCTGGATAATATTCCTAAGGTGCTAAATGGACTGCCTAGTCATCAGTTATACCAGTTTTGCTCATTTTTTACATATTTCAAAAAGCGAAAAATAGACCATAACTTAGTCATATGAACTCGGATTTTGACAAAATGAGTTGCGCCAGAATCCTGGTGACAAAATCTATCCAATCATTCAGGTCTGAAGTATTTTTGAGCACTTTGAATTTTTAGCTAATTTTAGGCCCTAATCCAAATTATGATCACTCCTTCCCACTGATGGGATTTTGGACCCACAAAATCTAATAATTGTCTTCTTGAGCTTCAACACTCTTCTTCTTTCAAGTTATATCAAATGATTTTACTGGATAATTATTCTTTGACAATCACATTGGCATGCCTTACATCACAACCGAAAGCTATGTCTCTCAACCACTGCTCTCTGGCTATGGCTAACCCACTTCAACATTGTTGGCTACTGTAAACTGATACATACCCTGTTGTACCAAATCGATCTCTATGTGCTTGGAAAACTGTTAGCCTTCCCACTAAGAATGAAGTCCCTCTTGCAACAAATGCATATAAGCTTCTTCTTTGAAATCCTCTTACCCAAATTAAGCTTGCAATATGAGTGACCTCTTGGCTTCAACACAAGAAACCAACTCATTCTACAATGGCTAAAAAGCACTTTGCATCTCATCTACTAATCACTGAATGGACCTCAAACTTCCGGCAACATCTTGTCACAAGAACACATAATAAATCTTGAAAATAAAACGTTATGCAAGAATTGAAATGACAACCACCTCTTTTTTTCTCCTTCAAAGAAATGACTGTCACCTCATATAGCATCAAGTACATGGAAATGTTCTTACACATTGGTGTATCCAATATCAACTCACAATCGACAGACACCTTCGACTAAAACATAAGTCAATCGACATAATCGACAAACATAGTCGACAAAAAACATGCGACATCAAAAACACAAGTCGACATGAAATGTACAACACAATCGACATAAATATTTATGAAATATCTACGACACAATCGACACAAGTCGATAAACATATGTGCAGTAAATCGACACAAGTCAACATTCCATGAAACATATTGACAGCACTCATGCATGTATCTATTTACAATGAACCTATCACAAGTTCTCTATTTATATATACAAAATCTCATGCATATTTACACTCTTCAACTCTCTCTTTCAAGTACAAACAAGTACAAAAACCCAAAACATATGGGTGATCATAAGAGCTGAACTAAATGATAAATTGTTGCAACATAATTGAGTGACATACCCATATTTTACACCATCTTGGTGAGATTTTGCAACAAAAATAAATGCCTTCAACAGAACAACATTCACATGCAATATTGCATCATAAAAGTTGTGATAATGTGCTACAACTTGTCATACTTTCAACAGAAATTCATGCATACATAAGGCTGAAATTTGCATCTGTGTACAAAGGAAATGCATGCCTTACTTGGTCAATAAATCGAGCCATTTCTTACCAAACCAATTCAATGGCAATTTTTCCTGTTGAAAATCCACTTCTTGTGAATCATCATGACTCACATCGATGATGGAATCTCCTGTTCCATTCTCTCCAGTATTTTTCTCCACTTGATTCAAATTCTTTGAATTAGTGGTTGGATGTAGTGTCCAACATTGGGAAATGAGATGTCCCTTCTTCTTGCAGTGGCTAAAAATATTTTGCATCTTCTGTTCAAGTCACCTTTTCTTTGACAGTTTCCTATATGCTATCATTCTCTTCCAGCATCTTGAAACTTGATGGTTATACAAACCACAATATGAACAAAAAAATTTTCTCCCATTCATGCATGCAGATTTTTCAAGCTTAACATAATCATAAACAACATGATTATAGGAAGAATTATACCTTGAATGATTCTTTGAATGTTCATCTTTATCACCTTCTAGAGGATATGCACTTGAAGAGGTTCCAGCTCTCTTTTGAAGACCAACAACAATGTTCATGTCCTTAGAGTTGTCACAACTCTCTTGTTCACCATAAGTTGCATGTCTAAAAGAATCTTGTTGCAACATGGGTTTCAAACAATTGCATTCATATTGATTACAAACTTTACATGTTTGAAGGTTTGAACCCACAACAAAATTAATTCTTGGAACTGTTTCAAGTGCCTTCATGGCTTTAGATATTTCTCCATAAATTTGTCCATAGCTAACACCCAAATACTTATGCCTTTCCTCAACCATAATTGGCTCAACTATGCCTTATGCATGTTTGCCTAATCCTTTACCTTTATATCCCATTTTCATCATCAATTTGGACCCTATTCCTCTGTCATGTTTTTCAAAATAACTTGCATATTTATCTTGAGAGGAAATTGAAGACAAACTTGAATTATTTACCTCTTCTTCAAGCACATGCTTGGCTAAGGCTTATTTGGCATCATGAAGCTGAGTCTCCATCTCATGCATCTTTTGAAGAAGTTCTTGCTTCTCTTTCTTCATGGAAACCATCTGCTCTTGAAGTTTAATTTTCTCCCTTACATATTCATACAGTTGTTGCACCATATCTTTCATGATGTATAAGTCATGCTTCATCTATTTATCAAAGAGTCTTGAAAATGAGGATGGTTTAGAATCACCACTTAATGAATTTCCATCACAATTGTAATGAATAAAAGCTTCACAACAATTCACATAGCTTCAAAAACTTATTTATTGTGATTTGAGAACCAAGCTCTCAATCTAACTTCTCCTTCACACATAAAATTTGCAAGTTCACCGTTAAATTCTACTTGCACAAATTCAAAAACTAGTAGCTAGGTTCTATAGCTATCCTTGGCTAAAATGAGCTAAACTGAAGCTCTGATACCATATTGATTTGAAATAGGTGGCTAACTTGTTTTGTTGTGAAAGCACCTTCTATTCCATTTAAACAACTTAATGATCGTTCTCATACATCTAATTGTGCAACATAATTATTATGTCAAGTTTATGTGTTTTTTTAAGTGCTTTATGTGTGAGAAATTTAAAAATTATTTAAGTTGATTAAAGGCATGAAAAATAAACATAATTTACAGAAAAATAACCAGAAACTCACAACAACAAAATAATAAAGGATTTCACCCTCAATGCTTGGGCTATGTCTCCTTGAGCCTCCATCAATGGACTAGACTCTCTGGGATTAAAATGGTCAAATTAGTTTACAAGTTGATGCTCAACTCCATTAGTTTTTTAGGTTTTACCAATGGGATCAGAATTCCAAAATACCCCTAGATTGACTATTCAATCACTGTAAATTGACCATGGCTCCCTTGGGCATGATCTCTTCTGCTGGTAGCCTTGAGCTTCCCTGGGCTATCTTGTGGCAAAATCACCTGTAGAAGTCCTCATCTGCTCCTAAAACTTGTCTCACTATCTCCATAATAGGTCAATCATCAAAAATGCACTGCTCATTCACTCGAAATGACCTCTAGATACCCTGGTAATGCCTCCAACACCTGGTGGCCCTCGGCTCCATGAAACTTCCTTGTATCATTTTCACACCTAGAAGTCTCCAAATACCTTTGAAAGATGCACCAATGGATTCCGAGAGTCCAATGAAGTCAAAAAATTCTATTCATTTTTGAAATTTAGTTGAAATATGCTCCAAATAGAGCACATTTATTTTTTTCCCCAATATCCTCCACTAATTCTGGGGGAACTCTAGTTAGCATGGCTAAAAATAGCCTAACCGCAAAAATTTGAGTGCTTTTCCATAAACTATGCTAGATTAAACATGTTTTGATTAGAGGTTAAGCGCACTTAAAGGATAAGATAAGCACATTTTATTGTTAAGTGCTCTTAGCGATAATGGGCGATTAATCGTGGCTTAACCATGTTTTACCATTAATTAATCATGTTTAATTATCCGTCGGTTTTTTGTCGAAGCTCCCGATCACCAAGTGTTGGTCTCATGGGAGGGTGTTGGCCCGAGGGGCTGGCCCCCTCTGGACCCCCAACCATTGGCACATTAAAATTCATCAAGTGGCAACAATGCATAACTATTAAGACCTTCAGTGTAGACGGATCAATAGGATAGTGGCATGGTATGAGGTAGGTCAGGGATTTGACCCAAACACTGACTATAAATTTTGTTAAAAGGTTCACCTCCATACTTGACCTTGCTCCACCAACTTAAACTCCTCCAAACATGATTGGTAGCGCTCCTCCAATTATGGTGTAATTCGACATATCATATGGTTTTGAACCTTAGGTTATATAAAAAATAAATTAAAACCATATAATGTATCCAATAATAAACCATTCGAAATTTCCAACCTATAAGGCCATTGTATGGGGGAACGTTGCAGCCCCTAGCTGCGCCACATGGCCTATCCCCATTGTTCCAAATTCCCCAATTAAAAACAATAATTCTTGCACCAATAATAATATTATAATTCATCCTTAGACTTAGGATAAAAAATTTTCACTTCCTAGTCATCATTGGCGAATCCAATTGGAACACTTGGCACATTGCCATTGGATGAATCTGGAGAATATTCTTGAGGTGTTGATTGGACTTCCTAGTCATCAACTATACCTGTTATGCCCATTTTTTAGATGTTTCGAAAAGAAAACAACATACCATAACTCAGTCATACGAACTCGGATTTTGACGAAACAAGTTATGCTGGAATCCTGGCAGCGAACTCTATCTGATTGTTTAGTTCTAAAGAATTTCTGAGAACTTCAAATTTTTAGCTAATTTTAGGCCTTGATCCAAATTATGATCAATTACAATAGTTCAATTTTCAATTTGGAAACCATCCTATCTCATGCTTTGAAGGGAGCTATTGAAAGAGAAAAGAAGATAGTTGTTGAAGTTACCCCTACATATTATATAATTTCTTAGCTTTTAAAAATAATGTGTGCAAGTAACCCCTTTCTAGGATTGGAGCCAAAACATGGTTGGGATTCCAATCCAATTATGTTTTCAAATATTGTGGGAAAATAAGTACAAAAGAAGCTCTGAAAAATCATTTATTTCTTTTTAATTCGATTACATAAACCAATTTTCTACAAGGAATTCCTAAGGTTATGTGAATAAGCCATGATGCTGCTAAGGAACATTGGAAATTTGTGTTTTTAAAAGTTCACATTTATTTGAGAAATTATAGGATCAATCCTCCCTCATTTGTTATTAACATGCTAAACATGCTAGCGCTTTGAGATGGAGAAATAATACATTAGATCATTCTTCTAGGCTTTAATATTTTTTTGAAAAATTATTGGAAAAAATAAGACCATCTCCTACAATATGTATATTAGTCACTATGGTCTTATTAATTCTAAATAGGTCAGATAAGATGCCAATTATATGCTTGAACATGGATTATATGCTAGGCAACAGGGAAATTCTATGCTTGAACAAAAAATCCCTCAAGGGAAATTTTGAATACGTGATCCTAAAGTGTTTGTATAAAAATACAATGTTATATTTCTATTTTTGGCTATATACACATGACAAATAGGAACATGGGATTCACTATAGAAATACCACCTCAAGGGAGGTTGTACTAAACATATTGAAACATAAATATCCAAATCCATTTCACAATCTTAGAGGAACAACCTAAGAAATAAGTGGAAATGTTTAATTAGACTTTTTTTTATAATGAGTAGTCAATAAATAAATAGAGAAGAAAGAATAAAGGTAGAAACAAAAAAAAAATCAAGATTTGAAGAGGAAGAGAGAATAAACACAAAATAACAAAAGGTAAAATATGAAATAGGGAAAAAATAATAGGTAATTTGAAGATATCGTTGAATGAGAGGAAACCAAATGAAGAAAAATATAAAGAAGAGGTTTCCAAAAATGAAAAATAGATAAGAATAAAAGGCACTAATGAACTTGAGCTTGGGCAACAAGAAATTTAAATTGGTCAACATTTTTTTGACAATTTTATTGACTTAACTATGGATGATCTCTTTATCCAAAAAAATACATTTATAGCAAAACAAATTCTAAGGGACAAATACATTGTAGTGAAACATGTAGCTACTCTCAATGGCTTAGAAAATAACTTGTCTCATGGAGAACATAGCATATTAGATCTAGTGTATGGAGTATATGATTTGGAATTAATTATTTACAATAAGATAGAGAAAACCATAGTTAAAAATAAAATCAAGAGAAAGAATTATTGACCAAGATAACATAGTGATTTGTACCACTGAAGAGCAAGTACTAGACACAAAAAGAGACAAACTAATAGAACTGCTATTAGCTAATTAGCCAATGCAAATTCCATTTAGATAAATCTTTAAGGCAACAAATGCACAAAATCTTGAGAAAAAAATTGCACTACTTGAATACTTTGTAACACACTATAAATTTGCATGGGGCTTGATTATAGTCTTTATAGAGCATGTGTTAGAGGAAGATCAAGATAATGTGTAGGTCAAAAGAGTTATTTGTGAAAAAATTGTTCAAGTATAATAACTTAATTTATAATTATCTATTATGTATTTAAAAAATGTGACGTGGAAAGAGATTCGAGAAAAAATAAAAGACTAAATTGAGTTCATTAAACAGATTCAATAACAAAGAGTAAATGAACAACATAATATATGGATTTTGAGCAAAACTAAGATATATGCAATCTAGCATGATTAGTTACTGGAATAGAGTTTCTCACGAGGCTCAAAGATAAATAGAATATGAATGGTTAACATGAATAAAAAATTTGGATTTTATAAAGGATACCACTCAATTGTCAACTTTCATCCCTTTTCCACATGAAAACTTTTATCTAGTAGACCTAAGTTTTGCAAAAAAATGAAAATATAATTAAGTCGCGAAAGTTTGAGGTGAAAAATATATCAAATGATGAAAATGAATATTTAAAAAATTTCCTAACTTAAGAATCTAAGAATACTATTCAACTCAAATGAACCTTAAAGTTGAAATATGATTACCAATTTTAAGGGTTATCCATATAGGCAACGCGTTTTCCCTCATAAGGATCTATGTAAAATTCTCTTAACCAATGGACAAGTATGATAAAGAGGTAGCTAGGGAGAAAAATTCCACTTCAACTGAGGATGAATTTTAGTTGGTTATTACACTATATATATATATATATATATATATATATATAGATTAAATAAATTGATAGTATATTATATTATAAACATTTTGGTTTATAGACTAGAACCTTTACAAAATTCAACTTGCTCTAATGCTCTATTATTTATACATGTCCAAAAAAATTATTTTCTATACCTATGAAAGCTTTCAACTAGTATCATATACAAATTTCATCCATATACCTTGTAATAAACTCCTAACAACAATGTAAATTTGCAAAACATTAACAAAAGAAAGAGCATAGTCCAAATTATCTGGGAGTTGAAGCTCCAACTTCAAGATCCATTTTCATATGTTCGGAAACGTCATCCTTATCCTTAATTTATCGATAAAAAATGTTCCTTTCATTCTTCATTAGTGGCTCCTTATTGATTTCTAGGTCTTCCTAATGGCCCTTTTCCCCTTACAAAAGTTTGCTTCCTTATTTCTTAACCTATCATCCAAAACAATCAGTTCATGCTCCATGACAACTTGCATTCTCTACAATTTACTTTGTAGCAATTTTTATTTTTTGTCCAACAATGCCAAATGTTCCCTCCTTTCCCTATCTTCCATGTCATTCCCTTACCTCATGACATATAAAATGTTCTCCACAAACTTTAACAACCTTTCCATCATATTATTCATCCTCTCCTGTGCCTACTCAATGGATTGTGGGTCACTATCTGCCATTTTATATCTATGTTGTAGCAAGACACTTCAGATAATACCTATTTCATCATACTTCCATGCCTCTCTACTTAGAACATGCATACTATCAACTAATCCATTCTGTTATCATTGAAAAATCGAACAAGCAAAAATGATATTATTAAATGTCAGGCAAAAGGATTTACAGGGCTAAGGAACATTAGAGGAATTGAAAATTTTTAAAAATATCTAAGGTGAAGAGGAAAAAATCAAATTGCGCACTAGAGACACATGAAAAATGCACCTTTCATGCATTTTCCTTTGATAGGTGTGCTGGTCTGCGCGGATTTCCCTCAAAAAGCCACACGGTCCTAGGAGTGACAGAAGTCACTATCCAGGACCACTTAACACACTTCAGGAAATGATCCTCCAGTTGAGGCCACCCAAGGTCAACCACCTAAACCACCTTGGTACCTAAAGTGAGCACACAAAGGAGTCAACCCTCTCTCTTGGGTCACCATCCACAAGTGTACCAAGAGAGGGAAGAAGGATTTGAATTTGCCTATAAATTTCCACCATGAGATGAAAAAAATGAGAACACATTTTTATGCTGGCCAAATTTCCCATGATCAATCCAAAAGTGTGTGATCTAAAGCAACAATAGGGTTGAGGATTCGGTTGTTGGCCACCCAAAAACTTCAATCCTTTGGAGAAGAGAGAGGCTTCCGACATCAACTAAAGGGTTAAAACTTCCTTGCACTAGGTATTAGAACTCCATAGTTCTAAGGATCCTTTGGAAATAGTGTAACGTTATATCTTTCTTACTAATAGCGGTCAATAAGATGGAACTTTAATTCCACTGTTTGCATTATTGACACGTTTGAATCATTGTGAGCTTTTGTTTTTGTTTTAGTTTAGTTGTGTTTCTTCTCTTTATATGAATACTACATTCCATAATTTAGTGTTTTTTATATATATTAGCATGTTTTCACTAACTTTCTAACCATATTTTTTTCCTGTGACCATAGCTTGTAGGCTACGACCACTCCTACCAAGCACCGATGGATTGGTACACTTGTGCACCAAAACCACCACTACACATTCCTTTCCTTATTAACAACACCTAGAAATGATGTCCAACTCCTTCCTCGAGTTCCTGATTCTAGGAAAATAAATTCCATATCCTCTAGATCCATGCCATTGGCCTTACAATTATCCTTTGTTAAATCATATGGGAAACAACCTATACATATTTAATTAGAATACCAATCCAATTTACAATTTAATTAAAAATGTACATTGTTGAGACACACAATTGTTGGGTTTTATTTATAATCCACCACTTAATTAGCCATTGAAATAATCCATGGAAATGGATGTCATTTTTCTCAAATTCATTGATAAAATAATTATTCCTACAATTCATGAAAAAATTAAATGGAATGTGGGGCCTTGATCTTGCTCCATCCTTCCCTGATCCAAAGGTGCTACTTTATTTTCAAGTGCATTAGCCATGATGTTTAGTTGGTGATACATGTGATAAAATTCAATCTCCTCAAAATGTCTAATTTGCAATACTATCCTTTATAGAACATGCAAGGGGAAAATGGAAAGGATTTCCTTAGCTTACCTTAGCTATATGATCACTATCATTGAATCGCCAAAGACCAGTAACTTGCAAATTCTTCTCACCATACCTATTTCAAGACCTTTCAATAAAGTCAAGTATTATGCTTGATTTTTGGTTTAAGTAGCCAATCCCCACACAAATTATGACTATTTTTTGTCACTGGGGAGAAAAATAACCCCTTCCGATCCTGTCAACCTTAGATTTCCTTTTGAGGATCCATTGAAGAACATCGAGAAGTAATATTTTATGAAGCACCATTATAAGAAATCAACTATATCCATTCTTATACAATGTTTTTTATTTAATATCAGTCGGGGATTGAAGCTATTAGCATGATATTGAATCTTTCCTGTCTCTATCAATTCCTTTTTGTTTGGAGTTATGTCCTCCAGTTTAGATTCCCTAAAACCCTTAGTTGTGATAGTTTCAAATAAAATATTTAATGCTTTATTTTCCACAAATACAGAGGTTAGTCAATCCCCATTAAATATTACATTTCTTTGAGCTAACCAAAGTAACCAACCTATGTATTTTGGAAGAGCCACCCAACAACGCACTGATAAAGAAGAGGATTTCCTCAACCATGGAAGTTTCATTTTCCAAGATTCAAGCATGTCATCCTAGGTTTCAATAATTTACTCTATGTGGCTAACCTTTCCAAAGGCTTATTACCACATTTCAAAAGTGAACGAGAATTTCATGAACAAATGGGGGATAAATTATTTCACCGCCTTGAAAAGAAAACACCATGATGACCCCTGAATATTTCTCTTCTTAAGATTATTGGCGGTTAAAAATTTCCCATGAACCATTATCCAAAAAAGGTTTTTACCATTCAAATCCCATCCTCGTGCCAAAAATTTCACCACAACTTAGAAATATATGGGTGTGGAAATGTTTTCACTAATAGCTTGTATCCTTCTTTAAGAGAGTATCTTTGACGAGGGTTGATCAACCATGCTTCTTGATCTCCAGATGAAATTTCAATCAGAGCTAATCCATTCAATAAATTTAGCAATGATTCCCATAGTATTTGGAGATTTGTAGGCAAACCCAAGCATGTCCATCCTTTCCAGATGTCTTGACCATCCCATTAGGATATGTCTTTGCGTCTTGAACATCCTTTGTTTCTCATCCAATTTGTTAGCCCACTAATATTTTCTCGTTATCCCAACAACTTTTTTGAATAAATGTTATCCTTCCATATGTTAAATTGAGCAACATTTCCAGTTTGCCAGCCCAAGTTCTCAGAGGATTATTGGTGTTGAATATTTACATATTTTTTAGATATTAGAATCCATCCCCATCCATTCAACTTTTTAGGCCCTGAGAAGTCTATTCTTGTGAAAATAATAGTGCTGGAATGCTTGCTTCCACCACTCCTTTGAAATAGAGAGAAGGCGTCAAACAATTTTGGCTCCTAATTCTAGATTCAAAAAATGTGGGTCCTTGATCTCAAGTTGACCATTTATTTTAGGGAGGAGGAATGTATTCTAATTGACTAGGTGGAACTTTTTTCATTTCTCTTTCCCCATTGATAAGTTAATTTCCAAATTAAACCTCCTATTTTATTGATCACACTCTTTGGGGCTAATACTGATTTAATCAAAACTCTTCCAACTGCATTAAATCATTGTGCTCCCCACGACTGAATATTCTTTTTAAAATTTTGCAAAAATTCATCCAAATCCTCACTGCTTGATGCTCCCAATGAGATTGGAATTCCTAGATACTTAAAGGATTTCCACCCAATTTCAATCGAGAATTATAATACTGAGGAAATATCTCTAAGAGAAGACTAAAAAAAAATTGATCCAAAGATATGGCTATTCCTCTGATTAACTAAGATGGCCAAAATATCTAGATATGAATCGAAGGTGGATTTGAATCAACATATGATTATTTTCGAGGCTCCTCCCAACAGAAGTGTATCATATACAAATTGTGAATGATTCACGTGTTTTAAATTTTGCACAATATTTAGTCCCAAGAGCCTACCTTTCACTCTTGTCTGCTCTAAGTTTATTCTAGAGCTTTCAACTGCCAATATATACAAATTAGGGGAGAGGGGACATATTTTTATTAATCCCCTAATGGTCATGAAGAAGGGAGTGGGTCTTCCATTTACAAAAGGCACAATCCAAGGAGCTCTAATGGAACCCTTTATCCATCAAATGAGATCACAATTAAAACCCAGTTTAGAATAGGAAAGAGTGTATAACCTGATCAAAATAATTCACCATGTCTAATTTGAGAACAAGACTTGACTCTCCCCTCTCCTTGCTGGAATGAATGGATTCATGGACGAAGATTACGTTATCCAAAATTTGGCAATGCTACCTAATACCTCCTTTATTTTCAGATATTATTTCCAGCCAGACTTTCTTTAATATATTCACCACAATTTTCGTAAGGATTTTCTAAGAAACATTACAAAGTAAGATAGGCATAAAGCGAGTAAAATTAACTAGTTTTGACTCATTAGGAATTAGAGCAAGGAAGGAGTAGTTGGTGCTCCCTCCAATTTGTACTTCTTTTGGGTCCAATTTAAAATTTTCAACAAATCCTTTTTTATTGGGATCCAAAAGGTCCGAAATAAATTGATTATAAATTCTTCAGTTTCGAGGGCTTTATCTGGGTCTAGGGACCAAATTTATTTTATTGCCTCAATTTTTTCAATTTACTTAGTTAATTGTTGATTATCAAGATCTAAATAATTTGACAGGACACATGAGAGGAGCTCCCTTAGCCTTGTCCATCTCTAATTATTTATCTTCAGTATAAAGAGATTAGAAATGAAGAAAATCCTCCTACTTTATATCAGGAAAGGATGATAATTTTGGATTACCTCCAGGTGTTATTTCTCTTACCCGATTTCAAAACTCCGAAGCCTTAGCTTGCTTGTGAAAATAGGCTATATTCCTGTCTCCAACTTTCAACCATATATTAAAATCTAAAAGTTATAAATAGTTTTTTTTTTTTTTTTTCGTAGAAACTTGAAATTTCTATGAAAAAAACTGAATGTACTTTTCAAAAAACTGAATTCTCTATGTTGTTAAAATTACTTAGAATGAAAACTACTTCTTCAAAAATCTTCAGATCAGAAACTGTAGATAGAACATAAAATTAAGGATCATATGAAGAAAACCAAGAATAAATATGAGACATTGAGATTTTGATCCAATGACCAAGGAAAAACCCCTCAAAGGGGAAAACCCAAATGATTCTTATTTTATTAGGTTTATTCATTTTTTTAGTAGAGTGTAGAGACAAAGAGACAAAGAATGAATAAAGTAACCAATGTCTGATCAACTTGCAATTGAAGTGCACTTGCTCTTTTCTTGACGATATCCTCCTTATCTTTATAAGATAATGTCCTTCATACTCGCTCCAACTCTTCCCTTACTCTTGCTCTTCACTAGTTCTCACACTTCTCTTGCACACACTCAAAACTTTCTCTCCTTCTTCACAATGAACATTGTACTCTCAAATCTCACTTGATATTTCTTAAATAAATGAGAAAGGGGAAGAGTTACAAAATGAATTCATGCCTTGAGTCAATAATAGGAGAATCAAATTCCATGAGGCACAAGTTACTTGATGAGAAGTATAACTAATCCCAAGAATAGAGAGAAAGGTACACTTGTCTTGAAGAGTTACAATTCAAATTAGGGAGAGAGACTTACAATTAGACATGACAAAATATTTGGTGAGAGTTACAAATCAAATTGAATGAGGAAATTACAAGTGCATTTAATGAGGATGAGTTACACTTTTTGGCATATATTGAATTAGTGAGGGAGAGTTACATTATCTTAAGCGTGGAGTTACTATTTTATTCTAAATAAGACTAATTCTATTATGTATAAGAGATATTGTTACAAAACTACCACAGTGTCATCTATGTGAGCCTGAGCACTGGGCTTGATAAACATGCTGAATAGAAAGAGTCCGGACTGCCCAAGATGGGAAACCAGACCTGTAAAGATCAGTTTGGCCGCCCTTGGAAGGGAAACTGACCTACAGTTTAAACATGAGTACTTAATAGAGAGAAATAAACTAAGACTAGCAATCAGCTTTTCCAGCTACGCATTGAGACAAAGAGACAAAAAAAATCCTGCAGTAGTTGAGCAAAAAAATCAAAAGGAGCTGTGTGCTGAGATTATTACTGATCATGCGTTGGAGACGGAGGTTCTTCCACCACTCTGCAAGCAAATTCATCTGCCCAGTCATTCAGGTCGCCTTGGAGAGTGCCGCCCTGGTCCGTGTCTTCATCCATCGCCCGCGGTGCGTCTTCTGCATGGTGGGCAGTGCCTGCTGACGGAGCCGAGCATCTGGGTGGGCCTGAGGCAGGAGGGGACAGAGGGGAGGCTTCAGGGGAAGGAATGGGCAAAGGAGCCTCTTCTTTAAGCGTAACAGTGATATAGGCAGTGACAATAGGATGATCATGAGAACACTCGAAGTGGAGTTCAGCACGCTGAGAAGTAAGGCGGATGGGAGGGCGGTCAGGTCTGTGGGAAGCGGAGGGAAATGCAACATTGTGAGGGTTAGCAGATGGGGGAGGAATTGGCTGAGCCAAAGGAACATAAGCACAGTGACACCTCCAACATCTATCATGACTTATCCCCTGAGGCCGAACTTGAGTCTCTTTAGCAGAAGAAGACCCTGAAACGGAGTTGGAGTGGGGTCGATTATGCGAGGCCCGTCCTCGGTTGGAGCCGCGCTGACTCTGCATTCTGTGACGAATGCGTGGCATGGTTGCAGAGGCGGGTAGAGAACAAGAACAATGAAAGGGGCAGGCAGGAGGCCCAAAAACACTGTGAGAGAAGATTCCGCGAGAGAGAGCAGTCGTCTGAGCTCCAAGTGGGGAGACGTCGCCACTGAAGACCACTGTTCGAGTCCGGGGAGGATTGATACGACAGAAGAGGCTTTGCGAAAAATGCACCCCAGGCAGCGGTTCAAAACAAGCTAGGAGAGTGAAACGACGCCCGGTAGGAGTGCGGGTGCAGGGTTCTGCATAGCCTTGAGTGCATGCACTGTTTAAAGGAATCCGAGGAGCAATGCTGCTTTCACTGCGAGCCGAACCATCTGGAATGGACGCCATAACCAATTGAATACCCATGGCGGAATGAAGGAATTTTGTGGATTAATGACACCGCCTAGCTGGTTGTTTAATGACACTTAAATACGCGTACAGAGGGCCATATGGCCACCCCACGCGAGCTCCTTCGGGAGATGCGTAGGGACCCATGTCCCATAAAACCACGCATACATCCACATCTGGAGAAGAACAGTCCTTTTGCACCAACATGGTGCAATTTTGTAGCATTTCTCGTTCGTGGATAATGTTGAGGGGGCCATGAATGAGTCTGTTAGTGTTGTCTGCTCCAAAATTGGCAGTGGAGTTACTATTTTATTCCAAGAGAGAGGTTTGATTTTCCAAGTAAGAGATTCTCAATTTAATTTACTTATTCCATGAGAGAATTCATTTTTATTAAATTCATTAATGGTGAATTATTTTAGATTATTTTATAAATAATAGTATAATAATAATAATACTAGTAAGGATAAAAATATTAATTCAAACCTGTATAATCATGATTGATTTTATTTTAAAGTGGATTACATATGTCGAGATCATCCTTAGTCATTTAGACATGATTTTCTATTTTTGGAAAGTCACTTCAAAATTGAGATGTGACTTACTATTTTTGGAAATTCATATTAGAATTGTCAGGGATGAAATTTTATTATAGGTGGTTCAAACATAAATTAAAGATATGATTTCTTCTTGGAAAAATTCATCCCCAAGGTGCCAAATTTTAACACGCACTCTCAACTAGGGAGGAATTTCTTTCAGCATCAAAGATATCTACTTTCTCTAATCTCTTTAATTCATCTCAATTAAAATTTTATTTGTAACATCTATAAAAATTAAGTCACAATCTAAAGAAGGATCATCCACTTGACATAAATTGGGAAAGGAAAGGATCATCACATGGACAAGACTCAAATCACACAACCAAGTTTCATTAAACGTCAATGGTGGAACACCTGCATCCTAGAAAATTCACACAAAAAAGTCTCACTACACCTATTGGACAGATAGGTGGCTCCTCCCACATCCCAGACTGTGGTTCAAATGCATATTGAGTGTTGAAAATGGTATTAAAAGGGATACTAGTTTAATTTTCCCTTAATTAAATTAGAAGGAAATTGTAATTCCACATCACTTGACAACTTGTACAAGTTAAATGAGTTGTCAATACTTAGTTAGCTCAGTTAATTCAAGTTGAGAGTCAAACTAGAGGCATGTAGAGTGTTTCCTACATTTTAGGAGCCCTAGTTGAGTTTATTTTTAGTTGTAATTAGTTAACCCATTTTATCTGAGTTAAAATCAGTTTAACTAGTTCTAACTAATGGATGAGATAATGAGAGGTCTAGTGAATTAAATATGATTTAATTCATATGCAGTGATCAATAATATAACTGATAATTCACTGTAAATAGTTGTTGCATGTCAATTCTAAGGAAGGCCCAGTTGAGATTGGAGTTAAAGGGAAGTGTAATATTAGTTGTATAATTATGAAGTTGTACAGGTGGTGCATGGAGTTAGCAAGAAACCTTGGATGTATTTCACAATCAATTAGTTGGAATTTCTTAATTAATAGGGGCTCAATTCCCCCAGGAATTCATAAGCATGGATGAGCAACCCAAAGGAAATTTTTTGGTTAAATATTGGACCAAACTTGTTGGGATCAAAGTGAGACAGTCAAAGATAGTGCAGGGAGATCTCAAGCCTGAGAGAAGCATTGTATTGTTTCATATTATTGACTTAATGCAATATACATATAGCAAGGTTTTTATTTGAGGCTTTCCCTAGATACATCTTTGTGTTGTGCGATTGCAATTCTTTCTCTTTCTTGTTCATGTGATTGTGCGATTATAATTGGTTTCCACAATTTCTAGAATAGATTCACGTATTTTGTTTTAGCATATTACAAGATCACTTGAATACATGTGTATTTTGTACATGGTATCAGATTAGGAATCACTAAGAAAGAGAAGAACCAGAGTTTTTTTTGAATAGGTGAATCGAATTTGAAGATTTATTCTTCAGGACCAACAACAGATCAGGATGTCTTTCTGTGGATTGAGACTCGAATATGACCTTGAGGGTAGTTAGAATTACATAGAATGGAAGGAAATGATGAAGGTAGTTTGGAGGACAAGGAGCCGAAGGAATTCATAAACAATGATATTCCTAGGCCCGCAATAATAGATGCTCAAAATCTTGATGCATGAAAGAAGAATGTAGCAAAGGCGAGAAGGATTATGTTAGAAGGAGTTAGAGATCATATTGTCTCAAACCTCCATGGAAAGGAAACTACATATGATATGTTGAAGGCCTTAAAATATCCATTTCAAAATAGTAGCGACCACAGGAAGTTGGCGTTGAAGTACAAGCTCAGAAAATTCAAGATGGAGGAGGTTGAGACAATACCAAAATACTTGACGAAGTTCACACAATGTCGAGATGAGATTGGAAGTGTTGGTGTTACCATTCCCGAGGATGATCTGCTGAGCCTAGAACTTCTATGCCTTCTTAAGAGTTTGCACAACTACCAGGATTCGGTAAATGGGAGGGAAAAGTTACTAGAGTGGGAGCAAGTGTGGTCCGACTTGGTACAAGAAGAGGTAAGGCAGAACACCAGAGACAAATAGATGACAATTTAAATGATGGAAGGCACATGCAACCACAATATTCACATTTTTTTGTGGTATATTTCACTATAATCATTGTAGACTTCTGATTATGATTGAATTATTATAAAAGTAGTTATGTTATGTTATGCTTTTTTTCATTGTTCATCTTAGCACACATTGAAAATATATTTGCTATTAGTGTTTGATATGATTGGATATGTGTACAATTGAGGTTAGACAAATTTTCTAAATCTTTGTTAAGGTCACATTGATGTGGGTTCTAACCTTGGGTGTGGTACCCTTGCCCCCCCCCCACTAATGTTAGGTGTAGTCACGAGATGATCGTATAGGTTGTAAGAATGTAACCCACTTGTATCGCAAGGAAGGCCCCTTAATGAGTTATGACACAAATCAAGTTTATCCAACATAACTTTAACATCACCAAGTCTAAGTATTTCCTAATGGTTGTCAATTAGATGTTAAAATGATTAACAATTTAAATATCCTAATAAAAGTACCTAAATAATGCCTAATACAATGTGATTAAGTTATTTAACAGATAAATGCTCAACTATTATGTATTGAACACTCATAAATAGACTTAAATAACCTAAACTATCTCAATGAGTGTTGTTAATTTTAATGCCAAATGGTCGTGGTTAAATCAAAGAGGCATCTTGTATGAATGAAACATAATTAAACTTTGTGCAACCTCTTATTTAGTGAAAAATGGGTCATCTTATGCTCTCTTAAGGCATCAATTGGGTATATTTTCTTATTTGTATTGAAGGAAGTGAGATGCACAATACAACTTGGGTGGAAGAAACCCCTCATGTTTCTTTACAAGTTCCAAGTAAAAATGGTTCTACACGTTACTTATGTTCATTTTGGAGATTTTATTTAGCATGTATGCACCAAGTACTTTTCAGTTTAAGTGCTTGACAAATCTTATGTTTATCATTATGTAATAATCTTGCATGTTATTAATGGAAGTATTATTTTCATGTTATGTACTCGCTTTCCTATATGTTATCACTTCTAATATTTTATCTTATTAGTGGCAAGGGAATTGGGAGTCTCATAAAATTTACTTTAATAAATTTTCATTGGGCTAAAATTGACCTCTTAATTAGGCTGAGTTTGACCAAGGAATACCAAGCTACTTAAAGGAAGGATTTATATTTTTTTGACCAACGTTGGCTTTCTAGTTAGGGCTGAAGTTTGTCTGCAGTTGATTACAGAATTTGACAGGGATGATTTGACTTTGAATTAGGAAATTCAACTTAGTTTTTGTACTCTCTCTCTCTCTGCTTAACTTTTGATATAATAATAATAATAATTGATAAAAGGGTTTTCCATGCATTGAGATTTTCCCCTAACATCTGCCAAATCCAGTGTTATCTTGTCTTTTGCATATTGTTTTACATTATATATACATTTATCGTCAATGTGATTAATGGTTAATGTGATTTCTAGTCTAAATAATTGGAAATTGTTATTGGGATACTAAAGGAACATTGAATTAAATTGTGCTAAGCATAAAACATACCATTTTTAACTATATTTAACATAAAATCTATAGTTCTTTGACCAGGTACATAAATTCTATAAGGTTTTGAATTATCATAGTAAACAAAAAACATACCTTTCTTACCTGAAGCTTCTAGTTTGTTCCTTTTCTCTTTTCGAACATGGAAGTACACAAGATAGCCAAAGATTCTAAAATGACTCACTTCAGGCCTTTTACCAGTGAAGACTTATTCAGAAGTCTGATTGTCTAAGGCCTGATGAGGAGTTCTATTTTCACATAAATAATAGTATTTGCAGCTTCTCCCCTCAAAAAATTTGGTAGCTTTTGATCATGCAACATAGCTTTGAATACTTCCATAATGGTTATATTCTTCTTCTCAGCCATGCCATTTTGTTTTGGATTGTACGACACAATGGTTTCCTTATTTGTTGCAATATCTTTTCAAATATCATTAAAATGATTGGAGGTGAAATCTTCCCCATTATCAAATCTAAAAGATTTGATCAACTTCCCATTTTGAGTTTCGATCAGAGCCTTGAATCACTGAACATATCAAATGCTTCCCCTTTCTTTTTCAAAAATAATATCCATGTCTTGCGATAAAAATCATCAACAAAAATCTTGAAATACAAGTAGACACCAAGAGAAGTAACAAGCATAGGTCCACATAAATTATAATTTATGACATGAAACACCTTAATAGGTTTTTTTTTTTTTTCTTGAAGGGTATGATCCCTTTATATATTTTCCACTTACACATCTTGGGACTCCTTCATGATCCATTATGATTGTTACACCAATTTTTGGCCATATAACCATTTACAATTAGATGGATTGAAGTACACCATTTAAGACCAATTTTACCATAGTAAAATTGATTTCACTATAAGAAATAATTTAATAAACCATATTTTATTATGTTATTTTTGGTTCAAACAATAAACCCCATGAGGAATAGTTAAATAAATCCTTATATATTTGTTTTTCCTCTAGGAATAATTAATTAAACTACTATTTAAATAAATTTCGTGGTCATATTTAACCCAATTATGAGAATAATTAGATAAATTATTATTTTTCTTATTTTTCTCTAGGAATAATTAATTAAATATTTATTTAAAAAAAAACCTTGTTAAATTTGACTAAATCGCCTAGAAATAATTAAGCAAATCATTATTTGTTAATTATTCCTTAACCACATTCTTGAAATGATAAATAAATAATTTATTTTTTTATTATTTCTAAATAAAGGTATTTGACCAATTTGAATACCTTTTCCATCCAATAAAATATAATAAAATGTTCCAAACAGTTAGATATAGATCTTGGTTAAAAATATTTTATTATTTTCCATTATCAAGGATAACTCAATATTTTGTTATAAACAAAAGGGTTTTCCATTCATTATTCACTTTGATCACTTTCATTGTCGTGCTTTGATCATTCTCATTGCTGCTGATATTTTCTTTGCTTCTTGAGCTCCCATAGAGTTCAACATATTTTGGGTTTTCTACACCATTGAGAGAGAGAAACGTCTAGATTTGAAGCGTTGAGGACAACCAAGAACCCATCCCATTGAGGGGGATTGGTAGCATCATTATTTTCTCCCTTCCTTGGTGTTATAATACATATAAAATTATTTATATCTTGCCTTTTCCATTGGATGTATGGAGAATTTCTTATTTCTTTTCACTGTTTAACTAATTTTACCACATAGATCGGGTTTCTAGCAGCATTTGTTTTAACTATCACTTGCAGATCTAAAGAAGTTAAACAAGTATGTAATATTATTAATTAGATTTTAGCTAATTAGAATATTAATTTTTGTTTTTTCAACTAGATAGATGAATGGTACAGGGACCCATAAATCCCTTTAGTAGGAGTAAAACCACTTCTTAATGTGAATGTGGATCAATGCATCTATATAGGGTCAAGATGAATAAACCACTTCTTGGTGTGAAAGTGGGTTAGTGCATGTGGATGGGGTCAAATTTACCAAATCAACATCGTAATCATGGAGGTAGTGGAGACAATGGAAGACAACGCGGTCATAATGGAGGTTAGTGTCCATGTGTGTAGAATCATTATTGTGTGGGGCTAAGAGGGTGAGGGCTCACAAGCATATAAGGAAGGGGATGGCAGCCATAGAAAGCATTCTAAATATTTTTTATGAATTTTCTTTTATGAATTTATGCACACTTTAGCTGTTTAGCTAAGTCTGTTGTGTTGTTTAGCACACAGGTGTTTTTGAGAAAAAATCCCACCCTTATCCTTAGGGGACTACGAGTGCCCACTCAGGAAAGGTTCTTGATATGAATTTCGTCATCATTCATCAGGCCAATCTTCAGCCCCTATCAACAGTGGAGTCTCCTTCAAGAATTGTGAAATCCAAGAGGGCAGATCTATTGGAGGAGCAATAACCAAAGTTTTTTAGCTTGGCATCCGATGAGGGGAGAAACCCTTCATATGGGAAGATGATTGGGCAGAGTAACAACATATTTCTCATCAGTTCAACCACCTCCCATCAGTATCCCAACTGCAGTGTTTAAATCATCCCTAGGGCTTCATTTTCAGTTATTGTCATTTATAGAAACCTTTTCTGGGCTATCTTGGAAAAGTGTTATAAATCTCATATCTCTGATTCCGGCTATTTCTGAGAACCCAATCAATAGATCTACACATTCATAGTTTCCAGAAGCTATATTTTCTAGCAGGAATATGTAGTGGCAGCATTCCAGCAGTTGTTGCAGCAGCAACGTATCATGTGCTAAGGTTTATGTCCATTTCAGGCTTTTTTGTCTAGCTTGAGTGTCTTTTCTTCAAGAACTTTGTACTTCATCTCCACTATTGAATGTAATAAAATGAATCAGCTGATATACTCATATGTTTGATGTAATGATGTTTACTGCAATTTCTTGTTTATTGTTCAATATTCTTGTTTATTCTATTTTGGGATATTACAGTGGTATAAAAGCATAATTTTGGCTCAACCTGTGGGGAATTTACATCAATTACATCTGAAGAAGAACCTCTTGCAGACCAAGAGAAGCGGTATAATAATAGAGGTCACAAATTTGATTATACAACCAACAAAGAAGACCACATATCAGAAGAAATATAACAAAAAGGAAAGTCTCCAATGTCGAGAAAAATGGATGAGAAAGAGTTTCCAAAATTTCTTCTCCAATCTATGTAGGATCTCACCAGAGAGATCAAGGAGATGAGAGTGGAGAGACAAAGGGAAACCCCAAGAGGGTGAAAAATGGAGAAAGTTCTGGTACTTCAAATCATTGGCGTGAGCAACTAGTAGTGCAACAAGCTTCACAATGCTTCACTATGCCTACCTTCCAAGAAGTAGGAAATGGAGCTAGAGGAAAACAAGAGTAGAAGGCTCTCAGTGATTATTTTCTAGAATATGAATCTCAGGATCAAAGATTCAAATAACATCTGAAATTCCAAGAGTTCTTCCAGATCAAAGATAAAAAAATATCTCGTAACAATAATAGAGGTGGAGGGTACATGCAGAGCAATGATCTGCAACGTACTATGGGTAGATTATTTCTGCCTAATTTTGATGGGTAATCCAAGTGCACGACAAAGGCTTGGGTGGAAAAGTTAGAAATTCATTTCCAGTTGAACCAAGTATCAGAGACGGAAGCTATTAATATAGCAGTGTTGCACCTTGAAGGTGAATCACATGAATGGTAGTTCCACATACTGTCTACATTGGGACATGCAAGTGTGAATACATATGTAGAGTTCACCCAGAGATTGGTAAAGAGATTTGACCAAAGAGATCTAAAGGAGCACTTTGTTGAGCTAGCTAAGCTCAAGCAGTCGAGAAACCCAGAGACTTATATCTCTGAGTTCCTGAAAATTTCCGTCATGGTGCCAAATCTGTCAGCAACTAGGAGGGTATACATGTTCATTGATGGACTAGTGGAACCAATGCATGGGTTAGTAAATTCCACTAGACCAACTACGCTCCAAGATGCCATTGAGAGGGCTAGGGAATTACAAGATTCTTTGCCAAGGGAAAGAGCTACATTCCAGCAAAAACCCACATTCCAATCAAATGGGAAAGATATGAAGGTTCCACCCCCAAAATGGAACCAAGGCAAAGGACCACTTAGTGATGATATCCTGAGAGATTTCAAGAGGAGGAATCTTTGCTTCTTGCCAAGAACCATGGGCACCAGGGCATCGATGTGCTGTTGGAAAGGCACATTATATTAAAGTGTTTTCTGATAGTGAAGAGGAAGAAGAGGAGGAGTTGGAAGGTGACAACATTTTTGTGGCACTAGGAGAGGATCCACCACCACAAGGAGGTGGAAATGGAGCATTTTATCCAACTAGAGGGGCCCTTGTAGCTTTGCAGGGAGTTCCCAAGTATCTAACATTGAGATTATGAGGCACAGTTCAAGGGCAACGAGTGGCAGTATTGATATACAGTGGGGCTACCCATAATTTTATTGATACCCAAATAGTGCAGAGGAGAGGCATACCCACAGATGATTTTGAAGGATTCTCAGTTTTGGTTCCAGGAGCTAGAACCATGTAGTGTGTGAAGTATGTTTTGGCATTGAAAGTAACTTTGGGGACATACACATTGACATATCACTTCTTTTTGGTCGATATTCCTGACACAAATGTGATATTGGGTGTACAGTGGTTGATCAAACTGGGAAAGGTCACCACGGATTGGGAGACCTTGGATATGGAATGGACAGATAAGAAGAGCGGTAAGCACCAAATGATCAGGGGCATGCACACTTACCCACCATAGGTATTCTCAACACATAGGATGGAGGTTTATTTGTGTAGAGGAGACAGAGAATGGGCATTAGAGCTACATATTTCAGAGGCAGGAGGCAAAGACAAATCAGTCCACTCCGATGTGCAGTCTATTCTAGACCACTATTCTACAGTATTTTGGGACATTCCACTAGGGAGGCCACCAGACCGAGAGTTTTAACATACTATTGAGTTGGAGTAGGGGATCCAAACAGTAATCACCACACCCTATAGGCACCCCAAATCTTACATGGATGATATTGAGAGAGCTATTTAGGAGCTCTTGGCTTTATGACATATCTGACCCAACACTAGTCATTTTTCTTCTTCTTTGGTCTTGGTGAAGAAGAAGGACAATACCTTAAGGATGTGCATTGACTATAGAGACTTGAATAAGAAGACAATGAAGAATAGGTACTCAATTCCCAGGATTGATGAGCTGATGGATGAGATGAGGGGATCGAAGTTATTTTCAAAGATTGATTTGAGGTCGTGGTACCATCAGATCAAGGTAAGGGATCAGGATATCCCCAAGACTGAATTTATATGTCATTATGGCGACTTTGAGTTCTTGGTGATTCCCTTTGGGTTGACCAATGCTCCAGCTACATTTCAGTTTTTTATGAACAACATCTTCTATTGTCAGTTGAGGATATTTGAGTTGGTTTTATTTTACGACATTCTCATCTACAACTGCACATGGGAAGAGCATCTACAACATATTGAGCAAGTATTACGCATTCTGGAAGAGCAAAATTTATATGCCAAGCTCTCCAAATGTGATTTTGGGCTCATAGAGATGCTTTATTTAGGCCACATAATTAGAGTGGATGGAGTAAGGGTCCATGAGGAGAAGATTTGTGCTATTATGGATTGGACAGAGCTAAAGAATGTAATAGAACTTCAAGGGTTTTTAGGCATCTGAACCTACTACTGAAATTTTGTCAAAGGGTTCTCAAAACTAACAGCACCACTCACTTATCTGATCAAGAAGGGAGCCTTTGGTTGGACAAAAACTACATTGAGGGCCTTTGATAGGCTCAAAGAGGTGATGAGAAACTGTCTGGCGTTGGCATTACCAGATTTCACACAACCCTTTGTGCTGGAATGTGATGCTTCAAGGGAGGGTATTGGCGCAATCTTGATGCAATGGGGCCATCCCATAACCTTTGAGAGTCGGAAGTTTTTGCCACATGAGAGGTTGTATCCCATATATGCCAATGAGATGTTGGCCATTACGCATGCATTCGCCAAATTTAGGTAGTATCTGGTAGGTAACAGATTCCGATTAAAGACTGATCACAATAGTCTTCGGTATTTTCTTGAGTAGAAGTAGCTTCAAGAGAGGAAGCAAAAATGGGCTAGAGAAATTCAGGTATATGAGTTTGACATTAAATATGTCAAAGTCATATACTAGTTAGTAGCTGATGCCTTATCAAGGATACCAACAATGTTGTCCTTGATGAGTGTGGATTCAGATTGGAAGGCCCAAATGTTGGTGGAGTATTCCAAAGACCGCTTCACATGTGATGTAATATCCCCAAAAGGGAGAATGCAGCAATACTTAAACACAATATAAGAAATGCAGCAAGATAAACAATAAATCTTAAGACAACATAAGAATTTACAGAGAAGTTGAGCCATTTTATTAGATTGGAGAATAATCAGTTACACAATGTACAAAATATGAGTAGATCTAGCCAAAAAGTTGGTTTAGAATCACTCAGAAAACATGTTGCAATAGGTACAACGTAATTGGAGAGGCACTGAAGAAAATATTGCATTTTCCCTTTAGCAGAATATGAACATATAGTTGCAAGCTCAATAGGAGAATGCAAATCTACTCAAAAATGAAGCTTAGATGATGCCAAGATTCAAGATCTGGCCAATGTGATGGATTCCCAAGTTAACCCAGAAACGATTTTCCAAATCTGCAACTTTGGAAAATCACCTCCCTAGGATTTGATCCTTGATCTGTTGGGAAATATAGATCTGAAGCTAGATATATCAAAAATATGGCTGAAATTTGTTATAAGATCAGATCTAAGCTTGAAGGGTTGATCCCTTCTTCAGATCTATAAGCTAGAAGCTCTAGATCTAGCTTCTCAATCCTCCAATAATGATTGTAGCTGCTGCAACACAACTGCCTTTAGAAACTACGCTGTAAGGGAAAGAAAGACCTTCTTCCTACTGAAAAATGTTGCAATAAACCCCAGGCTTATGGTAATACAGATGGCAATGTGAGGGGATGATCCCTCATAGGATTACTAGCTAAAATGCTAGTAACTTCCTTCCTCCTTTTAGATTTGAAAAATGGACAGCATAATTCTTTAAGGGAATTTTGCTACTAGGAGGTCAATAAATTTTGGCTTGATTCCATATCTGCAATGAAGCTCTGGGAAGCTGATCTTTAAGCCCAAGGTGATAGGAATAAACCCTCACCAATTCTCCAGCTAAAGTACTGAAGACAACTTCCTCCTTCCAAACTGATCTTCAGAAATCTGTAATTTTTGAATATGGATGTTCTGCAGAAAGTAGGAAAAAGAGATGTGGCACTTAAAGCCTAATGTAGGATGGAGTACAAGACTCTTTCTAGAGCTAATCTAAGAAAGAGGTGGGATTCCCGACCAGGAACACCCTATGCTAAACAACACTTGCAATATCTGCTAAACAGCCCGAGAAAGTAATGGAATTTCACATGACAATTCCAGATATGAAAATATATTTACATCAAGAATAATCAGCATGCCCTCATCCTTGCCTTCATATTATTTATATAACCTTTTAGCCTTCCCAAGCCTTGGCCCTCATCTAGACTACATAGTGTATGTGGACAAGATCCTCCAAGTTGGATTGCGTTGTTTAACCAAATCAACCATCATGTCTAGGTGCAATGTACACCCTCTCCATCAAGTGTGCTTTGTTTGCACATCATCCTCCATCACTTTATCATGAATGTCTCATGATCTTTTTTTTGACATCTTAAATATCTTAGTTGACTGAATGAACCTCCATGATCTATCTCATTAATGAGACAGGCTCCCCAATTTCATTTACATTAGTAGTTGCTCAACTACCTTATTATGTAGATCTAGGCTTAATTAATCCACATTCACACACATAAAGTGGATATTTATTCATATTGAGGATTTTGGGTCCCTCCACTCTTTTATTTACTTAATTCATTACGAAAATCAAGGACTCTAATATTCCAAATATGATGTGGAAATTTGGGAGTAATGGAGTCCCAGGCGGAAAAGTATTTAACTTGTCCTCAAGCAAATCAAGCAACTCCAAAAGAATATGCAAGGCCATCTATTCCCTTCCAAATGGCATCCACACAAGGAAGGCTTCCTCCATTTTTTGCAATGTGTTATGCATGTTTGGTTCCAAAGTTGTCTTTTAAAAACATAAAGAATGACCTCCAACTATTTGGTTAGATGTCCTCCTTCCATCATTAAGTACCAAGTGACAACCATATGATGTCCAACATCATCAACAATACATGAGGTGCATAAAATAAGGTGGCTCTCTTCACAAAGGAAAAGCTCCATCACACAATACATCTCCCCATCCCATGTTTCATGAGTTTGATTGAGCATTGATATGCTCTCATACTTAGCCATGTTGGCCTTGTTGGATCCAAGCATCATTCCAATGTTATGAAAAATAATAAGGAAAGGAGCTATATGGGTAGACAAGGATGTGAAACCATATTCCCCTAATAGTAACCATCAGAGTAAGTCCCTTTGCTTCCATCCTCCATCTCGTCCATGTAAGATGGACAACCCAAACTCCCCCAAAAGCAGCCAAAGAAATAATAGATCTTGCTGCTTTCTCTCCTGCTCATGTGCATCATGAAGCAAAAACATACCAATGGACATATGGAATGTCACATCAGCCCAATACAAAGAAACATCATCAATGCACATCAAGAGAGCATCATGCCAAGCTTTACCTAATACAAAACACATAGACATAGGAGATGTCATGTGGTGGCCAATATCTCTCAAGTGAAACCAAAATAAACATGCTTTCTTTTGCTGAATTCTGTCATTGATACACAAGGCATGAATCAGAAAAATATGAGCTATTGGGTGGTAACCATACTCACCCAAGAGAAGCCAGCACAGCGATGCCTCCTTCTTCATTTCATAAGTGTTCTTCAAGGCATGGATCAAAGAAATAGGAGCGTTTGGGTGGTGACAGAAGTGTTAGGGTCCCGTGATTTGGCCGATTGGCTAGCCAAATGACGATGTAACATCAAACCAAGCTTTGGAGCCCAAGGACCTAGCCTTCATGGACTCAGAGAGGGCTCTCTCTATATGTGTAGAAGATGTCGGTGTGTTTACTTGCGATGTTATGATATTAGGCTAGTTATGAAGTGTGTTTTTGGTTTTTTAGTTTTTAAGTTTGTGAGGGATGAAACTGATCAAATACATAAACTGGATGACAAGATGTAGATAAATTGGGCTATGGGGTCAAACAGGTCAAGGAAGCTATGAAGTGATGATGTAAAGCTGCTGTAGGGCCGATTTGATTCACAATAGAAGGGATCTCTGGGAAAAATGGATTAAATGAACAATAAGTTGGTGAAAGACAAGGGATTTCAAGTGAAAACTAGTTAATAGCAGACATAAACATGTAATAGCGAGCCATTAATCATGCTAGGAATAACTATAAGCTAATCAATACATAGAAATCAAACATTCAAGCCATACATAGAGGTATATGACCCTCTAACTTCGGGAAAAGGCTATCAGACTTTGGGGAAAACACATGAGACAAACTAAAAACTCATAAACTATGACGGAACGCCTAAACATAGTCTCTAAATCATTGGGCACTTGGACAAATAAGTTTTCATAGTTTTAGGCAAAGGGCTAGATCGGGACTAGGCCTCCTTGGTTCAACAAAATGATCAACAAATCAGTCAAAGAGAAAGTTTTATGGACATAACTATGGGCAGCTGATAGGTAGATAGGGAAAACCATACATCCTACTCAACATACATGGAGCTGATGAATAAAACTTAGCAACAACACCTTAGGTTACTAAAGAGCAGCTAAGAATTCTTTAGCATAACTAAGGGAGAAGAAAACATCAAGCTATGAAGATTCAGGGATTTTGAGGTGCCTCCATGGGCATGTCTCAAAATCAATCTTTACTGATCTATAGCAGCAAAAAAAATGAAATATGAGTGAAAACTAGAAGACAAAACAACATTTAGAAGCACTATACCATTCTACCATGTCAAGGAATCCATCAACAAGCCTTCAACATTCCTCAAAAGCATCCAAGAGGCAATCCAAACATCATAACTCAAGTGTATTCTTCAAAGCTCATATGACCAATGCATTAATTCTTTTCTCAAGTTCAGCCTCTGATTTACAAAGAGAACCATGGAATAAATAGGCTTGAGGGAGGAAAACCTCATGGAGCAACTAGCTATCCCATTGGCCAAGTCAAAATATCTAAACTTGTCCTTGAGGCTTTGCAAAGCCCAAGGCACAAAATATCTCATAAAATATCTTAAAAACTGCTAAAAACGGAAATTATATTGAATTTACATGATTTTCCCATGATAAAAATAGCCTAACGCACATTTGGGAAAAGCAGATTTTTGGAGTTCAAAAATTACAAAAATACTTCATATTTATGCCTGAAAAAGGTCCCCTGACTTGCTGGATGCAAATGGAAGCCTTCCCGATGTCGAAATGAGGCTCATGATGGCTCGTTGGAAATCTCTCTGTGTCTTCTTTCCGGCGCAAGTGGAATCACCTCAATCTGATCTCTGAAAGTCCCTCAAAACTGTACCTGTGCGCAAAAACCCGGAAAATAGCAGGCTGCTGATATGGCGGGCAGAATGTGCAAAATGAGGTTGTTTTTCGCCAATTTGGAGGGGCGAATGATCTTCAAATGCCCTGAAAATCGCTGGAGACCTGCTCATGGAATTATGGCATCCATCGGTATCATCCTCCTCCCTTGAAAAATCCTCGAACTGAAACAGCGCAATTATGAGTTTTTGACTAAAAACCCAAAAAATGCCGAAAAACAAAAAGTTGCCGAAATAGGCCCAAAATTGGCATGCATGACCCTCAAGGGTCCATAGCAACATGCTCCGAATCTGATGCCAAAATATCAAGGGTTGATATGTCTTTCTTCTCTTTCCGTGTCGGGCGCTCCTTAAAACTGCTGTTCTTGATCATCATCCTTATGTTGTTGCTCAAACTGCTGAGCTGCTGCTGTTCAGCACTATCCTCCTCTGGTTCCTGCTTCTGCTGATCTTCACCATTGTCATGTTGCTCCTGTTGTCTTGCTTTGGAGGCATTTTGACCTAACTATGCTTTGGAAGAAACCAACTGCCTTTTATGAACAATGCCCTGCTGGATTGAAAATGGCCACTATACTGTTTGGACAGATATGGACATTGTGGATTTGAATAAGATCTGTGATGCTTCCTTGAATGGCCCACCTCAGCACTTATTAACAACGAGTTCTTCAAATGCAGATTTACACTTATTCCTGTAACCTTCTTAACAATGGTACTATGTGGGAGAAACTACTTTGTAGATTTTACGGCCTTGCAGTCTTGAAACAATCACCCCTCTTTGATGACTTCTTTGAAGGGCACAGCACTGCACTTGTATTTTTTGTCTTTGAAACCAAACTTCAAAAATTATAACCATTTGCTCTTTTAGGTCATTTCCCTTGAAACATGCCCTGTTAAAGCTTCTGTGGAGACCACACGGTGGGAAAAGAAAGAGACCACGTAGTTGGAGTGAAAAATTGAGCCTTTGTGTTAAGGGAAAAACCTTTCACTTGTGACTTTTTGAGAAGTCAATCACTGCCTTTATAACTCTGCTCTTAATGTAAACTTGATCATCAACAAATGCCTTCTAGAACATGGCCTTATTCCACCCTCAAAATTACTCTGTTCAACAATCTTCAGAATGACAATGTAGTGTAATGAACAAGGAGACTTAGTTTAGGTGAAAAATAAGTGCAACAGTGGTTTAGAGAACACACTCTCTGCTTCAGCCAGGAACTATTTTCAAAATTGTGAGTTTAAATAGTCCATCAACACCTATATACCCTGCCTTTAATGTTTACTCATGAAATTATGGCATCTATTGGTATCACCCTCCTCCCTTGACGACTCATCAAACTGAAATGGCGCATTTATGAGTTTTTGACCAAAAACCCAAAAAATGCCAAAAAACAAAAAGTTTCCGAAACAGGCCCAAAATTTGTATGCATGACCCTCAAAGGTCCATAGGAACATGCTCCGAAGCTGAAGCCAAAATATCGAGGGCTGAGGTGCTTTTTTCTTCTTTCCGTGCTAGGCGCCTCTCCTTCAACTTCTTCAATTTTTCTTGTGCTACCTTCAATTTTCGCCTGGCAAACTGATTTAGCTTCTGAAAGTGAAGAGTCCTTTTTCTCTGTAGCTCAAGATCCCTGTTTGCCTTCTCAAGCTTTGTTTCCAAATGCTGGTTAGCCCTCTCAAGCCATGCTTCCTTGTTTTCCTCAATTTCTTGCTCAAAGAGGGCAGTGAGAGGAAAGGCTTCGAATTGAGCTTGTTCTTCTGCTCTCTGTTTCTCCAAGGCTTTTCTAAGCCCGATGGTCCTAGGCCTCTTTCGCCTAGGCTGGTCCTCTTCCTCTTCATCATCAAACTCGCCAATGAGCTCTTCAATTCTTACTTGCGCCTTTTCTGCCTCCTTTTTATACTTGATCGCCCTTGCCTCATGAATGGTTGCATGATACTTCATTTGTTTGTTTTCAACCTCCAAGAAATGGTTGAAATTCCTCGCCCTTTGAAGATCTTCTTGTAACACCTCAATTTTCCCTTCTTTGTGAATGAGGAGGTTTTCAAGGATGCGGGCCTCATTATCACTGTCATCGCTTGGGATAGGGATGACAGCTGATTTACCTCCATGCTTGGCACTTTCTCCAACTGCACTTTTGCCTTTGAATGCCAATCTAGCGCTTTTTCTCCTTGGCAAGCTAGAAGTTGTCTTTTTGGGCAATTTCCTCTTTTTAGGAATAGTTTTGATCACTGTTAAAGAGGCAGCTTCAGCTTGCTGTCCTTCCTCAACATTCTGTCCAGCTTGTGGCTCAAAAGGTGCTTCAATTGTTTGCCCAACTTGCTGCTCTTCAATTTCTGTCTGCTGCTGTTCCTCTTCCCGAATTTGCTGCTGTTGCTCACTAATCTCCAACTGCTGCTGTCCATCAACCTCTAGCTGCTGTCCACTGATTTCCAACTGCTGTTGTCCCTCAAAATCTGGCTGCTGCTGTTCATCATCCTCCTTTTCTCCCTGTGGCTCATTGTCCTCTCCTTCTCCCTGTTTACTTGGCTGCCCAGTGGTCATCTTGAGTTTTTTAGGGGTAGGCCTACTAGATAAAGGCACTGGGCGATGGACAGGCTGAGTAGGAGACACAGGAACAGGAGGGACAGTGGCGAAATCGACATGGCTAATGAATGAATCCCATGAAACCCCTTTCTTCTCCAGCTGGTGCAAGAAGATGATTTTGATCAAGGAATGGTGAAAGAGAGAAGGGATTTGCTGAGGTGGAGTTTCCTTTTGGACAGTAGCTGCCATTTTCTCTATGCTTTTGGACAAAAAGTATGGAAGGTTTAATTGCCTGCTTCTAGTAAAATGCATCAACAAGCGAACATGATAGGAAAAAATTTGGCTAAACCTCCCTTCACAAGTGAAATATCTCATTATGGCTTTCATCAGCGGAGCATAACTGTCAAGAAGATAGGAGAAAGGGAAAATAGCGGTGATGGTTTCTCTATGTTCCGGCTTGATGAAAAGTTTATAATCCTCCAGATCAAGATGCGCTTGTTTAAACCACCTTTCACCATGATACGGGATCTTGGTAGCCTTGGATACATACCTTGGAGAGATTTTGAAGTCAAGACCTGCTAACTGGAAGTGTTTGTCCTTGAATCTCAAAGCGCACAAATGTGTAAGTGGCGAGAAACTCTTGACTTCTTCTATCCTCTGACAGAATTCAAAACAGCCTACTTCATGGAAATTGAAAAGCACTGATGGGTGAGCATTGATTTCTTCTATGGAGATAGGCTCATATCTCTTATGTTGTCCACCTTTGTGATCTCGTTTTGGAGGCATTCTGACTTGAAACAGGCTTTGGAAGAGGCAAACTGCCTTCAATGTATGAAAAATGCTCTACTGGATTGAAACTGGCCACTACACTGCTTGGACAGATATGGACCCTGTGATTTTGAATAAAATGCAACAATGTTTCTTGGAATAAGCCACCTCTGCACTTATTAACAGCAGTCCTTCAAATCTGGATACACTTCAGCTATGTAACCTTCTTAACAATGGTATCATGTGTAAAAAATGGGGTAGCTGCTTCGTAGATTCCCTGTGCACAGTTTTGAACAATCACCCCTCTTGTGATTTTGTTAGAGGCTAACCTACACTGTTATTTGTGTTTTCAAAACAAAACTTCGAATATAATAACCCTGCTCTTTAGGTCATTCACCTTGAAAAATACCTCTGTTAGCAGATTTCTGTAGAGACCACACAGTGGAAAGAAAGGAGACCTTTTGGTTAGGTGAAAAATTAGCCCACAGTGTTAAGGAAAACACCTTTCACTTGTGAATTTTGAGAAGTCAATCACCACCTTTGTACCTCTGCCTTTGATGTCAAAATCCAACATCAACAACCTCTGTCCTTCACTATGTTGTTTACTTTTGAAAATCTCTGTCAACAAGTCTTCAACATGATACAATATGGTTTCGGTAAAGGCAGACCCAAGTTAGATGTATAACCAATGCACAGTGGTTTTTAGGAAACATACTCTCTGCTTGTGAGTTTGAGAGATACAATATGATACCTGTACCTCTGTCTTAATCTTAACTTCAAACACTAACAACTCTGCTCTTTAGAAAATGGCTCTGCACCTTTGGAAAAACTCTGTTCAACAATCTTCAGAATGATACAATGTAGTGCAATGAAAAAGCAGACTTAGTTTAGGTGAAAATCAACGCAGACAGTGGTTTAGACAATACACCCTTTGCTTGTGAGTTTGAGAGATACACCAACACCTCTGTTTTTGACAACTTTGATATCAACCAACACCTAGCTCGAAAGAGGCTTTCAAACTTTCAGCAATTCTGTCTTGTGCAAGTGTGCCTTCTTTGCACTGTTTGCATATCAAGCAAAACACCACATATATGCTAAGAATGCCAATACATTGGTTTGGGGTGATAATGACAGAGTTTTATAGAAGATGTCAAGATTTTTGCCAGAGATTATATGAGTTTTCTTTTTCAAACAACAAGAATGTCGAGACCCCCTCACTGAGTGCACTTAGCTGTTTTGACAATGTGGCAATGTGTGGAGGACTGTGAGGACTGTTTCTTTTTTCCAAAATGGTCAAAACCCTTTCACTAATGCACAGCTTCAAACCACGGCACACAGAGTTTAAATTGGGTTTTTTGAGATTTTCGAGGCAAGGGGCGAAGTACATTTTGAATTTTTTGAGAAGAAATACCTTGGAGGGAGCTTGAAATGCACCGGAACCCTCCAACACTGGCGCGGCAACCTTTGGAGAAAAACCCGTCGCGCAAAAGAAACTTGTCGGGTCGGCCTGTCGTGTGGTCGGGCGGCCTCCTACAGGCACGTCGCGCCCACCTACAGGCACGTCGCACCGACGAAGGAAGCCTTTGTAAATTGCTGCCCAGGCACGTCGCGCCCAAATCCAGGCACGTCGCGCGGCCTTAACCGGTGCAGAAAACTTCAATTTGCTTGAAAAACGTTGTGATACTTGGGAGCTGCGGAAGTTGGCTTTGAATTTCGACAATGACCTTCGTACTCACCTATTTCATTCTTTTGACACTCCTTCAACGGCTACTTTCATTGTTTATTTAAAATACAAAAATAAAGACCCCATGGCTATCTTTGAACACAGTGAAGTTTTTCGTTCAAACAGTGGCATTTCTTTGCTTTGAGAGTTAAAGTCTTTATTTGCGCTCTTAGTTTCTTTATCACTGCAAATATTTAAACTTTGTCGGTCCTATTTGGACTTGATGATATCTCTGCCCTTCTTAAATGATACAAAACTGTGTTTGCATCAAGCTGTTTTTTAAACAGTGATAGTTCATCAAATTTTCTTTGCCTATTCATGAAGTTACATACCTGTTCTCATAAGAGAGACATTTCAAAACCTCGACTCTGTCCCCCGTTTTGACACTTTAGGTGACAATGTTAACAAAAGAAAAGTCATTCAAAATCTGTCAAAGGCATTTGAAAGTTGTTTTATCACTTAACAGGAGATCGCCGGTGCCCTTGCAATTAGTTTAACAATCTCAGTTCTTAGGTGATTTACAGGTTTCCTTCTGGACTGTAAGTGCCTTCTACTAGCTGTTTCTTTTTATAACATAATTCTCTGCTTTACAACTCACTATGCCACATCCCTGCCACTGTTTATTTAATACTGTATCTTTGTGCTAAGTCTGCCCTTTGGAATGATGACAACTGTGTTTGTTTTTAAAACATATAAACAGTGGTGACTCATCACAACCAACTTCTTCTGCCTATTCATAAGATTGAATACCACTTGCCTCCTCCATCTGAGAAAACAAGCTTGTGCAATATGAAAACAGGACTCTTTGATACATAGTCATTATTTTGCTCTGATCATTGTGTTAACCTCTTTTTGCCAAAAGAACCATTTCATAACCGAACTATGTTCACTGTTTTCCTCTCTTGGAGATTTTTAGCAAGGAAGGGCTATTCATAATGCACCAAAACATTTGAAAGCTGTAAACACCATTTCTTGAAAGGCACTTCTTTGGACCTTTGGTATATGATATTGTTTTGTTGCTTGACCTTTTCCTCAAGGAGACAGTCTTCTTTTTGGTATCAGTGGCACACATATATTCAATATTGTCTCTTTCATACTGTAGGTATAGTCTGACAGATAGTTCTTTGAAATAGGAGTACCAATACCTTACATTATCAGCACTATCATTCATCTGTGTAATGACCTTGATTTCAGTCTTTGGTATCCTTCCACTACTTTCTTGTATCAATCAGTTTCAGCAACCTGCAGTAGCTTTGGCCATCTGCTCATATATGGAGGAGGCTTTTCATCAGGTAAGGTATTTGAAGGTTTTTTAACAATTCTGTTCGAGACAGCCTTTCTCTGAAGGTGATGGTAAGTAAACCACTTGGAAAACATCAGTCTTAGCATCTTCACTTGCAAGCATCATTATGTGTCAGCAAAAACCTTAGCCAGAGTAATACTGTCTCCCTGCATTGTCCTAAGAGTGATTTAGATATTTGGCTTGTTCATCTCATGATTGATTACTTGACAAATAACCTTTGTGACTATGAATGTCAGTGCTTTCTTGAAAAACCAAAAACTTTCTCCTGCCTGTGTAATGGCATTGGTTATCATCTGTTCTATTTGATCTTGTGGATAGACAGGGTACTTATGCTTTGGAATGTTTACTGATGACAGGCATTCTAAAGTTTCAACAATTTACCTGACTTGAAAGTTTCATATGATCTATTTTATCAAATCAGACTCTCCTTTCTTTTGAGCCAGCATATTTCAAGCTCCATTCCTGTTATGATCATCCATTACATTCATGAAACCTGAAGATATTGTTTCATTGTTTTAGTAAAGGCAAACCTAGACTTTTGCAACCTTCTGAGTCAACATTGGCCTGCGCCCTCTGCTTATGGATGAAGGAGGCGCCCTAACCCTCTGCTTGTAAATGAAGGAGGTTTTGGGCCTTGACAATTTACCATTTTGCTGAGACAGTGGCGACCCTTTCTTACTGTGATTTTCATGCTGGAAAGAGCTGTAAGGTCCTGATGAGTGACTTTTGTTTTGCAGCTTCATCTCAGGCTCACAATACATTTAGAAGTAGTTGTTCCTCTAACTGTAGATCAAGCATTTCCTCCTGAGATGAAGTTATATTTCCTGCCTTTGTAGAAACCATAGAACACTATGAAAAACCTACTAGTCAGCTTGAGATTGGGCTTTATGCAGTGCTGAGACCTAAGGAATATGAGTGGCGTGACTTAAGGCTGTTTGTCAATTTCATTTGCAAATTAAGGGATCAGTCATGGTAGGTCTGCTGCAGATGGAGGCTTTTTGGCTTTTTGATGATTGCCAAAGGTGAAATGTCCTAAAACGCCACTTCCTAACATAGGGGAGACTATTTAAACAGATGTGGATTTGCCTTTTAAGGTTGATGGGTAGGTCAATAAGGCTGAAGCTAGATAGGATTGTGATATGAGGTTTTTGATGTTGCCAGGGCTGGACTGAATAGGTAGAAAGGCGAAAAAAGTTTTGGGAGGGTTTTCTAGATGACATATTGACATAAGGAAATCAGTGTCTAGAAAACTCAGCTGAAGATATACTCATCACTAACATGTAAAAAATACTGATGGCTAACAGTGGCTCCATTTGGGGAGGGCAGCTCCTTGTCAGGAGGTGTCCAGAATTCAGATTTTTGGCTTATGAAGACTAGTGCCTTATCCATTGGCGCAAAATTTACCCTTCTCTTGATGTTATTTCTGAAAAATGACAGCATGGTTAACATCAAGGATACTTCTACCTACCCCACTATCTTTCCTAACATTTTCTCTTCTGTTTGGCGCATTTGAACTAGCAGCCTTTTGACAATGCATATTTTTCTTTTTGAAAAATGAAACTATCTATTTCTACTCTTATATCTGCCGGGAGTTCAGATTAGGCTGATGAACTCCTTCATTTCTCTACCTAAAACTAGATCGACTGTCAAGATTAAGCAGTTTGACAAGATTTCATTCTCTAATCTACAACATGAAATTTAAAAATGATCAAATCAGGATTAGGCGGTCTGATTTGTCATGCATTCGTGGCATAAAAGACAAGCTGCACACAAATGTTATTCTGCAACAAAGGAAACTAGACAAGTGGGGCTAAGATGTACAATGTGTTTTTCATCCCCCGCTTCTCTCTTTGGTTCTGTTTTAGGCATGTGGAACCAGAATCTCTACCTAATCTAAGCTCTGTGATAAGTCAATCTTACACAATGTTGACTATCTTGACACTCACTAACTTATCAGCAAATAAATTTAAACATGCTCAGCTATGATTAGGCTAGATAGTTGAACAAGACATTGAAGTACTAGTAGCGGCATTTAGACTTGCTTGCTTTCCGAAAGACTATTTTTTGGAACATGGGGCCTTTGTTCTATCTTCACTTGCCCTCTTTTCTGCTTTTTACTGTTTTTGACTTTCCTATCTTTTACTGTTTTTTATTTTTCCATTTTTTCAATATTTCAAACAATGGTATGTACAATGACTGAAAATGTTTCAAACTCAAAAATCTTGGAAATGACGGAATTTCAGCATCTTATCCTCGTAAGGATCTCCTCTCACCCTTGGCCCACTTAACTCTTGAAAAGAAAAATTTGGGAAATTTTCTTTCTCTAACATGACATAGGGATTCATGCAAGAATCTCTAAACAGCCCAGTATCCTCCCTCTGTACCTCTCTGAATATCTGATTTCCACTCCTTTCCTTACTGTATGCTTTCTTCAGGTAATGTATGTACTCTTGATAATTCTTGAAATAGATAGTGACATCATCAAGGTATGTAACAACACAGAAATTTAACACTGGGAACATGGCCTTCATGAACAGATTTCTGATATTGGGTGGTTTAGCAATTTTGAACTTGAAATCAGATTTACCTCCCGCAAACTGGAAAAGATCTTTAAGTTGTCTACTTTGCAAAGGAATCTGATGATTATGATCTGAAAGATGATCTTGCAAGAATACATGATTAGAAATATTTTTAATTGGTGAATCATGATTTTGAGTAGAAAAAACCTGATTTTTGTTATATGGAGATGCAGTATTATTTCTAAAATCAAAGCAAATTCTATGGCCACTAGTTTTTTCCTTGATCATTTCAGTTTGTCTCAGTTTGCTGTGTTTGCTTTTGTTAAAGTTGTTCTTTGAGGAAAAGGTAGTGATACAATTTTTTCCCTTGTTTTTTCTGTAGAAATTGGTATTCTGCATGAGATTCCTGATTTTAGCATTTCTAAGTTCTTCATGAAAGGACAAAATATGAGCCAATTTCAGTAGTTCGGGTATGCTAGGATTATAACTGTCATCCTTGCTCATAAGGAATTCACCTGGCATTTTCTCAAGATGTTGAGCTACTGAGGTTATGGTCAAAGTTTCATTTGCAGTAGGAGGGTCACCTGATGGTAAATCTTTGAGGTATGGAAGAAACATTAAACTCCCTTTCTCCCGGGTTCCAAAAAGGTTTATGATGTGTAGGTCTTCTAAAGCTTTTATCCGGAAGAAATTTCCACAAGTCACTGCTTGTGTTTGACTAAAGCTAGAGCAATTTTCTTGATAGTACATGAGGGTTTGTGCTTCTTGCTCTAATCCTACTTTGGAGAGGGGAAACTTACTTTCCTCAAGACACAGTTGTTCATGATCATGGTAGTTTTGAGTGTCCAGCTCATCATAAGGTACCAAGGACAACTGATGTGGTGGATCTAAGTCTATATCAGCTTCTTCTGACTCTTCCTCCAAGTTTACATCAATATGCATAATGAAAGAGTTTAAGTCGGAGCGCATAGAACACATTGGAATGTTATCGGGCCTATCTTGACTGCTAATCATGTATTTCATGTGTGATTCGTGGTAGAGTATCCTGGTCTGACCAAACACAGGAATGGTGGCATATGACATGTCTAGTTGGATATTCCCTTGGAGTTTGGCTCCCCAAGATCTGGAGAGAAGCATCCCGTACTTGGGAGGAATATTTGCCACTACTATATCCATGATTAGATGTTTTGCGGGTATTTGGGCTAGACTAAAGCAAAGGTCCTTGATCAAACCTAGGCATTGGACTCTGCTTGAATCAAATGAATATAAGTCTTTGTATGGTCTTGTGATTTCCAAGCCTAATCTTTCCATTACTACCTTCGGCATAAGATTATGCGAGGCGCCGGAGTCCAGCATGGCATTGTGGAGGATTTGGTCGTGGATGTTTAAGCTAATGTAAAATGGAAGAGTGGCTCCCTCTTGGAACTTTCCCTCTATCTTTGGACCAAACAATACTTCAGGAATGTCATCAGTGAGATTAACAGTGTTTGCATCATTCCCTAGATTTAGGACCTTTAGTACTTGGGATTTATAAGAGTTTTGGGCAATGAGTTCAGTAAGAGGCATGGTGATTTTGATCTTAGAGATTTCGCCTTCAAAGCTAAAAGGCACTTGAAGTTTAGATATGTTTGTTTCAGCTTTTTCAGCTAAGACCTTGTCTATGTTCTGAGTTTGTTGACCTTGTTTAGGGGTTTTGTTTGCCATAGTTGTTTTGGTGACCTTGGTAGAAGTATCGGGAGTATATGAGAGAGGACTAGTTTGGGTAACTTTAGCTTGGCTTTGATCAGTCTTTTCAACCTTGATTTTGTCACTGCTTGATGCTTTTTTGAGGATGGTATCTGGAGCTTTAGCAGTATCAGAGTTACCTTTCTTGACATTATCTTGGTTTCTCTTGCTCCTAAGGTCATATTGCCTGTGGGCTTCTTCAATAGCATTTTGAAATTCTATGGCAGGGTCATCAAGATCCTCATAATTGGTCTCATCTTGATCAGGCGAAAAAAAGGCTTGTTCTTCTTCGGTGAGGTACACCTCACCTTCATTGTCAGACCCTATGAGGTTTAAATGATGTTCATCAAGAGGTTCTGAGTCCCTATCATCTTCTTCCACATAGTTTTCATTGAATGGTGGCCTAATCTGTTGGCCATTTTCCCTTGGTCTGTTTTGGGGCTGCTCCCTCCTAAAGTTTTGGTTTCGGTTTCTGATTGGAGGGTTTGGCTGGTTGTCTCTAACAGGAGATTTTTCATTGATCTTTTCCCACATTTTAGCCATGGATTTGACTAAGTCATCTATTCTGGGATCTAGGGAAGGTGACGAAGTGGAGACCTCATCTCTATATGTGACCTTTCTCTCTGATCTAGTTCTAGCTCTTTTTTCAGCTAAGTTGGCATCTGCTTTTATAGCTATTTGTTGCATTTCCTCCAAGGTAGGGGGATCCTTGTCTCTTAGATGATATGTCATGTCCGGATCAAAACCCTCAGGAAATTTTGCCAAAGCTAAACCAAGTGGAGGTTTGAAATGAGGTGGGAGGGAGTTATATACACTGTTGAACCTCGTACAGTAAGCTTGGACACTTTCCCCATTTTCCCGTTTTAGATTGTTATATTCTGACAGGATTTGAATGGGGTTTCTTCGGATTTCCCACCTATTTCTGAAGATTTGATGTAGTTCGGGGATATTATGGATACTATTTGGAGCTAAGCTTTTGAACCATGCTTTGGGTTCACCACCAAGACTTTGGGCAAATATTCTCATTCGGATAGTCTCGTCTTGTACCTCTAGGTATTCATAAGCATCAGTCATTCTACTTATATGCTGTTGGGGTGTGGTGGTGTCTTCTCCAGTAAAGTGTGGGATCTTGTCTTGATATTTGTTTGGGAGAGGAGCTAAAGGTGGTGGCAACACCAAAGGTGCGTACCAGGCTGCCATGACTGGAGCTAATGGATGTTATGTAAGATGAGGACTGGTAGGCTGAAATGAAGTGGTTTGAACAGTGGTGTTTTGACCAGGTGTGGCGGATGAACTTGGACTAGTGATCTGGTTTTGAGCAGATCTGGGATGATAGGAGCCAAACTGATAGAGAAGCTGGAAATCAGGAGGAGTGGTGGGTGAAGCTTCTCTAATAGGACTCTGTGGTGGGTTCAGGGGTTCAAGATCGTCGAATTTTATCTTACTATATGATTTGATTCGGGGAAGAGCTTGTGATGACTCTAGTTCCGAAGGTGAATCTAGAAGGATATTGCGAGTTTTAGGTACAGATCTTGTTCTACGGATGGATCTATCGGTAGCTAGATGATCAGTTTCGGAAGCTTGCCACAGAATATTTTCTGGGTCATCTACTATGATAGGGGGATTTGGGTTTGGATGGGATCTGGTATTGATTCTTCGGGAAGCCAGATTTTAGATCCAGAGCTTGGAGAGAATGATATTGGTGAATGTTTTGGATGAGTGATTTCTCTAAAGTTATACTAAGGCGAAGGATGGTCAAAAATAGAAGGGATGGATTAGTGGAGTCGCCAGGTGGAAATGTGTTGTTTTTGTGAAGATAGCTATGGTCCACCACCAGTAACTAATCTGAGAATGTTTTGGATTTTCTGAATTTATGTGCAGCCTATGTTTTGTTAAAGTATCCTAGACTTGTTTCAACACTTTGCTAGGGTGATGAGAACAAAAAGAGTTTACTCTAAAAAATGAGTCTATGGACTGCTTGCTTGTTTATGGTACCTAAGGACCAAAAAGTCTATAAGAGTTTGCTAGACTGTCATGTACTCAGTGTCTTACCATCTCCCGCTATGTTAGTGAGTGATGGGAAAGGTCTATCGGAAGGTAGCCTAGAGTTTGGTGAAATAGTAAGGCTTACTAGAAGTTAATGGAGTCGCCAGGTGGAAAATTGGTTGTTATGAGATATTTTTGTATGGTCCACCACCAATACTATCAAAAACCAATCTAAGGGAGTTTTTTGTGGTTTTTTCTGAGTTTTATGTGCAGCCTAGGATGTAAGAGTGTTATAAACCTGATTCATCACTTTGCTAAGATGGTGAAATAGAGAGTTTACACTAAATGATTCTAAAGGCTGATGGTCTGAGTTTAGGATTGAAGGACTAAAGAGTCTATAAGAGTTCGCTAGACTGTCATGAACTCAGTAGGTCCCACCGTGATCGCCATTATGTTAGAGTGGCGATGAGGTGGCTAAAGGCGGGTATTCTTGAAAATAAGGGACTTATAGAGTTCTAAGGTGTCCTTAGATTGTCACTAACTCAAAGTCCCACCGTGATCGCCATTATGTTAGTGAGCGGTGGGATAAGTCCGTCAGATGGTATTCTCAAAATCTCTAAAGATAAGGGAAACTAAGCTTGTTTATCACTCAGAGTCCCACCGTGATCGCCATTATGTTAGAGTCCCGTGATTTGGCCGATTGGCTAGCCAAATGACGATGTAACATCAAACCAAGCTTTGGAGCCCAAGGACCTAGCCTTCCTGGACTCAGAGAGGGCTCTCTCTATATGTTTAGAAGATGTCGGTGTGTTTACTTGCGATGTTCTGATATTAGGCTAGTTATGAAGTGTGTTTTTTGGTTTTTTTAGTTTTTAAGATTGTGAGGGATGAAACTGATCAAATACATAAACTGGATGACAAGATGTAGATAAATTGGGCTATGGGGTCAAACAGATCAAGGAAGCTATGAAGTGATGATGTAAAGCTGCTGTAGGGCCGATTTGATTCACAGTAGACGGGATCTCTGGGAAAAATGGATTAAATGAACAATAAGTTGGTGAAAGACAAGGGATTTCAAGTGCAAACTAGTTAATAGCAGACATAAACATGTAATAGCAAGCCATTAATCATGCTAGGAATAACTATAAGCTAATCAATACATAAGAAATCAAACATTCCAGCCATACATAGAGGTATATGACCCTCTAACTTCGGGGAAAAGGCTATCAGACTTTGGAGAAAACACATGAGACAAACTAACAACTCATAAACTATGCCGGAACGCCTAAACATAGTCTCTAAGTCATTGGGCACTTGGACAAATAAGTTTTCATAGTTTTAGGCAAAGGGCTAGATCGGGACTAGGCCTCCTTGGTTCAACAAAATGATCGACAAATCAGTCAAAGAGAAAGTTTTATGGACAGAACTATGGGCAGCTGATAGGTAGGTAGGGCAAACCATACATCCTACTCAACATACATGGAACTGACGAATAAAACTTAGCAACAACACCTTAGGTTACTAAAGAGCAGCTAAGAATTCTTTAGCATAACTAAGGGAGAAGAAAACATCAAGCTATGAAGATTCAGGGATTTTGAGGTGCCTCCATGGGCATATCTCAAAATCAATCTTTACTGATCTATAGTAGCAAGAAATATGAATTATGAGTGAAAACTAGAAGACAAAACACATTAAGAAGCACTATACCATTCTACCATGTCAAGGAATCCATCAACAATCCTTCATCATTCCTCAAAAGCATCCAAGAGCCAGTCCAAAAATCATAACTCAAGTGTATTCTTCAAAGCTCATATGACCAATGTATTAATTCTTCTCTCAAGTTCAGCCTCTGATTTACAATGAGAACCATGGAATAAATAGGTTTGAGGAAGGAAAACCTCATGGAGCAACTAGCTATCCCATTGGCCAAGTCAAAATATCTAAACTTGTCCTTGAGGCTTTGCAAAGCCCAAGGCACAAAATATCCCATAAAATATCTAAAAAACTGCTAAAAATGGAAATTATATTGACTTTACATGATTTTCCCATGATAAAAATAGCCTAACGCACATTTGGGAAAAGCAGATTTTGGAGTTCAAAAATTGCAAAAATACTTCATATTTATGCCTGAAAAAGGTCCCCTGATTTGCTGGATGCAAATGGAAGCCTTCCCGATGTCGAAATGAGGCTCATGATGGCTCGTTGGAAAGCTCTCTGTGTCTGCTTTCCAATGCAAGTGGAATCATCTCAATATGATCTCTGAAAGTCCCTCAAAACTGTACCTGTGTGCAAAAACCCAGAAAATAGCAGGCTGCTGATAGGGCGGGCAGAATGTGCAAAATGAGGCTGTTTTTCGCCAATTTGGAGGGGCGAATGATCTTCAAATGCCATGAAAATCGCTGGAGAGCTGCTCATGAAATTATGGAATCCATTGGTATCACCCTCCTCCCTTGACGACTCATCAAACTGAAATGGCGCATTTATGAGTTTTTGGCGAAAACCCCAAAAATGCCAAAAAACAAAAAATTTTCGAAACAGACCCAAAATTGGCATGCATGACCCTCAAAGGTCCATAGAGACATGCTCCGAAGCTGAAGCCAAAATATCGAGGGCTGATGTGCTTTTTGCTTCTTTCCGTGCTAGGCGCCTCTCCTTCAACTTCTTCAATTTTTCTTGTGCTACCTTCAATTTTCGCCTGGCAAACTGATTTAGCTTCTGAAAGTGAAGAGTCATTTTTCTCTGTAGCTCAAGATCCCTGTTTTCCTTCTCAAGCTTTGTTTCCAAATGCTGGTTAGCCCTCTCAAGCCATGCTTCCTTGTTTTCCTCAATTTCCTGCTCAAAGAGGGCAGTGAGAGGAAAGGCTTCGAATTGAGCTTGTTCTTCTGCTCTTTGTTTCTCCAAGGCTCTTCTAAGCCCGATGGTCCTAGGCCTCTTTCGCCTAGGCTGGTCCTCTTCCTCTTCATCATCAAACTCGCCAATGAGCTCTTCAATTCTTACTTGTGCCTTTTCTGCCTCCTTTTTGTACTTGATCGCCCTTGCCTCATGAATGACTGCATGATACTTCATTTGTTTGTTTTCAACCTCCAAGAAGTGGTTGAAATTCCTCGCCCTTTGAAGATCTTCTTGTAACACTTCAATTTGCTCTTCTTTGTGAATGAGGAGGTTTTCAAGGATGCGGGCCTCATTGTCACTATCATCACTTTGGATAGGGATAATAGCTATTTCACCTCCATGCTTTGCACTTTCTCCAATTTTACTTTTGCCTTTGAATGCCAATCTAGCGCTTTTTCTCCTTGGCAAGCTAGAAGTTGTCTTTTTGGGCAATTTCCTCTTTTTAGGAATAGTTTTGATCACTGTTAAGGAGGCAGCTTCAGCTTGCTGTCCTTCCCCAACATCCTGTCCAGCTTGTGGCTCAAAAGGTGCTTCAATTGTTTGCCCAACTTGCTGCTCTTCAATTTCTGTCTGCTGCTGTTCCTCTTCCTGAATTTGCTGCTGTTGCTCACTAATCTCCAACTGCTGCTGTCCATCAACCTCTAGCTGCTGTCCACTGATTTCCAACTGCTGCTGTCCCTCAAAATCTGGCTGCTGCTGTTCATCATCCTCCTTTTCTCCCTGTGGCTCACTGTCCTCTCCTTCTCCCTGTTTACTTGGCTTCCCAGTGGTCATCTTGAGTTTTTTAGGGGTAGGCCTACTAGATAAAGGCACTGGGCGATGGACAGGCTGAGTAGGAGACACATGAACAGGAGGGACAGTGGCGAAATCGGTATGGCTAATGAATGAATCCCATGAAACCCCTTTCTTCTCCAGCTGGTGTAAGAAGATGATTTTGATCAAGGAATGGTGAAAGAGAGAAGGGATTTGCTGAGGTGGAGCTTTCTTTTGGACAGTAGCTACCATTTTCTCTATGCTTTTGGACAAAAAGTATGGAAGGTTTAATTGCCTGCTTCTAGTAAAATGCATCAATAAGCGAACATGATAGGCAAAAATTTGGCTAAACCTCCCTTCACAAGTGAAATATCTCATTATGGCTTTCATCAGCGGAGCATAACTGTCAAGAAGATAGGAGAAAGGAAAAATAGCAGTGATGGTTTCTCTATGTTCCGGCTTGATGAAAAGTTTATAATCCTCCAGATCAAGATGCGCTTGTTTAAACCACTTTTCACCATGATACGGGATCTTGGTAGCCTTGGATACATACCTTGGGGAGATTTTGAAGTCAAGACCTGCTAACTGGAAGTGTTTGTCCTTGAATCTCAAAGCGCACAAATGTGTAAGTGGCGAGAAACTCTTGACTTCTTCTATCCTCTGACAGAAGTCAAGACAACCTAATTCATGGAAATTGAAAAGCACTGATGGGTGAGCATTGATTTCTTCTATGGAGATAGGCTCATATCTCTTATGTTGTCCGCCTTTGTGATCTCGTTTTGGAGGCATTCTGACTTTGAAACAAGATTTGGAAGAGGAAAACTGCCTTCACTATATGAAAAATGCTCTGCTGGATTGAAACTGGCCACTACACTGTTTGGATAGTTTAGACAATGTGGTTTTGAATAAAATGTAATAATGCTTCCTTGAATAAGCCACCTCTACACTTCTTAAAAACAGTCCTTCAACTATGGATACACTTCAGCTATGTAACCTTTTTAACAATGGTACCATGTGTAAAAGATGGGGTAACTGCTTTGTAGATTCCCTGTGCACAGTTTTGAACAATCCCCCTCTTGTGACTTTGTTAGAGGCCAACCTACACTGTTATTTGTGTTTTCAAAACAAAACTCGAATATAATAACCCTGCTCTTCAGGTCATTCACCTTGAAAAATACCTCTGTCAACAGATTTCTGTAGAGACCATACAGTGGAAAGAAAGGAGACCTTTTGGTTAGTTGAAAAATTAGCCCACAGTGTTAAGAAAAACACCTTTCACTTGTGAATTTTGAGAAGTCAATCACCACCTTTGTACCTCTGCCTTTGATGTCAAAATCCAACATCAACAACCTCTGTCCTTCACTATGCTGTTTACTTTTGAAAATATCTGTCAACAAGTCTTCAACATGATACAATATGGTTTCGGTAAAGGCAGACCCAAGTTAGATGTATAACCAATGCACAGTGGTTTTTAGGAAACATACTCTCTGCTTGTGAGTTTAAGAGATCCACCAACACATCTATACCCCTGCCTCCAATGTTTAAAGTTTCAACCATCAACAACACTGCCCTTTAGAAAGTGGCTCTGCACCTTTGGAAAAACTCTGTTCAACAATCTTCAGAATGATACAATGTAGTGCAATGAAAAAGCAGACTTAGTTTAGGTGTAAAATCAACGCGGACGGTGGTTTAGACAATACACCCTTTGCTTGTGAGTTTGAGGTTGACTGACACCTGCGGTTTTTGGCAACTTTGATATCAACCAACACCTAGCTCGAAAGAGGCTTTCAAACTTTCAGCAATTCTGTCCTGTGCAAGTGTGCCTTCTTTGCACTGTTTGCATATCAAGCAAAACACCACATATATGCTAAGAAAGCCAATACATTGGTTTGGGGTGATAATGACAGAGTTTTATAGAAGATGTCAAGCTTTTTGACAGAGATTATATGAGTTTTCTTTTTCAAACAACAAGAATGTCGAGACCCCCTCACTGAGTGCACTTAGCTGTTTTGACAATGTGGCAATGTGTGGAGGACTTGTGAGGACAGTTTCTTTTTTCCAAAATGGTCAAAACCCTTTCACTAATGCACAGCTTCAAACCACGGCACACAGAGTTTAAATTGGGTTTTTTGAGATTTTCGAGGCAAGATGCGAAGTACCTTTTGAATTTTTGAGAAGAAATCCTTTGGAGGGAGCTTGAAATGCACCGGAAGCCTCCAACACTGGCGCGGCAACCTTTGGAGAAAACCCGTCGCGCAAAAAAAACTTGTCGGGTCGGCCTGTCGTGTGGTCGGGCGGCCTCCTACAGGCACGTCGCGCCCACCTACAGGCACGTCGCGCCGACGAAGGAAGCCTTTGTAAATTGCTGCCCAGGCACGTCACGCCCAAATCCAGGCACGTCGCGCGGCCTTAACCGGTGCAGAAAACTTCAATTTGCTTGAAAAACGTTGTGATACTTGGGAGCTGCGGAAGTTGGCTTTGAATTTCGACAATGACCTTCGTACTCACCTATTTCATTCTTTTGACACTCCTTCAACGGCTACTTTCATTGTTTATTTAAAATACAAAAATAAAGACGCCATGGCTATCTTTGAACACAGTGAAGTTTTTCGTTCAAACAGTGGCATTTCTTTGCTTTGAGAGTTAAAGTTTTTATTTGCGCTCTTAGTTTCTTTATCATTGCAAATATTTAAACTTTGCCGGTCCTATTTGGACTTGATGATATCTCTGCCCTTCTTAAATGATACAAAACTGTGTTTTCATCAAGCTGTTTTTTAAACAGTGATAGTTCATCAAATTTGCTTTGCCTATTCATGAGAAGTTACATACCTGTTCTCATAAGAGAGACACTTCAAAACCTCGACTTTGTCCCTCCTTTTGACACTTTAGGTGACAATGTTAACAAAAGAAAAGGTCATTCAAAAAATTGTCAAAGGCATTTGAAAGTTGCTTTATCACTTACAGGAGACCACCGGTGCCCTTGCAATTAGTTTAACAATCTCGGTCCTTAGGTGATTTACAGGTTTCCTTCTGGACTGTAAGTGTCTTCTACTAGTTGTTTCTTTTTATAACATAATTCTCTGCTTTACAGCTCACTGTGTCACATCCCTGCCACTGTTTATTAAATACTGTATCCTTGTGCTAAGTCTGTCCTTTGGAATGATGACCATTTTGTTTGTTTTTAAAACATATAAACAGTGGTGATTCATCACAGCCAACTTCCTTCTGCCTAATCATAAGATCATATACCCATTTGCCTCCTCATTTGAAAAGACAAGCTTGCAAAATATGAAAACAATGACTCCTTTGATACATAGTCATTATTTTGCTTCATCATTGTAAGTTAACCTCTACTGCCAAAAGAACCATTTCATAACCGAACTATGTTCACCGAAGCTCTCTCTCGCGATTTTTAGCAAGAAGGTTTTATTCAATGCACCAAAACATTTGAAAGTCAGAAACACCATTTCTTGAAAAGCGTTTCTTTGGACCTTTGGCATATGATATTGTTTTGTTTCTTGACCTTTTACCAAAGGAGACAATGGTATCAAAGGTTATATATTCAATATTGTCTCTTTCCTACTGTAGGTATAGTCTGTCAGCTAGTTATTTGAAATAGGAGTACCAATACCTTTGCATTATCAGCACTATCATTCATCTGTGTAATGACCTTTATTCCTTTTTGGTATCCTTCCACTGCTTTCATGTATCAATCAGTTTCAGCAACCTGCAGTAGCTTTGGCCATCTGCTCATATGTGGAGGAGGCTTTTCATCAGGTAAGGTATTCGAAGGTTTTTAAACAATTCTTTTCGAGACAGCCTTTTTCTGAAGGTGATGGTAAATAAACTACTTGGAAAACATCAGTCTTATCACCTTCTCTTGCAAGCATCATTGTGTGTCAGCAGGAACCCTAGCCAGAGTAATATTGTCTCCCTGCACTGTCCTAAGGGTGATTTAGATATGGGGCTTGTTCATCTTATGATTGATTTACTTGACAAATAGCCTTTGTGACTATGAAGGTCAGTGCTTTCTTGAAAAACCAAGAACTTTCTCTTGCCTGTGTAATGGCATTGGTTATCATCTGTTCTATTTGATCTTGTGGATAGACAGGGTACTTATGCTTTGGAATGCTTACTGATGACAGGCATTCTAAAGTCTCAACAATTTACCTGACTTGAAAGTTTCAGATGATCTCTTTTATCAAAATCAGACTCTCCTTTCTTTTGAGCCAGCATATTTCAAGCTCCATTCCTGTTATGATCATCCATTACATTCATGAAACCAGAAGATATTGTTTCATTGTTTTAGTAAAGGCAAACCTGGACTTTTGCAACCTTCTGAGTCAACACTGGCCTGCGCCCTCTGCTGATGGATGAAGGAGGCGCCCTAACCCTCTGCTTGTAAATGAAGGAGGGGCTGGGCCTTGACAATTTACCATTTTGTCGAGACAAGACAATTCCACATCGGATTTTCAGTGCCGAAAGAGTCGGTATGTCCCGATGAGTGACTTGTTATGTACCTTCATCTCAGCTCACACAATACATTTAGAAGCAAATTGCCTTCAACTCAGATCAAGCATTTCCTCCCGAGATGAAGTTCTATTTCCTGCCTTTGTAGAAACCATAGAACACTGTGGAAAACCTACTAGTCAGCTTGAGATTGGGCTTTATGCAGTGCTGAGACCTAAGGAATATGAGTGGCGCGACTTAAGGCTGTTTGTCAATTTCATTTGCAAAGTAAGGGATCACTCATGGTAGCTCTGCTGCAGATGGAGGCTTTTCGTCTTTTTGATGATTGCCAAAGGTGAAATGTCCTAAAACGCCACTTCCTAACATAGGGGAGACTATTGAAACGGATGTGGATTTGCCTTTTAAGGCTGATGGGCAGACCAATAAGGCTGAAGCAAGATAGGATTGTGATATGAGGTTTTGATGTTGCCGGGGGGTGGACCTAATAGGTAGAAAGGCGAAAAAAGTTTTGGGAGGGTTTTCTCGATGACATATTGACATGCTAAGGAAATCAGTTTCTAGAAAAACTCACCGAAGATATAGTCATCACTAACATGTAAAAAATACCGATGGCTAACAACTAAGAATCGATCACTTCTTCTCTTAGTTTTACTTGCCATCGGATCCAATTTATGCTGGTTACCTCAAGATTATGCTGTACTCGACAATCAAACATTCGACTGGATAAAAACCCTCACACCATTGCAAATCGATCATCCTTCTCTGTATGCAACCCGATGGCTCAGATTAATCAATAAATCGATTAATGGAATTCTATTCAGCTCAGAACTCCTGTTGCTTTTACGTTTAATCTGCTCCAGCAAACACTGTCTCTCAATTCAACACTGTCACTCCTGCAAACACTGTATCTCAATTCAACACTGTCTCTACTGATATCGATTTCAAACAACACACATTTGACCATGTTAAATAATCAACATTGAGATCATTTGTAATATTTATTAAAATGACTGAAATTTCATCGATTCTCATGTACTGGGGTTTTAACACAAATCGATGTCAATTTTTACAGAAAAATCATTTCTTCCCGTGGTAACATGGATCGGATACAAATCGATCTTCCACAATTTAATAGTAGAATTCCATTCAACCAGAACCATTCTTTCTCTAGCATGAATCAGAATCAGAACTCTCGATTTCCATTAAGAAAATGTCACAGAGATTAGTATAAATTCGATGTGGGTCTCAACAAAGAATCAATGTCCATTAATTCCGTCATTCTCTATACAGAATTCAGTTCTTCACAAGATTATGTCTTATGGCTTCAACACACTAAGTCTATAGCGATTAATGCCATCGATCCACTATCAATTCCACTCAGTAACACAAGCTTATATTAATAACAAACAAGTCCGACAGAACAGAGCCTTATGCATAGGATTTAACACAAACCCGCGGACTCAAATGTATTGGAAAATAACCATTCACGTCAAGATTCAACAGCTCCTACATTCAACAATTATGTATTATAGTTTTCATACAAATTCGATGTAAATTCAAGCACATCAAGTCACTTTTCCCCCGTATGCAACTTCAACAACATGGTCATATATCACATAGATTTTTATCATTGAAACACAGAGAGAATTAAATTTAATTCCTCCACAATATAAAACTCAAGAAAAAAACAATCGAATCACCTCTTCATATATTGAACACAAATTCAATAAGGGCATAAAATTCACAAAATCAAATTCTGTATTAATACACACACACTTACATAACAATCTCCTTTCTTGGCTTGATTTCCAAACATTTGCCCTTTTACAATCTGCCCGAAGGCTTCCAAGTAGAAACCCCTGCTCTTTACCCTATTTCTCTACTCACACTCTCTCTGATTTTTTTAATGACTTTGAGGCTTAATAATTTATACAATTTAGAATGATCTAATCTAAGTTCAATCCCTTAAACTTCTCAACAAAATCCTAAAATCACTCTTGAATCCCTAAGGATCCTCTCTCACCCATAATTAATGAAACTAATTTCTAAATTAATATTTAGAAAAATCTCTCAATCCCTTTATATCCTCAACTGATCAAATTCTCTCATATTCTCAATTATTTACAATATTTAATTAAAAATACTTAAAACCCACTCAAATCATTCATAAAAACCTAGCCCCTCTAAAAACTTAAAAACCCCCAAGTTTAAAATACAAAGTATTTTCCTGTTCTTCTAATGCTCCTGCATCAGACTCCCAAGGTTGAAAATGATCATGATCTCCTGATCATGCGTTTTAAGTCTTTGCCCACCTGGATCCCACACTTTGTTCTGCAAGTCATCATCTGTTGTTGCTTGCTGCTTTTCTTCAAGTTTCCATATCTTGTTCTGCATCCTGCCTCCAGCTATGCTTTCATACTCTGCTTTTGTCTTTCCTTTGCTGAAATTCCTCTTCTTTCTTGCTATTGTCTGCTTCTTTTGAGACACCTTCATCATCAGTCTTCTGATGCTTTCAATCTCTATTTCCAACCTACTGCTGCTGCTTTCACTTCATGTTGCTGCCACTAATGTTGTCTCAGCTGTCATCTCCCCGATTGTTGATAACATTGGTTTTACTCCTACAGATATCACCCCACATGTTGCTGCCTCCCAAAATTCATGTCCCTCTACAACATGCTTTTGCTCATCACCTGCAAATTTATCTTCAACTTCTATCTCCAACAAACATTTCGATGTTCTTCTCATCAACATGTTGTAAATTAGTTCCAGCATAACCTTCGTCTTCCCCTTTGGCAATCTTCAGTAATTGTCCATCATCATCTTGATTGATTCTGGCAATCAAATCAAGTTCTTCAAACACTGTAGCCTCATCCTCTAACACTGTAGCATTTTTAAAAGTCTATCCTCCAGTCTTCTCTTGGCTATACATACAAGCCAGCTCTTTCTTGTCACCCCTGGTAACAAGCCTCTGCTTATGAGACATGATTGTCTCATCTTCTTTCTGCAACAGTTCTTCTTCTTCCAAGAAAATTCCAAATGATGGACTGTCTTTTGTATCACTTGTAAACACAATCAAATTGTTAGCTTCAAAATCACAAGACCCAATGGTCTCACTTGTTGATCCAGTCACCAATTTTTCTCTCTGTAGCTCCAAGTCTTCTTCAGGACTCATAAAATATTTACTGGCTTTCTCCTCAGCTTTCTCTGGCAACACTTCAGTATGTTTTTTTGAGTTCCTTTCCAACTCCTTTGTCATCACATTAGTATGATGATTTTCATTCACCATGAGACTGTCAGATAGTCTCTCCTTCTTTCCATCCTCTGCTTCATGACTGTCATCCATGAAAATTTTATTATCTTTCTTCTTCAACAAATTAGCCTATGTGTAAGTTCTCTGCCTCTCCAATTATCTTCTCTGAAGATCTAATTTCCTATACAATTCAACAATTTCATTAGGAGTAGAACTCAGAAACTTCACACAATTTTCCATACCTTCACCAGCTTTTGACCAATCATTAGGTGGTCTTCCTTCTCCTATTTTAATATTCTGATTAGACTTCTTTGCATTCATTTCCTCCTGAGATATTGCTATCTTAGCATCATTCTGAACAAATCTCAGATTCAACTCTTCTTGAACAAACTCTAAAGCTTTCTCATCTTCCTGTGTTGTACCTACAAACATACACAACTCATTATTTTTAAAACCACAAGACTTTTCAGTCTTGACTGCTTCCTCAAGCACTTCCCTTTGACCAGATCTGCATGTGGAATCTTCAAATTTCATCTCTGGCTCAAGAAATCTAAGTTCCTCCTTCAATAAGGCAATCACACTTTGCCTCAACTTCATCTGCAATGGTTTCCAAATCACTCTCTTTCCCTTCAGTGGAAAGATCCATCCTCCTTTCTGGTTTTCCTGCTCTTGCAACCATTCTTGTAGTATCTGCAATTGTACCTTCATTACTACAATTTCTCTTTCTCTGACTTTATCAGTCATCTCACCTCTCTGGAATTCCTCTGAACCTCTTCTCTGATCCTCGATGATCATATTCTCTATGAGTTTCTCACTCAGCATGAGTTGCACTAGCCTCTGCAACAACAAGCTCTCCTGCTGCCACTTACCTCACCAATCCACTCCACTGGACCCGGTCTTTTTGGTAAGTACTGGTTCACTGCCTCTGGAACCTCCTGAGCACTCTCCTCTGCTCTCTCTAGGCTATCTCTTCAACTCACCTTTTCTTCAGAACACTACAATTTTCCTCCCTATCCATCCTTTAGCTGAATGTTAGGTTCATTTCCATCATCTTGTCTACAACCATAAATCTTAATCACAAATTTCAAATCAGAAAATTATCTCACCTTTAAGATCCTACATGATCTTGTCCCCCATTCACTTCTGCAATCCTGTTCACTGTAATTGTGTACCTTTGCATTTCAGATTTAGAATCTGATCTTCCTTTCAGTCTTCATCACACATTTAAATAAAACACACTTCAGTTCTCAACAGAACCTTCCTGCACTCATTTAGAAAAACAAAAAAAAAAAAAAAAAAAAAAAAAAAAAAAAAAAAAAAAAAAAAAAAAAAAAATAAATAAATAAATAAATAAATAAATAAATAAAAATAAATAAAAATAAAAAAAAATAAAATAAAAAAATAAAAAAATAAAAAAAACATCTTCAATTTCAACAGAGCCAAGCTCTGATACCAAAATGATGCAGGGCATACCCCGCTTACCACAATCTCCACTTATAGATGCATATAAAAATGCATTTCCATTTAAAAACCGAAATGGTCCTCAATTTTCACAATCCGGAAATCTCAATTAATATGCGAAAGCTATCTTTTAAATCAGGGCTATCAAACCAAACAACCAGTCCAGATTTAGTTATCATGTAGAAGTTATATTACTTAAACAATGATCATAGCACCATTGGAATACCCCACCATATGATTTTTAATTGACCATTGAATTTCAAATAAATTCCAATATAAACTTCCCTTTCATCATTGAGTTTTATAAAACTCAACATTTACCGCGCCCACAGCTTACTATTCCCATGACTGAATATATAGGTTAGAAATTCAAATATCAACATAATTTAAATTGAGTCCATAATAAAGATTCAACTTCCATTAAAACTCCAAATTCCCAACACATAGTTGGATCACGGCAGCTTTCATACCTTTTCATCTGATGATGGACGCATCGTTCATCATTCAAACTTCAGTAATTCAATGTAGCAAACCTACCTCTTCCACTTCCAGGTCCATACAAATGTTAAATGTTCCATTGAAATTTTTGCACTATCCAATTAAATCTTCGACCAGATTCATGGAGTTCGATTGTCTGCAATCGAACTAAGGTTCGATCACTGCTTCTCTTAGTTTTACTTGCCAGCGGATCCAATTTATGCTGGTTACCTCAAGATTATGCTGTACTCGGCAATCAAACATTTGACTAGATAAAAACCCTCACACCATTTCAAATCGATCATCCTTCTCTGTATGCAACTTGATAGCTTGGATTAATCAATAAGTCGATTAATGGAATTCTATTCAGCTCAGAACTCCCGTTGCTTTTACGTTTAATCTGCTCCTGCAAACACTGTCTCTCAATTCAACACTGTCGCTCCTGCAAACACTGTCTTTACTGATATCGATTTCAGACAACACACATTTGACCATGTTAAATGATCAACATTGAGATCATTTGTAATCTTTATTAAAATGACTGAAAGTTCATCGATTCTCATGTACTGGGGTTTTAACACAAATCAATGTCAATTTTTACAAACAAATCATTTCTTCCCGTGGTAGCATGGATCGGATACAAATCGATCTTCCACAATTTAATAGTAGAATTCCATTCAACCAGAACCGTTCTTTCTCCAGCATGAATCAGAATCGAAACTCTTGATTTCCATTAAGAAAATGTCACAGAGATTAGTATAAATTCGATGTGGGTCTCAACAAAGAATCAACGTCCATTAATTCTGTCATTCTCTATACAGAATTCAGTTCTTCACAAGATTATGTCTTCTGGCTTCAACACACTAAGTCTATAGCGATTAATGCCATAGATCCACTATCGATTCCACTCAGTAACACAAGCTTATATTAATAACAAACAAATCCGACAGAACAGAGCCTTAAGCACAAGATTTAACACAAACCTGCGGACTCAAATGTATTGGAAAACAACCATTGACGTCAAGATTCAACATCTCCTACATTCAATGATTATGTATTACAGTTTTCATACAAATTCCATGTAAATTCAAGCACATCGAGTCACTTTTCTCCCGTATGCAACTTCAACAACATGGGTCATATATCACATCGATCTTTATCATTGAAACGCAGAGAGAATTAAATTTAATTCCTCCACAATATAAAACTCAAGAAAAAAATAATCGAATCATCTCTTCATATATTGAACACAAATTCAATAAGGGCAGAAACTCCAGAAATAAAATTATGCATTAATACACAGTACTTACATAATAATCTTCCTCCTTGGCCCGATTTTCAACCAGTGGCCACATTACACAATTTTCCCGAAGGCTTATAAGCAAAAACCTTGCTTCTGCTCTGCTCACACTCTCACTGATTTTCAATGCCTTTGAGACTTGATAATTTATACAATTTTAAAATAATCTAATTTGAGTTCAATCCCTTCAATTTCTCAACAAAATCCTAAAATCAATCTTGAATCCCTAAGGATCCTCTCTCACCCATAATTAATGAAACTAATTTCTAAATTAATATTTAGAAAAATCTATCAATCCCTTTATATCCTCAACTGATCAAATTCTTTCATATTCTCAATTATTTACAATATTTAATTAAAAATACTTAAAACCCACTCAAATCATTCATAAAAACCTAGCCCCTCTAAAAACTTAAAAACCCCTAAGTTTAAAATACAAAGTATTTTCCTCTTCGTCTAATGCTCCTGCATCACTTTGTCCCATAAAGTAGATTGTGGTGAAAGATATTTTAACTCAATTTGATGGTGTTTTGTCTACCTGTGTATGTGAAATAGTGAAGTACATGAGGAGTTTTTTTTGACTGGGAGGGGTGCTTTGTTTTCTACAAGGCTGTCTTGCTTACACCAAAACACAAAAGAGCTTTGTGACCTTACCCAAACACAGTAATCATTTGACTGTGTGTACCTTTTTATTTGATAACTATTTGTTGATGGACATACAAAGGAAGACAAACAGTGATTTGTAAGGAACAGGAGGTTGGTGTTAAAGAACCATTTCACATAGCATTTGAAGCAATTTTCCTTGGTCAAACAATAACTAACAAAGAAGACAGAGTTGTGTGCTTGAGAAAACATTCCAAAGGCTATTTGAGGTAGCTTGGTGTTACAGAGAGCATTCAAAACAAGATGCCTCCTAGGAAAGATAGTAGGAGTGGCTTGCATAAGATATTTGAGCCTGTTTCCACTGAAAAAGTGAATGCCCACCCATCAGTCTTGTTCAATTTCCATGAGGTTGGGTGTTTAGATTTTTGTCAAAGAGTGCAAGAGGTGAAGAGTTTTTCCCCTTTGACACATCTTTGCGCTTTGAAGTTTCAAGAGAAACATTTCTAGCTGGCAGGCCTAGATTTCAAATTCTCTCCAAGGTCCATCTCCAAGGCCACTAAAATCCCTTATGTCGGGGAGAAGTGGTTTAAACAAGGCCACCTGGACTCAAAAGAATACAAGCCCTTTCTAAAGCCTGAGCACAGAGATTCATGTCCTTCCATTTTCCCTTTCTCATATCTTTTGACTAGCTACGCCCCCCCTCATGAAGATCATCATGAAATACTTAATTTGTGATAGAAGATTCTCCCGAATCTATGCCTATCACATTCGACTGCTCATGCATTTCATGAGGGCCAAATTGCTAAATCTCCCTTTCTTCCTACATAGAAGCATTGAGAAAATGGCCTCCACTGTTCAGAAAAAGCCTCCTTCACAGCAAAAATTCTGCCTCTTCCATCACTCCCTCATCAAATTCATCATTCTTCACCAGCTTGAGAAGAGGGGGGTCTCTTGGGATACTTTCATCACCCATCTGGATTTCTCCACTGTCCCTCCAGTTCATATATCTCCTACACCTCCTACTCACCATCCTTCGCCTTCTTCTAGCAAACCTGTTCCCAAGAGGCTCAAATTTACCATAGAACAAACAAAAGAGCCTGAAGAGGGAGAAGAGCATGACCATGATGAGGAAGAAGAGCATGAACAAGAAGAGGGAAATGATGATGAATAGCAGCAGGATGAAACAGGGCAGCAAGGGGATGATGAGGAAAATGATGAAGGGCAGCAGCATGAAGAAAAGCAACACAGTGAGGGTGAGAAGAATTATGAGGATGCTAAACAGGGGCAACCACAGCATGATGATGAGCAGCATCACAGTGAGGCAGAACAGCAGACTCTTGGGCATGATGAAAAGGAACACATTAAAGGTGAGCAGTTTCATGATGATACACAACAGCCACAACATGATGAAAAATAGCCTTATCATAAGGAAAAATAGCCTAATGAAGAAGAGGGGAAGCATGATAAACATATGCAAAACAGTGAGGAGGACAGCCCTCAAAAGGAAATGCAAAAATACAGCCTAGGAATCCATGAAGAAATCCAAGACAGTGGCAAAAATGAAGAGAAAAGTGACAAGGGTAAAGAGCCCATGGAGCATGTGCTAGCTGCCTCTCCTAGGAAAGGGGCCATGCTCTCTTCTCTGAAAGTGGCCAAGCCCCGAACATCAAGGAAAAGGGTGCCTAGAGTTGTAGCTCCAAATGTGACTAGGGCCCTCCGAAGCAAGGGAAAATTGCCCAAGAATCCCATGGTCGAATTTCCCAAGAGGAAGAAGACTAAAAGAGCCACCCAAAGCAAAGGGAAGGACAAGGAAGAAAGCAGTCATGAACAGGAAAGGGAATTTGACATCATCCAAATCCAAATTGATGATAGTTATAATGAAGCCCGGATCCTTGAAAATCTCTTTATCCATAGAGAAACCCAAATTGATGCTTTGAGGGCCGATCTTGATAGGGCTAGGAACTTCAATCATTTTTTGCAAATTCAAAACAAGTAGATGAGTGTCCATATGGCTGTATATGAGACACGGGAAATCAAATACAAAAATGAGGCCTCCAAAGCACAAGTAAGATTGGAAGAACTCATGGGTGAGTTCGATGAAAGTGAAGGTGAAGATCAGCCCAGGCAGAAGAGGCCAAGAACCATGGGGCTCAAAAAGGCCCTTGAGAAACAAAAAGAAGAAGAAGATGCCCTTCTCCAATCCACTCCTCTCACTGCATTGTTCGAACAAGAGATAGAGAAAAATCGGGAAGCATGGCTTGAGAGAGTTAATGATCACTTGGAGAAGAAACTGGAGAAGGAAAATAGGGACTTGGACCTTCAACGGAGGATGACTGGGCATTATAAAAAGCTAAATCAGTTTTCCCGGCGGAAGTTGAAGGTTGCTCAGGAAAAACTCAAGGAGGCTAAAGGGAAGCGCCCGGCACCAAAATTGAGGAAAGACACCTCAAGGCTCCAAATTTTGGCCTCTGCTTCACAATATGTTGCTAAAAACCCTTGAGGGTTATGCTCGCCAAGTTTGGGCGAAAATCGACATGTTTTGGTTTTTTGTCATTTTTGGGTTTTTGGCCAAAACTCATGGGCATCGCCATTTCTGTTTGGGGCATCCTCAAAGGATGAAAATGGTATCATTGGATGCCATAATATTAGGGGCACATACTCAGAAATTTTCAGAACAATTGAATATCATTTGCTCCCCCAAAATGGCGAACAACACTCGCTTTTTCTACACTCTGCCCCCATTTATCAGCAAGGCCTATTTTATGGTTTTTTTACACACAAGTCTATTTTTGGAGGACTTCCAATGGTCAATTGGGATAAATCTAAACATTTTCAGAAAGTAGACACTCATAGCTTTCCAACGAGCCATCATGAGCCTCGTTTTGACATCGGAAAGGCTTCCAAAATTTTCCAGCAAGTCAAGGGACCTTTTGTTGATGTATTTTTTGAGTATTTTTGTAAAAATTGAACCTTTCAAAACTGACTTTTATTCATGTGCGTTTAGCTATTTTTGTACATGATAAGTTATGAAAAGTCAATATATTTCCCTCTTTTAGCATTTTTTGAGATATTTTATGAGATATTTTGTTCCTTGGGCTTTGCAAAGCCTCGAGGACAAAATAAGATATTTTGGACAGACCAATGAGATTGCAAGTTGAACTAAGAGGTTTTCCTCACTTTGGCCTATATATTCCAAAGGCTTTCATTGTAAAAAAGGCTGAACTTGATGAATAGAAGCAATATATGGTCATATAAGCTTTGGAATAAATACTTGTCTCATGCTTTTGGATAGTTTCTTGGATGTTCTTGGTTGATGAAAGAGGATTTTTGTTGGATTCCATGACTTGGTAGAATGGTATAGTGTCTCTCTCTCTATTTTGTTTCTTATTTTTCATTCATAAATCCATGTTCTTGCTTGTTATAGGACAATAGAGAACAAATTTGAGACATTCCCTTGAAGGAACCTCAAATTTCCTGTTTCTTCATAGCTTCCATTTTTTCTTCATTCTTAGTCACATTAAAGAATTCTTGATTGCTCTTTAATAACTTAGGAATATTTCTTGCTTGTTTCATTCATGGTGTTATGCATGCTAAGTATGATTTACGGTATGCCCTTCTTACTCATGGCTAGCCATAGCTCCACCTATGAAATTTCTCTTTGACTGATTAGATTGTCATTTGTTGAACCAAGGAGGTCTTGTTCTGATCTTGCCCTTTGCCTAAGACTATGCAATCTTGTTTTCAAAGTGCCCAATAGCTTGAAGTACTGTGTTTAGGCATTCCGACATAGTGATTTGAGTTGCTTGTCTGTCTTAAATGTATTTCCCCAAAGTCTGATAGCCATTTCCTAAAGTTAGAGAGTTATATATCTCTATGCATGGCTTGAATGCTTATTTATATGCATTGATTAGCTTAAAGTTACATTTATCATGATTAATGGCTTTCCCTACCATGTTTATGTCAGCTTTTAAACTATTTGTGCTTGAAATCCTTTGTTATTCACAAACTTGATGTCCATCTTACTCCATTTTGCCTAAAGATCCATTTTACCTCGAATCAAATTGGCCCTTCAACAACCTTGTATCACCATCTGAAAGCTTTCTTGACCTCTTCGACCCCATAGCCCAGTTGATCTGACATCTTTTTACCCATCTTATATCTTTGATCAATTTCATCCCTCACAACCTAAAAAACCAAAAACCAAAAACCTACTTCATAACTAGCCTAAAATCAGAACACAATAAGCCAACACGCAGATATCCCTTACATAAATAGAGAGAGCCCTCTCTGAGTCCAGGAAGGCTAGGTCCTTGGGCTCCAAAGACTGGTTTGATGTTACACTGTCATTTGGCTTGCCAATCAGCCAAATCACGAGACCCTAACATAATAAATAAGAGTATCTCGCCAATCTTGGAAAACAAGGGATCTCAACAATACACATATGAAAACGTGAATCTCTCCAATGTGGCATAAAAGGGATCTCATACATGACACAAATCCATAGCTGAAAGTACATCAATAACAAAACAGGGCAAGATCCCACGACTTATGTATCAACCGGGATGTGTAAGACATAATTCATATAAAAGAGAAATAAATGAAGAAGTACATGGAATCCACATCATATACCTCATGTTGACATTTGTTGAAGGCTAAGCTTCTCTGTGGCTGAATATGAAAACACCCTCAATATTGTGGCGTCGAAAAAGGTGAAAACGACTGCTCATTTGTGGAAATCTGACATCTGCATAACCCACTTCCAAAAGTGGCTGAAATTTTGAACACTTAGATGAAGAAACTGAGCACGCCATCAGAATCGTGGCGTCGATTAGTGCAGAAATGACATAAAATTTGTCTCATTTGAACAAAGTCAAAATTTCGCCCTCTTAAAAATTGGCCTCAATCAAGGTTCCACCTGCCTCTTTTCTAGCTCATGGTTCCACATGACCTGCAATAAAAAATTAATAAACCTCGGTCTGCATGCACTCTCCACTCCTCCATCACCTCGGCGCACTTTCAAATGACAGGTTTATATTGAAAATTGTGGGTGGATTAAACAAGAAATTCGTTTGGGCGAGTGGTTAAAACTCTGAGTTTGTGGAGGGAGGTCGGGTGGTCAAACCCCGCCCCTTCCATTTTAAGTCGAATTGAGTTTAATTAACTGTGAAAAACCCTTTAAACATACCACCGTATCTTTTTTTAACATAACTTATGGGTAGCTGGGGGGCCGGGCCCGTATTGGGCAGCCCGCCCCCATAAATTTCGTCGGCCTCCGTATGCAGTTGGGATAAGTGCCATTTGGGTTACGGTTGAATGGTGGTGATGTTATAACCGTTACCATATTATATATATGGTTATAACATATATTACATATATATGTTACAGTTGGCAAAGAAAGGCTTATAGTTGTTGCGTGGGTTCTGTCGCATGTAGGGCTGCCGCGTTGGCGGGACCGGTGGGGCCAACTGCGGGTTCAACTCCCACCAGCCTTATATGAAATAATATGATATATGGCATGCGGAGGGGTCGATGGGGTTTGGCCACCCATCACCCCTTTTTTTTATATAATTTTTGTTTTTATATAACAAAATGGACATTTTGAAAATACCAGATTTTTTATGATTGGAGTCAAATTAAAGGTCCCACAAATTCGCCCAAAATCTGGCTGGAGCTGGCCGGAATCCAGTGACCGGGTTTGGTCCAAATTTCACCCTCCTAAAGGCTACCCAGTCAAAAAGTCAACTCAGAAATTTGACCGCTCCTAACTTTCGCATATGAGCTCGGTTTGACGAACTATTCACATCATTGCGATCGAGACGACAATATCTACAACCTGAACTTGGTTCGAGAACAATTTGAACACTTTGATTTTTGAGCCCTCTGTGTTGAGCCACTTGTACTTGTACCTATTTAATCCACCTGGATCATTCCTCCCCACTGAGGAGCTTTTGGTCCTCCAAAAGCATCAAGCTTTACCTATCATCAATTGTCTGCAAATGTCATTGAAAGGCACATCTTCACATGACTCCTTCACCTCGCGTACTTCGGAATCAAGATGTAAAGCCATCATCTACAATTGCTGCAATGCGATGTCTAAAAAGCCACATCCCTTGAATACTACTTCACCTCTTGTACTTCAGAATCAAGATGCAAATCCATCATCTACAACTACTGCAATGCAATGTCTGAAAAGGCACATCCCTTGAAGACTCCTTCACCTCTCGTACTTCGAAATCAAGATGCAAAGCCAACACCTGCAACTGCGGAAATGAAAATTTTTGAAAAGGCACATCCCTTGAAGAAACCTTCACCTCATGTACTTTAGAATCAAGATGCAAAGCCAACACCTGCTACTGTTGTGGCACGAATGTGTGAAAGGCACATCTCTTGAAGATTCCTTTATCTGTCGTATTTCGGAATCAAGATGCAAAGCCAACACCTGCAACTGCAGAAATGAAAATGTATGAAAAGGCACATCCCTTGAAGACTCCTTCAATTTCATCCTTCAGAATCAAGATGCAAAGCCAACACCTACAGCTGTTGTGGCATGAATGTGTGAAAGGCACATCTCTTGAAGATTCCTTTGTCTGTCATATTTCGAAATCAAGATGCAAAGCCAACACCTGCAACTGCGGAAATGCAAATGTCTGAAAAGGAACATCCCTTGAAGACTCCTTCACTTTCATCCTTCGAAATCAGAATGCCAACACCTACCTAAAGCTACAACGAACATTACATTCTCAATGTGACCAACAATGATCCAGATATTTCCATACTTGCCATGAGTTTATAACATGTACTCGGTGGTCAAGCTTACAGAAAAATGGAAATCATAACTCAACAAAATTACAAGACCAGACCTCGTCGTCGCATTTTGAAGTGATGGAAAAACGCCTCATCACTTTTACATGAAAGAAATGCATCAGACGACTCATAGAACATGACCAAAACATAATTTTCGCATCTCGAAGTGATGGCAACACATCGTCACTTTTACATGAAAGAGATCCAACACACGACTTATAAAACAAGGCCAAAAAATTATCATGGTCGCTTAAACGAGTGATGGAAACACATCATCACTTTCATAATTAAAAAAATTGCGACAAATGATTTACAAACATGGCCATGACAAGCTTACATCTCTAGAAAAAAAACAATCTAGAAGAACCACTTCTCACTTATTAAAGCGAGTGGATCATTTCCCTATGGAGAACTTTCTTGTCAGTCAGCGCTTTTGACTGGTGTATGCATGGGTGATTTTTCTTTAAGGCACTGCTCTGGATGAATTTTCCAGCATGTGGTTCTTTGGTGGCCACTTCAGTCGCAATGGGTGCAAGTTTTTTTTCCTCCAAACCTTCTTAACTGATTTCTTTTCCCGTTGGGGAGAAGGATTTTCATGCCTCTTCCTCCTTTGTGCTGCCATCCTCTTCCAACACTCAGAAATCACATGGTTATTTAAACCACAAAAATAACAAGTTTTACAATGTCAGATTTTATGACCGTGGTTATCAACATTCTTGTAATCAAAATTCACTCTGGAATAATGAGACTTAGTGTACCTTCTGGGGTGGTCTCTTGTGCAATCATGATGATGGGAGCTTGCCTCAGTTCCTTCACTGCAATGTGCACTTCCATGGAACAATGGCGAAGTGTCCCCATCATTCCTCTTCCTTTGAGAGTTCATCATTATCTATTTTCCCTTGATGTCCTTCGAACATCATTCATCAGTGTACCCCAAACTTCCATAATGAGGTCTCTGCACAACCTCCAATGGTTTGGCTATGCCTTGGCCACGAACGCCAATTCCTCCTCCTCTGTAACCCATTTTGGTGAGGAGTCTCATGCCGGTACCTGTGATGGGTATCTCCACACTTCCAACCGAAATTATATCATGTGAATAAACTGAAGCAAAATCAACACTGTTTACCTTAGGTGTTGATTTCGAAACAGATGAAGAAATATTTTGTAATCCCTCGTTGCGCTTCACTTCCGTCAATGCCTCTGACACGGCTTGTAGTTGAAGCTGCAACTGCTACATCTCCTCCTTCTCTTTATGTAGGAATTCTTTTAAGGCATCATGATCTCTCTGAAGAGTTTCATTGTTGCGTTTCAAATCTTCCCACGCCTCTGTCGTGTCTTGCAACTGAAGCTTCAACTATTGCTTCTCCTCCTTCTCTTCATGTAGGAACGCCTTGAAGGCATTGCAGAATTTCATTGTTGCACTTCCAATCTTCCCACGCTTTTGTTGTGGCTTGCAACTGAAGCTGCAACTATTGTTTGTCCTCCTTCTCTTTGTGTAGGAGGGTCTTTAATACTTCGTTCTTTGCTGTGTGTTTTTCGTAAGCCTCGTACAATATGTCTACTTTCTCGGACACCCTGAGCATGGTTTCATATATTTTCTTGACATTCTCCATGGATCAACTTAGCAAACGTTCAATGTTCATGCCTGCAATCCAATTAGCAAGAATATTTGCTCTGATACCACTTGGTCTAGGGTAAATTCTTGATACCCTTAACCAAGACCTTTTACTTCGGCTGATAAATTATAATTACATTTAATTAAGACGTTAATGAACATGAAATGAACAATTTCATGTTTTAAGAAGAGGAAAATAAATAAACAAGATCAACAAACATAAGAACACGTCATTTGATGACGGAGTTCGTCCAGGAGGGACTACATCTCCGAGCCTCGATGTCAGGATGGTGTAGGCCACTGCATTATGTGATGTAAGAAGAAGATGTACATGGATGTGTTTCCCTATGACATACAAGGAAAAATTTCCCTCACGTAGGAGTGGCTTGACTTCTTTAAGAGATGTTCCACTTCGGAACTCTCATACATAAAGAAAGACTCCTATCAGTATGACCATAGCTAACATGTAATAAATAAGAGTATCCCACCAATCCTCACAAACAAGGGATCTCAACAATACACATATGAAAACGAGCATCCCGCCAATGTGGCATAAAAGGGATCTCATACATGACACAAATCCATATCTGAAAGTACATCAATAACAAAACAGGGCAAGATCCCACGACTCATGTATCAACTGGGATATGCAAGAGATAATGCATATCAAAGAGAAAGAAATGAAGAAGTACATGGAATCCACATCATATATCTCATGCTGACATTCGCTGAAGGTTGAGCTGCTCTGCGGCTGAATCTAAAAACACCATCAATCTTGTGGCGTCAAAAAAGGTGAAAATGACTACTCACTTGTGGAAATCTGACACATGCATAACCCACTTCCAAAAATGGCTGAAAATTTGAAAACTTGGATGAAGGAACTAAGCACACTATTATACTCGTGGCGTCAAGTAGTGCAAAAATGACATAAAATTTGTCCCATTTGAACAAAGTCAAAATTTCGCCCTCCTAAAAGTTGGCCTCAATCAAGATTCTGCCTGCCTCTTTTCTGGCTCATGGTTCCACATGACTCGCAATAAAAAATTAATAAACCTCGGTCTGCATGCACTCTCCTCTCCTCCATCACCTCGGTGCACTTTCAAATGACAGGTTAATATTGAAAATTGTGGGCGTATTAAACCAGAAACTCGTTTTGGCGAGTGGTTCAAATTCTGAGTTTGTGGAGGGAGGTCAGGTGGGTAAACCCCCCCCCTCAATTTTAAGTCGAATTAAGTTTAATTAACTGTGAAAAACCCTTTAAACATACCACCATATCTTTTTTTAACATAACGTATGGGCAGTTGGGAGGTCGGGCCCGCATTGGGCGGCCCGCCCCCATAAATTTCGTCGGCTTCCGTATGTAGTTGGGATAAGTGCCATTTGGGTTATGGTTGAATGGTGGTGGTGTTATAACAGTTACCATATTATATATATGGTTATAACATATATTACATATATATGTTGCCCCCATAAATTCCGTCGGCCTCCGTATGCAGTTGGGATAAGTGCCATTTGGGTTATGGTTGAATGATGGTGGTGCTATAACCATTACCATATTATATATATGGTTATAACATATATTACATATATATGTTACGGTTGGCAAAGAAAGGCTTTACGAAATGCATATATAACTACTTGTTAGATTGCATTTTCATCGATAGTTAATATTGGTGTGTGTTGCCAAATATTTGGTGGGGATTATTCTTTAGATATTAATAAAAAAATGTTGCATGGGTTCTGTCACATGGAGGGTTGCCCGGTGGACGAGGCTGGCTATGGGTACAACTCCCTCCAGCCTTATATGCAATAATATGATATATGGCATGCGGAGGGGTCAATGGGGTTTGGCCACACCCCTTTTTTATATAATTTTTGTTTTTATATAACAAAATGGACATTTTGAAAATAACCAATTTTTTTATGGTAGGAGTCAAATTAACGGTCCCACAAATTCGCCCAGAACTTGGCTAGAGCTGGCCAAAATCTAGTGGCGGGGTTTGGTCCAAATTGTGTCCTCCTTAAGATCACCAAGTCAACTCAAAAATTTGACTGCTCCTAACTTTCGCATACGAGCTCGGTTTGAAAAACCGTTGGCATCGTTGCGATCAGGACGACAATATCTACAACATAAACTTGGTTCGAGAACAATCCAAACACTTTGATTTTTGATTCCTCTGTGCTCAGCCACTTGTACTTGTACCTGTTTAATCCACCTGGATTACTTGAGGACAAGAAAAAGTGAGTTTGAGCAGTTTTTGGGCAAATTTAGCCAAATCTCCTCTGTGTGTAGCGCCACCCGATAGGTCGTTCTTGTCAGGCCTTTCGTGTGCGCAGCATCGTGTCGGATCGAGCCTTCCCTATGCACAGCATCGTTGAATGGTGGGCAAGTCGGGCCCAAACTGGGCGTGTGCGCAGCGCCTCCGCCGGTGCGTAGCGCCGCCTCTCCGATCCGTAGCGCAGTGCCTTTTTACACTGTGTTTGCCTCCTTTGTGCACGGCACTGACAGCTCTGTGCGTGTGATCCATGTGGATATTGGTGGCCACCCACCTATTCCACTTGGCCCCCCACCATTGTCTCTTTCAGTTTTTCAGTTTTGGCATAACCTACTATTTTTAGCAGTTTTTCGGGTCCTGAACTTCCGGAGCCGTTTTGAGGCCCTAAACGACGTTTTTTGGGTATCAAAGCGCCAGCAAATTTGATCGACAAATTCATCCCAAAAGCTGTAGTCCTCGGATAGAGCTTTCTAATGATGTATCATGTGCGTCAAACGGAGATAGTATGCCAAAGTTACGTCCCTGGGAAGTTGAAACACCAATTTACCCAAACGGGGCCCATAGTTTTGGCGCTTCATCTCCTAGGGTTAGGTTTTTGGATGTTTAGGGTTCTCCATTGTTTCTCGATAATAAATAGGCCCTCGAGCCTCATTGTAACTGAGTTCAGAGGCCTGTAGCCGCCACATCTCTTCTCAGAGATAGCTACCAGCGCCCTAGCTAGTTTTATTTCCATTCTGTCTGTAAGCAAATTTCAGTTCTTTGATATTAATGAAATGAAGTGTTATTTCCGCTGCATCTCTGTATTTATGGTTATGCGTTTATTCTGTTGCGTTCCTGCATAAATCCGGATCAGTGGTATCAGAGGGGTCTGCTTTTTCTCGATCCTTCTTTGCATGTCCCCAACGAGGTCGGGGTATAAGGAGCTAGGGCTTGATCTGGTGGAACCTTTGCAAGATCAGCCTCGCAAACCTCGACGGGCGCCCATGGGGGACGAAAAGAAAGATGAGGGAGCAGGAGATCCTATCAAAATATTGCTCGAGGAGGCCCTCGAAAAACAAAGGAACGCGATGATGGATAGCTTTGCTCAGATCCTTCAACGGCTGCCCACCGGCGGCGCATCTGCATCCAGTAGCCACTCTGGAGTTGCGACTCCCTTTAAGGTACAAGTAAATTTTGACATTTCCATATTTGAGGGTCAAATAGACGCAGATGCCGTAGATAGATGGTTGAATCTATTAGAAGGATATTTCTCTGTTCATGACTTTTCAGACCGGGAGAAGATTATTTTTGCACTCTTCAAAGCTACCCCCCATGTTAAGGACTGGTGGGAAACCTACTGTGAGAACAAGGACCAGACAGAACCCTCTCTGTTCTCGGCCGTACCAACTTGGAATTCTTTCCGAGACGCCGTCAAGGAACAGTACTATCCCGTGGGGAGCTATGAGGACAAATACATACAATGGACCACGCTGCGACAACAAAGGGATCAAGATGTGCACGAGCTGACGAATCTGTTCCATACCCTGCGCACAAAGTTGGGTATCAAAGATTCAGAGAAACATTTGGTGCTAAAGTATCGCGGTTGTCTGCACAGATACATTCAGGAGGAAATGGAGTTCCTCGACATCTCCTCGCTTGGTACGGCATACCGGTATGCTGCCAAGATTGAGCAGAAATTCAAACAGAAGAAGCGAGACTTTGGATCTGTGAATCAAAAGCAAGGAAAAGGTGCTTCCAAACCGCAGAACAAAGGACCGAGCATGGCGGCTAAAGACAACCCGTCAAAGCCACAAGAAAAGAACAACACCGTAAAGCCAAAGAAGGACACGGGAAAGTGGTGTGAGTTCCATAAGAGCTCCACTCACAACACAAGTGAGTGTCGGGCCAAGCGGTCGCTAGTGGCCGAGATGAGGGCTTCTGAGTCAGATGCATGCTCCGACTCCGAATCAGAACCTGAAAAGGGGAATGAAAAAGGGAAACAGATTATTGATGCGGAGCCCAACGCCACTGTTGCCACTACAAAGGTCCAGAAGGAGGAACGGGAAGATCCAGAGGAGGAGGAACGTCTCTTCCACTCCCAGATGTGGGTAAAGGGCTCCCCTGTACAGTTCATTGTCGATAATGGGAGCCAAAAGAACCTCATTTCAGCAGACGCCGTGAAGCGGTTGGGCTTGCCGACCACAGCTCACCCACATCCATACACCATCGGGTGGCTTCACCAAGGACGAGATCTCCGCGTCAGCCAGCAGTGCCGCCTTTCCTATAGCATCAAGCCCTTCACGGATGAGGTATTATGTGACGTTGCTCCTATTGATGTTTCTGATGTATTATTAGGACAACCATACTTGTAGAAGCGTCATGCTGTGTATGAGTCTCGACCTCGTGCTGTTATTATTACTTTGGGAAATAAGTTGTACAGGATACCAGAGGTACCACCTCCTACGACTATCTCTTTAGTTACTGCAAAACAATGCAGTAAGCTCATTTCCCAAACCAGGAAATTCGTTTTCCTGATGATCCGCCCCCAGGGCAAGAAGAAGACTGTGGCCACGACCTCCAGACAGGGCTCCTCTGCACAGCAACAACAAATGGATAAGGTTGTGGAGGAGTACGGGGACATATTCACCTCACCCACAGGGGTTCCTCTGCACTGTCAGGTCAAGCACCCGATTGATCTGACCCCAGGTGCGCCGCTACCTAATGGACCGATCTATCAGCGCTCTATTCTGGAGAATGATGAAATCAAGAGACAAATTCAGGAGCTGTTGCAGAAAGGTCACATCAGACCAAGTTCATCGCCCTGTGGGAGCCCGATTGTGTTGGTACGGAAGAAGGATGGGACGTGGAGACTTTGTATTGACTATCGGGTGTTGAACAAGATCACTGTCCGGAATAGGTACCCAATCCCACGGATTGATGACCTTCTGGACCAACTCAAAGGTGCAAAATATTTCAGCAAGATCGACTTGAAGTCTGGGTATCACCAGGTACCAATTGAACCCTTCGATGTGTGGAAGACTGCCTTCAAAGCCAAGGAAGGCCTTTTCGAATGGCTGGTCATGCCTTTCGGATTGATGAATGCTCCCGCCACCTTCATGAGGATGATGGATGACATCTTGCGGCCATTCACCAACTCATTTGTAGTGGTGTACTTGGATGATATTCTGATCTTCAGCCAGACTTGGGAAGAGCACCTTCACCACATCCGACAAGTCCTCCAAACACTTCGGCAACACAAGTTGTGTGCCAATTTGGAAAAGTGCACTTTTGGCATGACCCAGGTTCAATATCTGGGATACATTATTGATGAAAGGGGGGTGCATGTGGATCCGGCCAAGATCCAAGTCATTCGGGATTGGCCAGCCCCGACTACTATAACAGAGCTTCGTAGCTTTCTGGGTCTTGCTAATTTCTACCGTAGATTCGTGTTGGGATTCTCTCATATCACTTGGCCCTTGAGTCAAGTCACCAAAGGAGGAGCGAGAGAAAAATTCTTTTGGTCGGAACCTCAACAGAAAGCGTTCAAAGAATTGAAAAATCGCCTCTGTTCTGCCCCAGTGCTCACCTTACCAGACTTGCAGCAGCCATTTGAGATCGAGACAGATGCCTCTGACTATGCTATTGGGGCAGTTCTTACTCAACAGGGACATCCAGTGGCATATCACAGTGAGACATTGTCTGAGACAGTTCGCAAGTATCCCACCTATGACAAAGAAATGTATTCCATTGTGAAAGCCTATCGACAATGGAAGCATTACATTTTGGGGAAGGAAACAATCATCCACACAGACCACCGGCCCCTGCAGTTCATACAGACACAAGGGAAGTTGCAGAATGATCGCCATCAGAAGTGGTCCACATATCTGCAACAGTTTCATTTGAACATCAAGTACAAGAAGGGTAGCACCAATAATGTTGCATACTGCCTCAGCCGACCACCGATCGTGGCGCTCACCACCGTGCTCAACTCTTGTGGGCACGAGACTTCTGATTGGCCGCTTCTCTATGAGAGTGACCCAGAATTCGGCCACACTTACAAGGCACTCTTGGGGCGCACGCAAGTTCCAAATTTTCACCTCCAAGATGCACTTTTATGTCACCTGGGACACCTTTGTGTTCCTTCAAGCGAGCGTGCCAAGATGATATGGGAAGCACACTACAGTCGAGTCGCTGGGCATTTCGGGGTCGAGAAAACAGTAGCAATACTACAGAAGTATTTCTATTAGCCGAACCTTCGAAAGGATGTCAAGAAGCACATCAGATCCTGCACTGCTTGTGCCATTGCCAAACCGACCATCAAGAAGCAAGGCCTATATACTCCACTACCTACCCTTAGTCGACCTTGGGAATCCATCTCCATGGATTACATGTCGGGCCTGCCTTCTACTAAGAATGGAAATGACTGTGTTTTCGTGGTCATTGACAGATTCTCGAAGATGGCCATCATGGCGGCCTGTAAGAAGAATATCACAGCAGAAGCCACCGCTAAACTCTTCTTTGAACGAGTGTGGGTGCACTTTGGGATCCCACAGTCTATCATATCAGATCGGGATAGCAGGTTCCTCAGCACATTTTGGTCCAGCCTCTGGTCGATGTTGGATACCAAGCTCACCAAGTCCACAGCTTTCCATCCCCAAACAGATGGCCGGACAGAGGTCGTCAACAGAATGATTGTACACATTCTGCGCATGTACAATTCAAAGCATCCACGCACATGGGACGAGAGCCTCCCTTATGTACAACATAGTTATAGTCGGGCTCTCCACAGTTCAATCGGCCATAGCCCCTTTCAGGTGGGCTTGGGATTCCAGCCACTATGTCCCATTGACGTAGCCATGCCATTTGCAGCTGCTCAGGCCAATTCAGCTCATGTCCAGTCTGAAGTTGACAAAGCAAGTAGCTTCATCGAGCGCATTCAACACATCAGCCAACAGGTTCATGATATATTGGACAGAGCCAATGCCAAGTACAAGCAACGCCATGATCAACACCGGGTGCCACACAACTTCCAGGTGGGTGACAAAGTATGGCTACATTTGCAGAAGGAGCGCCTCACTGGACCCCACCGCAAGCTTCGTCCGCTCCGATACGGGCGTACACCATCACCAAGGCTGTAGGGAACAATGCATTCGAGCTCAGTATTCCACCATTCCTTGGTCTGCACCCAGTCTTCAATGTGGATCGCCTTCGTCCTTACTTCCCACCTCTACTGGACACCTCGGACATTGCCGAACAACTCACACCAACTGAGTTAAATCCAGACTGCATGGAACAGGCCACCACAGATTGCATCATGGACATGCAAATCAAGAACACTCGCCAGCAGCAGATCCAACTATATCGGGTTGTCAAAGCTGGCCAACTCTTGCACCAAGGAAAGTGGTTCACCAGGGACCAAGTTCAGCAGAAATTTCCTCATCTCATGGAGGAACTTAACGCAATGGGGACCATTGCTTCCTAAAGGGGGAGGAATGATCCAGGTGGATATTGGTGGCCACCCGCCTATTCCACTTGGGCCCCCACCATTGTCTCTTTCAGTTTTTCAGTTTTGGCATAACTTACTATTTTTAGCAGTTTTTCGGGTCCTGAACTTCCGGAGCCGTTTTGAGGCCCTAAACGACGTTTTTATCAAAATCGTCACAAAAGTTGTATTCCTCGGATAAAGCTTTCTAATGATGTATCATGTGCGTCAAACGGAGATAGTATGCCAAAGTTACGTCCCTGGGAAGTTGAAACACCAATTTACCCAAACGGGGCCCATAGTTTTGGCGCTTCATCTCCTAGGGTTAGGTTTTGGGATGTTTAGGGTTTTCCATTGTTTCTCAATAATAAATAGGCCCTCGAGCCTCATTGTAACGTAGTTCAGAGGCCTGTAGCCGCCACATCTCTTCTCAGAGATAGCTACCAGTGCCCTAGCTAGTTTTATTTCCATTCTGTCTGTAAGCAAATTTCAGTTCTTTGATATTAATGAAATGAAGTGTTATTTCCGATGCATCTCTATATTTATGGTTATGTGTTTATTCTATTGCGTTCCTGCATAAATCCGGATCAGTGGTATCAGAGCGGTCTGCTTTTCTCGATCCTTCTTTGCATGTCCCCAACGAGGTCGGGGTATAAGGAGCTAGGGCTTGATCTGGTGGAACCTTTGCAAGATCAGCCTCGCAAACCTCGACAGACGCCCATGGGGGATGAAAAGAAAGATGAGGGAGCAGAAGATCCTATCAAAATATTGCTCGAGGAGGCCCTCGAAAAACAAAGGAACGCGATGATGGATAACTTTGTTCAGATCCTTCAACGGCTGCCCACCGGCGGCGCATCTGCATCCAGCAGCCACTCTGGAGGTGCGACTCCTTTTATGGTACAAGTAAATTTTGACATTCCCATATTTGAGGGTCAAATAAACAAATGCCGTAGATAGATGGTTGAATCTATTAGAAGGATATTTCTCTGTTCATGACTTTTCAGACCGGGAGAAGATTATTTTTGCACTCCTCAAAACTACCCCCCATGTTAAGGACTGGTGGGAAACCTACTGTGAGAACAAGGACCAGACAGAACCCTCTTTGTTCTCGGCCGTACCAACTTGGAATTCTTTCCGAGACGCCGTCAAGGAACAGTACTATCCCGTGGGGAGCTATGAGGACAAGTACATACAATGGACCACGCTGCGACAACAAAGAGATCAAGATGTGCACGAGCTGACGAATGCATTCATGCCTAGCACAAGGGGGTCGTTATCGAATTCGGAAGAAACATTAAGAATTGTAGAAATGTCGCAGAGATTTCTCGGATAAATTGGGGAGAAATGGGTTCTATAAACATTGGACATCTCCTCGCTTTGAGTACGACATGTGGTATCTTTGTAAGATTGAGCAAGTGCATGAAGGCAGAGACTTTGGATGTGAAGATCAAAAGCAAGGAAAATTAACTGGCTACACGAAATAAAAGAATGACATGGCGGCTAAAGACAACCCGTCAAAGCTACAAGAAAAGAACAACATAGTAAAGCCAAAGAAGGACACGGGAAAGTGGTGTGAGTTCCATAAGAGCTCCACTCACAACACAAGTGAGTGTCGGGCCAAGCAGTCGCTAGTGGCCGAGATGAGGGCTTCTGAGTCAGATGCATGCTCCGACTCCGAATCAGAACCTGAAAAGGGGAATGAAAGAGGGAAACAGATTATTGATGCGGAGCCCAACGCCACTGTTGCCACTACAAAGGTCCAGAAGGAGGAACCGGAAGATCCAGAGGAGGAGGAACGTCTCTTCCACTCCCGGATGTGGGTAAAGGGCTCCCCTGTACAGTTCATTGTCGACAATGGGAGCCAAAAGAACCTCATTTCAGCAGACGCCGTGAAGCGGTTGGGCTTGCCGACCACAGCTCACCCACATCCATACACCATCGGGTGGCTTCACCAAGGACGAGATCTCCGCGTCAGCCAGCAGTGCCGCCTTCCCTATAGCATCAAGGCCTTCACGGATGAGGTATTATGTGACGTTGCTCCTATTGATGTTTCTGATGTATTATTAGGACAACCATACTTGTGGAAGCGTCATGCTGTGTATGAGTCTCGACCTCGTGCTGTTATTATTACTTTGGGAAATAAGTTGTACAGGATACCAGAGGTACCACCTCCTACGACTATCTCTTTGGTTACTGCAAAACAATGTAGTAATCTCATTTCCCAAACCAGGAAATTCGTTTTTCTGATGATGCGCCCCCAGGGCAAGAAGAAGACTGTGGCCACGACCTCCAGACAGGGCCCCTCTGCACGACAACAACAAATGGAT